>CM077033.1:7086220-7425042 GCA_039090855.1 Macrothele yani
TTTCTGCTGTTTGTTGCAGTTACCCCAGATAGGACAGGCATAAGTAATAACAGGGGCTGATACAGGCTTTCCATATCAAAGTTTTGTTTTTTCCCAAGCTAAGCCTTTTATTTTTTATTATTGGCTGGAGACTTCCTCTGATCTTAAGAGATTTGGACACAGTTTCTTTAATATGCTTGTTCCAGTTTAGGTTGTGGTCCATAAAAAGTCCTAAGTATTTAACATCATTTACCCAAGGTATTTTTTTTTATACATTTCTATTTCAAAGTCTGGATTGTGATTGCATTTAATCCTAGAAAATAGAATTGCTTGAGTTTTTTCGGTATTGATTTTAATTTTTTAATCTAAGAAATATTTCTCAAGTTGTTCAACATAATGTTGCAACATGAAAGTTGCTTGATTTTTACTTTTGGAAGTATAAGCGAGTGCAGTGTCATCAGCATAGAGAGCTGTAGTCAGATTCCTGTTATTATAGTTGGGAAAGTCTGACGTAAAGATAGAATACAGCGTTGGTGCGAGTACACTGCCTTGAGGTACACCAGCTTCGATTTTTTTAACGATTTTTTCCCATTGATTTTTACACAGAATGTTCTGTTAGTGAGGTATGATTTGATTATATGTATAATCCAGGGTGGGAAATCATGTGCTATTAGCTTGTAGATAATTGCCTCATGTGGGCATTTATCGAATGCTTTTGCCACATCCAGAAATATGGCTGCTGTGTGTTCTTTTTTTATAATTCCTTCCGCACATTTTTCAGTTATTCTAGAGAGTTGGTGCACCGTGGAGTGTTTATCTCTAAAACCTCCTTGAGTAAATGGAATTACTGGGAATTCCTCACAGAATTGTTGCATTCTAATAAGAATTATTTTTCAAAGATTTTTCCCATGGTTGGGAGCAACGAAATCGGTCTGTGATTTTCAGGAATTGCCAGGTTTTTGCCTGGCTTGGGTAATAGTATTACCTCTGCTGTCTTCCAAATATCAGGGAAATAATTTAATTTAATGGCACAATTGTATATTTTAGTAAGGGTTTGCACATATTCTTCCGGTAATGTTTTCATAATTTTATTATTTATGCCATCATTGCCTGGTGCCTTTTTATTTTTAAGATTATTAATATGAAACCTAACTTCCCTTTCACTGATGGGTAGTGGTTTTTCAAAGTCAGGAGGAACAAAAAATTTTTTTGGCCCTTAAAAGGCCTTTTTTTATTTCTTATCTTTTCAGTTTCTGGCGTTCCTGACCAGCGAGAGATCGTAGCACCTTTAACTTGTCTATCGGACGTAAAAGAGGCCGTAGCATTTTCTACTTTTGGCTGCTGTTTTCTATGCCTTGTGCTTCTATTTTTTTTAAAAGAGACTTTCTGTTTGCTTTTAATTGGGGATGTTAATACAGGTTTTTTTTTACTAGTAAATTCTTCATAGAGTTGTGCACTTTGGGCGATGACTCTAGAATTTTCTACATCCTCCGCGTGTCTAAAATAAGTATTCAGGGCCTTTTTCATTTTAATGGCTACATCAGTGTCAGGGATGTCATTTATTTTAAACTGTTTTTCTAGTGAGTTTGCAAAAATTTCTGCTTTTTCTTCGTCAGTTCTAACTACCGTCCCATCTTCTTTTTGAAGGGGTGGGAGTAATTTGACATTTTTATTTTGCAAGCTCGACGTAAGATTCCATAGAGTCATTTTGTTTTTTTTATCCGAATTTTCAGAGTAGTCAATATGAGCCTCCTCTAATACTTGACCCCATGACCCATTCTCGAATTTTCTGATTTCTCTTTTAATTTGTCTATTTATGCAGCAATAAAGGTCATAGAACGTTTTATTTCTTGTTCTTTGCCACGTGCTTCGGTACCTATTTATTTCTTTTATAAGTTCCAAAATTTCTTTGGGTAAATAGTACGGATTTTTTTCTCTTTAGCAGGAGTTTGACATTCTTCCATAATTTTTTTTAATGGCGAGGTTAAAGAGTTTAATAGCTGTGTCAGTTTCTTCTTTGCTATTACAGTCTCCAATTACTGGGGGTGGCACTAGTTTAATTTTCCCTTCAAATTGCTTGAAATTAGTGACCATTTTGGGTGCTACCTTCACAGTTTTGTCAGTATAAAGCTGAAGGTGAACTGGATTGTGGTCATAGGAGAGCGCCGCCTCAGTATAAATTTCAAAGTAATATTTATTATTCTTCAGGAGTGCAAAATCTAGTATATTGCTAGTTCCTCTGAGCGCCGTTCGTGTGGGTTCAGATGGCGCCCTCAAGTCAATGTTTTGGTTTAAAAGATATCTGAAAATATTGTTCCCACTTTTATTAGCTCTTGGGCAGTGCCAATAGCGGTGTTTACTATTAAAATCACCCGCAATGACCGTAGGAATATTTTCCTCGAAAAGCTTATCTAGAGCTTCCCTGGTAATAGTGTGTTTGGGATGATTGTATAGTGCCTTAAATTTAATCGGGTTATTTTTTGTTTGAATAATAACCGAGTGCGCTTCCATGCCATCCTCTGTGTTGCATATCGCTTCACTTTGCTCTAGTTTATCTTTCACTGCAATCAAAATTCCCACACTTTGGGAGGTTTTGTCTTTTCTGTAAACCTTGTAGTTGGGAATTTTGAATTTAATTCTGTCCATTAGCCAGGATTCATTAATTAGCGCAATATCAATTTTTTTGTATTTTAGGTAGGCTAAGAATTCTCTATGCTGCCTTTTGATGCCTTGCGCATTCCAAATTAATATGTTAAGTCCATTTGTTTCAGAGGAAAAATTCATCCTCGGTTTTTTCATCATTTTTTACTGTTTCAATTTTATTTATATTGCTGTTAATTTCGATAACTTGGTCAGCATTACAATTGATTGCTTCCTTGCTTTTGACCAGTTTGGCAGCTAATTCTGCTATTTGATGGATGGTCCATTCACCATTTTTTGTTTTTTATCGGTTTCTCCATTTATTTTTTTTTTCCGTAAGTTTCTCACTCGTGGACATTCCTTTAACTTTTTTAATTAATAGGTCAATTTTGCTTTCTTCCTCAGAGAATGAGGAAAAGGTTCCACTAAGAATGCGTTTTTCTTCCTCAGAGAAGGAGGAAAATGAAAATGAACGGCCCCTAAATATGCCGTTGTTTTTTTCCCCCTTCCTCAGAGAAGGAGGAAAATGAAAATGAACGGCCCCTAAATATGCCGTTGTTTTTCCCCCTTCCTCACTAGTAACAGCATTTAACCGAAGCATTTCTTCATCGTTGTTATTAGCATACTGCAATTGAGCCTCTTCATTACAGTTATTTTTTTCTGCCTCTTTAATTTCTTTGCTAAGCCTGCCAGCGAAATATTTTGGTTTTTCCACGGTTGGAGTAACCAGTATTTTTTTGCTTATGCGTAGCATTTTCATTTAAATTTTTTTCAACATCAACAATCAATTTCTCTATCACTTTTGTGTTTTGGAATTTTGTTTTGCGATGTTTTTTAATTTTTCCTTTTAGCACAGAATTCTGTCCCATGCCCTTAAAAGGGCCTTTTTTTTCTGTTTTTCCTTCTCGCCTAGATATTTGTCAACATCAGCAATCAATTTCTCTGTGACATTTGCGTTTTGGAAATTTTTGCGATGTTTTTCAATTCTTTCTTGTAGCACAGAATTCTGTACATTGCTTTTAGGGACAACTTTTTTTTTTCTCTGTGTAATTATTAATATTACGCAGGTATTTATTTGTATCATTTTTCATTAATTCTGTGTCATTTACAGCATCCTTTTATTTTTGAGCTTAACTTATGCTCGTAAGATGACTGAGGTTGTTCCTTTTTTTCAACACTTTTTGTGTTTTGTATTTGCACAGTTATTTTTTTGGAAAATGTACTCGGCCCCAAAAAGGGCCTTTTTTTTTTCATTGCAAAAGCCTGACGCCGAAGCCGTCTCAGGTCTGTTTTCTATAAAACCTTCCTCTTGGGCAAGGTTGTCCGGAATTTTCTCGGACTTTTCATAAATCATATCTGGTATTTTCTCAGATATTCCATCGCCCGGGCATCCCACCGGTGTTTTATTGATATCTGAAAATTTTACAAATATCCCATCGCCCGGGCATCTCTCCGGTGTTTTAATGATATCTGATATTTTATCAGATATCCCATCGCCCGAGCATCTCTTCGGTGTTTTAATGATATTTGTAATTTTTTCAGAAATCCTATCGCCCGGGCATCTCACCGGTGTTTTTTTCATATCTGATATTTTCTCAGATATTATGTCTGGAATTGGCACAGACATACAAGAGTCATCGACAACTTTTTTGTCAGATGACGTGCCTAGATTTTTCTGAGGCACAGAATAAGAAATTTTTACCTACCAATCTTCTTCTTGTTCTTTTTTGGATACTATTACAAAGTTCCGGCGGAAGGTTCTTAATTCTTCTAGATCTTCTTGGATCTGGCTTTTCAGTTGACTCCGGATTTCCCGTGAAAGTAGATGTGGAACGGGAAACGGCATCGCTTTTCTTGGCGTCAGGCTTTTGCTCTACAACATCAGAACTTGAAATTCTCTTAATTTTTTCGAAGGGCTTGAAGCTGAAACGAAGAGAAGTGGATTCGAGAAAATTTTAATTGAGCTTTGAAAAAAGCTTAACAACTAAAAAAGATCCCCTAACCGGACTGATTCGGATAGACTGGTAACCCAGAAACTATCTAATCGCAGAACAAGACGAACGGCCGACGACGACGAAAAGCTTGCACTGAAAGTTCACTCGCAGGAGCTCACACTATGTGCGACCTTCCTGCACGGAATCCAAAGGGCAACTGAATATCATAATGTACAATGTTCCCAATTCGGTTATTTGTGTACTAAATATATATTTTATTTTTAAATAAATTAAAGATTATTGAATTTCTCATAAATGGATTGAACACAACATAACAAAACAAAACATTATAATCTGAAATCAATTTTTCACCTACAACAGAACGCATTTTAAAAATTAATCTAATACGCAGCATTACGTGACTTTTGAAAAGTACAGTAGATAGCAGAACCTTTCGGCGATACTTCACGGATTTCTGCAAGCATTTTTGAACAGTACCGTATCCTTCGGCGTTTTTATAATTTTTCGCACAGCGTTCAGTCGAAGAGAAATTCAGACCTACCAAAATGTTTCAAATAGTATTGTTAAAAACAGAAACGGAGTCACTTGAAAAGGCCAGTAGCTGTATACAGTGAAACCCGAATCTTACATTACCGTATTTTCCGCTATTCCGTTTCGAGCGAAGTTTTTCAGAAGTCCCGATAATTCTCTTACACATTCTCCGTGTTATACGTTTATCCAGTCACATGATTTCCCGCATCGAAAGTCGTGTAAAATTTTTGTACCAAACCGGATTTTCCTATTTCCCTGTTTTTTCGAGTTTTTCTTGGTTTCCGTGCATGCTCGATTGCTTTAAACCGGTTCCTGCCACATTCCTCAGCGGAATATGACGACCAGGGTGACTTAAACTGGTTGTTCCTTCCCTGAATTTTTCGAAAGCTCGTATAGGACAGTTCGAGTAGTGCCGCATTCCGTAGATTTTACATATCTATTCTTAGCAATCTGCTGGAGTGCTTCGTCTTGTACCGTAAAACCCTGGGTTATCGGACCTGCGTCTCAGCTTGATAGAACGTTCAACCTGGAGAGCAATTCGGTCAGTTTGCTGTCCTTTTAGATCTCACGTTTTAGACGTGACAGTAAAAATCACGTCTAAGAAGCGCCTTTTTTAGGGCTGGAAACGTCTCCAATATTAAAAAACATAGCGAACGTAATGGAACTGAGGCTCAATTTGCGAAGCCTCCAGGATTACAAGTTTTAACACCAAACACGATTTTAAGACAGAAAGGATCAATTAAAATTATTTTGGAAATGTTAGATCATTGTCCAATAAGAGAATGACTTCGAATAGTTTGTCTTACGGTGAACTGGAAAATATCTTAACGAAGTGGTTTACGCAAGCTCCAGCCTCAAACGTAACTCCATATGGATCAGTATTGAAGCAATAGACCTTAGATATTATTGCTCGGCTTGGATTAAACGACATTTTTTCTCTGGTTGAAAGGTAAACGACCACCGTGAACAACGTAATGGGGTATAGGCAGCCGCCCGTCCCTAATTTAGGGACACTGCTTAAAGGGAAAGGAGAGAGCCAGTGCCGTAAGACAAACACAACATCCGTGCCACACCGAGATTCGAACGCTGATCCCTTTTCGGACGAATGATCACAGGCCATCGCTTAGACCACTGCGCCACCGGGGCGGCGGTATCAGTTTTGTCCTTTCATCTCTAGTTTTGGAGTTAGGGTATACCCACTCTCTATGCTGATTCCACCGGTCATCCGTCAAATTTCGGGATCCTACATCGTGTGATCTGCTGTTTTTGACATGATCTTGACAAATATTGATACTACTTACATATTATTGAAACAACTACATATTACCAAATCTGCATATTTGAACACAAGAGCATATAAAATGATCAGCCATTCAACATATGGGAAACGTCTTTTATAGGACTTTCTAGAGTGACATCTACGCGGACAGTCCCGCTGAAGGTTCCAGCAGTAATCTGCCATCTTGTGGGAACCCCAACTACACTGGTTTCTGTCTTCCGTGGTTTTTATGTACTGGGGAAATCTTCGACCTAGCTCTTCGCTTAAATCACCAAGGGTTTCTGGAAAGTGGTCTACGTGACTGTGTAGGTAATGGACTCATAACTATTGCTATACATTTCACCGTCTTCATCAACCCAAGAGTGAGGTCCCTGTTATGTATATATTTCAATATTTCATTCGGAGCTCTGAGTTTTTCAGAGTGAATAAAATAGAATAAAATATCAGTTGACATTACGAGCAACCATCCAAGATATGCGCTACATTTGCTTGTCTTATGTAGTCTTATCTTGATTTCTTTTGACGAATTTATCAGAAAACGAAAAGCGAATACCACGACTTTTTTCTTGTACAAAATATTAACATATAAACTTTGTATATCCAAGTGTTTGAACTGCATGAAAAAATTATGTCAGTACAGTTAGGGGTCATTTGTTTCAGACTACTCTGGTTGATGATTTCTCGCTGTGTGTACGCTAATATTAATCTGGTAGGACTCATGATGCTGGATACCCTGTAACTATTAGAGTCACCTGTTTCCAGCCGATTTGCTGTATGTACGTAGTTTGAGTGCACAATATAAAGAGCTCTAAAACTGTTTTTCTCTTATAAGACAATTATTGTCTTCCTTTTCTTTCAAAAAATATTTCAATTAGCTTAACATCTTGGGATTTTAATAATGAAATTTTTTATATACATATTCCAAACTAAGAACATGTTAAAATGTGTCATTCTTCGCGTATTTTTGGCGACGTTTCAACCCATAGCCAAAGCTCTCACAACTCTCAGAAAAGTGAAAGGCTACAATCAGGTGTCTCGTTTTTGTAAAAACACTGCATCTAATATGCTGATGTACCGTGACATAAGACGCATCACCGTACTAAAAAGTTCTTAAAGGTTTTTACTATTTCGATACTAGGGTAAAATAAGCAGCACAATAACAGAAGATTCAGTGCACAAATTATTGTAAGTAGGTATATGGGGTATATGTGTAATGTCACTTTTTTACATTTGTAACTCTGAAGGTAACAACGAATTCATTAAATTCTTTGTTGAAATTGTTTCGAATTTTCCCAAAAGAAATTGGTATTCCACAAATATGCATAGAAGATATACACCATTTAAAAGAATAATTTGCATTATTTTCAAAGCTATTTTATTAAATACTAAATTGAAAACAACAAAGCGCGATAAATTTAAAATCAAATTTGATGTTTATACACTGAATCATCAAATCTTTAAGAACCTATTTACGTGTTGTGCCACACTTCGCCTTAAAAACAGGGTATAATCTGCATTGCATATAATCAAAAATGGTATGATATGTTTCTAAAGAAAAGTTTAGCCAAGCAGATATAACGGCATACTTCTACATCCAATTATTCGTTTAAGGAGAATGATATGGTTACCTTATTAGAGCGTAATACCATAAGAAAAAAAATGGTGAATATGCAGCTCCGATATAACTTGAAAATAACTTGAAATGAAGACCGTTGCTTAGAAGTAACACTGGCCCTCTTTTCCTCAAGTCTAGGCACCAGAGGCTGTAACACACTTTTTCGCTGTGACGCCCCTCCCCTACTTCATGGTCAAGCGCGGTCCTTGATAACCCACGCGAAGACCGATGTGGTATGGTTACCCTTTTAGAGCGAAATAGCATAAGAAAAACTATGTTGAATATGCAGCTCCGGAAGCGCAAAGCAGCAATCCAGAGGAGCACATAGATAATAAATAGTACATAAAAAAAATTACTTTATAAATAAATTATTCAACACAAGAAAATTAGACAAAAAACGCTATTACCATGAGAAGCGCCGAAAGCAGCTAAAAGTCATGTAGTAGCTTATATAGAATAAAAATATTACAGAACAAAAATACAAAATTTCAAAACAACTAATAAACTGGAACAGGATGCCATGCTCCCTAGGCCACAAAACCAAAATCTAATAAGCACCAAAATTACAAAATCAAATTTATAAAACTAAATAAAGAAGAATTAAAAGCTTACCGGCCAAACAGAAACCGCCATGACAAAGAATCAAACAAGACTGAACAGAGCACCCACAGGAACCCAAATAGATACATTGATAAGAAAGGTGGTTACGATTAAACAAGTACCTGGTTAGCCAAAAAATGTGTGAATTGACAAGATGCAAAACTGTGTATGTAGATAAGATCTTCAGCTATTAGGGACCCACCAAATAACACTTTATGTTACCTATATATTTAAAATTGTTAGGTCCTAGGTAAATAAAGCATGTGAATGTGTAATTTGAAACTTTTGGACACCGAACTAAAGTTCAAATTAAATGGTTAAAATGATGCCTTAGGAAATTTTTAGGAAAATTATTAGATTGCAATTTAGAAAGAAGAGCTTTCAGATTTTTTGCAAGATCCGTGTAGAGCAAATTTTAGCCATTCTGTGAAACTGGGAGATGAGTAGATTGCGATGTATAACGTTTGAAATATATGATGACTAATGAATGTACTGAATGATATCAAACTCAAAAGAGTTTCTTTTATCAAATAAATTCACTACACCTCTTCCCTCCGCGTTTACCTGAACCTATAAATCCAGGTAACAAACACAAGTAGACGATCTGTTGGTTTTCTAAGGTAAGGTCGTCAGGATACAACTCAGTGGCGCAACGCAAAAATCCAGAAAGTTAATGACAATAATGTCATCAACATATCTTAGAGCAATCTCAGGTAAAGGATGATTGGCAACATATCTATCCTCAAGAAAATGTAGATAAAGATTAGCCAAACTGCTAGAAAAGCGACTGCCCAACGGGATACCACGAGTTTGGAGGTAAAGCCCATCACCCACAGTAACAAAATTGTTATTGATACAGAAATCTAGTAGGAAATGCCAATACTGTTCTGTAGTAACGGGCTCGAACTTCGTATATATGTTTAGGGCTACCTGCCACAGATCCTTCCAATGAAATTGAGGTGAAGAGGTTTTTTAAATCATAAGTATCCACAGATGTGACAGTCACCGAGTCAAGTGTCTCCAAGACTCTGGTATTGCTCCCAATAATCCAGGTCCAACCCAACCTGCGAATAACCACGGACAAGTTACAGGAAGCAACCCACCCGCTTTGCTGTTATAACAGTTGCGTCCACTAGTAATAAAACGGAAGAAAACAGGTTCCTTATGAAACTTTGGGATGGCATAAATAAAAAGGAAAGTTTAAGTTTGACACATTCAGTCTTATCCTTTTATGCAGAGCGATTATTTTCTTAACAAATGTCTTTATGATTTTGAGAACCAGGAGTATAAGTATCTGTGGTATTCGTCTCCTGTATTAGGAGATCCTGATAGAATTGTTTACAAAAAAAAGGCAAAGTTATTACCAGCCTTATCCACTGGAGAAATAGTGAATACCTTTTGAAGTTCATGAATTTGTGAATTAATCAAAGCAAAATTATGTGGCTGCAGGGTACAAACACCAGAGCTCTTGAACTTGTCGAGCTCATGACAAATGTCACATAATACAGAATCCAGGTATTCGTTAAAGGCTTCGAGGGGCAGACCAAACTCATAAGATAGTTTTAGTGTGTATTGTAAAAAATAACTGCGTACAATAGAGACACATTTTTTAGTTTTGAATCGAGGTGTCAACCTGTATTTTGTGCCCAGAGACATAAGTGTGCGTAGTTCTCGTAAAGGCACTATGTCCAGGTCACCGGTAACGATATCACCGTGGTGAGGGTTGACAAATTTACTGAATTTGTCAAGATGACTGTAACAGCTGTCATCCTCATTGCCGCTTATGGACTTTAAATCAGCAACGGTTTGCCTGTAGTTAAAAATACGGCGACCAAGCGGTTTATCACAGAGGAAACAAGTCATCAATTTCACTTCATTTCCAAGAGGGAAACGATCCAAACGCTTATGCAAAATTGACTTTAAGCCAACAAAATCAATGGCCTCATTGATTTTATTGGCTTAATAACGCAGAACTTCCTGACAAGGTGTGTCTGTGAATTTACTACGAAAAGTGGAAAGTCGGTACGCAAGAAGGTCACCAATCAAAATTCCAATGTGTTCAGAGCCGAAGGCATAATTTCGAAGCAGTTGGTCGAAAACCCTGATTTGTTTGTTACTTAGCTCAAAGATTTTAGAACGACAATGCTTAACGAAATAGCCCTCAAGATAGTCAGCCTCATGATCCAAATCACCGAATCTCACCCGATCCGATGTGTTCCTTCCGCTACCTCTACTAGCCCTTGTTTTTCTTTCAGAAACGGCAAAAGGTTTAAATTTAAATTTGAGATAAACACAAGTATCTTGATTCAACTGCTTACCATTGAATAGGTCGTTAAGCCAATACGGAAAGAGAGTTTCGTATTGGAGCATGCACAGGTTTTTAAGTATTAACCTGTTTTCCAGCACGGACTGAACGAACAAAATTTAAATGGAAACATTGCTGAAATGGTGTGCATGAAAATGTTGAATCTCACGATCAGATTTCTTTTTGAAGGTTCTTACGTCAGACCTATGAACGTTAATGCGAATATTCAATGGATTACTGCTCTTACCAAAATAACCACATTGGCAGGTTTCACAAATAATTAAATACATACAATTGACAGCTTTACAAAAATTGGGTGAATGACCTTCACCAAGATTAAAAGAATGAGCACAACAAAAAGTCTTGCACCTGCCATCATTGCATTTAGAAAATTTTAACTGAGGAATAAATTTGGGAACTGAAAAAGCATAACCTTCAACAAAATTAACTTAAAATGGAGACCGTAGCTTAGAAGTAACACTGGCCTACTCTGCCTCAGGTCCAGGCACCGTAGGCTGTAACACACTCTTCGCTGTGATCCCCTCCCCCTGCCTCAGGTTGAAGCGCGGTCCGAGAAAACCCACGCGAAGACCGATGTGATATGGTTACCTTATTAGAGCGTAATAGCATAAGAAAAAGAATGGTGAATATGCAGCTCTGAATGCGAAGAGCAGCAATCCGGAGGAGCACAAAGATAATAAATAGTACATAAATAAAACAAAAAAATTACTTTATAAATAAATTATTCAACACAAGAATATTAGACAAAAAACGCTCTTACCATGAGAAGCGCCGAAGGCAGCTAAACCTCATGTAGTAGCTTATATAGAATGAAAATATTACAGAACAAGAATACAAAATTGCAAGACAAGTAAAAACCTATAACAGGTTGCCGTCATCAGGACAGCATCAACATGTGGGACTAGCCTTTCTAGTGTCAACAAAACGACAAGGCAACATAAAATTGTCGGTTGGTCATGCTCCCTAAGCCACAAAACCAAATTCTAATAAGCACAAAAATTACAAAATCAAATTTATAAAACTAAAAAAACAATGAATTAAAAGCTTACCGGAAGAAAAAAAATCGCCATGACAAAGAGTCAAACAAGACTAAACAGAGCACCCACAGGAACCTATATATATACAATGATAAGAAAGTTGGTCACGGTTAAGCGACTACCTGGTAAGCCAAAGAATGTGTGAATTGACAAAATGCAAAATTGTATATGTAGATAAGATCTTCAGCTATTAGGGACCCACCAAATAACACTTTATGTTACCTATATATTTAAAATTGTTAGGTCCTAGGTAAATAAAGCATGTGAATGTGTAATTTGAAACTTTTGGACACCGAACTAAAGTTCAAATTAAATGGTTAAAATGATGCCTTAGGAAATTTTTAGGAAAATTATTAGATTGCAATTTAGAAAGAAGAGCTTTCAGATTTTTTGCAAGATCCGTGTAGAGCAAATTTTAGCCATTCTGTGAAACTGGGAGATGAGTAGATTGCGATGTATAACGTTTGAAATATATGATGACTAATGAATGTACTGAATGATATCAAACTCAAAAGAGTTTCTTTTATCAAATAAATTCACTACACCACTTCCCTCCGCGTTTACCCGAACCTATAAATCCAGGTAACAAACACAAGTAGACGATCTGTTGGTTTTTTCTAAGGTAAGGTCGTCAGGATACAACTCAGTGGCGCAACGCAAAAAATCCAGAAAGTTAATGACAATAATGTCATCAACATATCTTAGAGCAATCTCAGGTAAAGGATGATTGGCAACATATCTATCCTCAAGAAAATGTAGATAAAGATTAGCCAAACTGCTAGAAAAGCGACTGCCCAACGGGATACCACGAGTTTGGAGGTAAAGCCCATCACCCACGGTAACAAAATTGTTATTGATACAGAAATCTAGTAGGAAATGCCAATACTGTTCTGTAGTAACGGGCTCGAACTTCGTATATATGTTTAGGGCTACCTGCCACAGATCCTTCAATGAAATTGAGGTGAAGAGGTTTTAAATCATAAGTATCCACAGATGTGACAGTCACCGAGTCAAGTGTCTCCAAGACTCTGGTATTGCTCCCAATAATCCAGGTCCAACCCAACCTGCGAATAACCACGGACAAGTTACAGGGAAGCAACCCACCCGCTTTGCTGTTATAACAGTTGCGTCCACTAGTAATAAAACGGAAGAAAACAGGTTCCTTATGAAACTTTGGGATGGCATAAATAAAAGGAAAGTTTAAGTTTGACACATTCAGTCTTATCCTTTTATGCAGAGCGATTATTTTCTTTACAAATTATGATTTTATGATTTTGAGAACCAGGAGTATAAGTATCTGTGGTATTCGTCTCCTGTATTAGGAGATCCTGATAGAATTGTTTACAAAAAAAGGCAAAGTTATTACCAGCCTTATCCACTGGAGAAATAGTGAATACCTTTTGAAGTTCATGAATTTGTGAATTAATCAAAGCAAAATTATGTGGCTGCAGGGAATTTTGGCAAACACCAGAGCTCTTGAACTTGTCGAGCTCATGACGAATGTCACATAATACAGAATCCAGGTATTCGTTAAAGGCTTCGAGGGCAGACCAAACTCATAAGATAGATTTAGTGTGTATTGTAAAAAATAACTGCTTACAATAGAGACACATTTTTTAGTTTTGAATTGAGGTGTCAACCTGTATTTTGTGTCCAGAGACATAAGTGTGCGTAGTTCTCGTAAAGGCACTATGTCCAGGTCACCGGTAACGATATCACCGTGGTGAGGGTTGACAAATTTACTGAATTTGTCAAGATGACTGTAACAGCTGTCATCCTCATTGCCGCTTATGGACTTTAAATCAGCAACGGTTTGCCTGTAGTTAAAAATACGGCGACCAAGCGATTTATCACAGAGGAAACAAGTCATCAATTTCACCTCATTTCCAAGAGGGAAAAGATCCAAACGCTTATGCAAAATTGACTTTAAGCGAACAAAATCAATGGCCTCATTGATTTTATTGGCTTAATAACGCAGTGCTTCGTGACAAGGTGTGCTTCTGTGAATTTACTACGAAAAGTGGAAAGTCGGTACGCAAGAAGGCCACTGATCCAAATTCCAATGTGTTTAGAGCCGAAGGCATAATTTCTAAGCAGTTGGTCAAAAACCCTGATTTGTTTGTTACTTAGCTCAAAGATTCTAGAAAGACAACGCTTAACGAAATAGCCCTCAAGGTAGTCAGGCTCATGAACCAAATCACCGAAGCTCACCCGAACAGATGAGTTCCTTCCGCCACCTCTACTAGCTCTTGTGTTTCTTTGAGAAACGGCAAAATGTTTAAATTTAAATTTGAGATAAACACAAGTATCTTGATTCAGCTGCTTACCATTGAATAGGTCGTTAAGCCAATACGGAAAGAGTTTCGAATTGGAGCATGCACAGGTTTTTAAGTATTAACCTGTTTTCCAGCACGGACTGAATGAAGAAAATATAAATGGAAACATTGCTGAAATGGTGTGACTGAAAATGTTGAATCTCACGATCAGATTTCCTTTTGAAGGTTCATATGTCAGACCTATGACCGTTAATGCGAATATGCAATGGATTACTGCTCTGACCAAAATAACCACATTGGCATTTTTCACAAGTAATCAAATACACACAATTGACAGCTTTACAAAAATTGGGTGAATGACCTGCACCAAGATGAAAAGAATTAGCACAACAAAAAGTATTGCACCTGCCATCATTGCATTTAGAAAATTTTAACTGAGGAATAAATTGGGGAACTGAAAAAGCATAACCTTCAATAAAAATAACTTGAAATGGAGACCGTAGCTTAGAAGTAATACTGGCCCCCTCTGCCTCAGGTCCAGGCCCCGGAAGCTGTAATGCACTTTTCGCTGTGACCCCCCTGCATCAGGGTGAAGCGCGGTCCTTGATAACCCACGAGAAGACGGATGTGGTGTGGTTACCTTATTAGAGCGTAATAGCATAGGAAAAATAATGGTGAATATGCAGCTCCGAATACGCAAAGCAGCAATCCGGAGGAGCACATAGATAATAAATAGTACATAAAGTTAACAGAAAAGTAACCAAAGCTCTTATGGAAACAGCAACAAAATTAGCTGGGTCTAAGAACAAGTTGCATGTAAACAAATTATCAGGAAAAACGAAAATGTTGATGCAAAAAAGAAGAGAGATGAGGACAACTAAAGAAGATGTGACTTCCAAAGTGGAATATATAGAGCTATGCAAGACAGTAAGAAAAAGTATCACTGAAGACGTAAGAAAATTCAACTGTGAACTAGTGAGGAAAGCAATTGAAAACAACCAAAGCCTAAAGATAGCAAAGGGACATCTCAGTAAGGGAAGAAAACAGATTATGGCACTGAGAAAAGAAGATGGTTCTGTAACAAGAAATAGAGGCGAAATTTTGACAAGAGTGAAAGATTTCCACTCCAAATTATATGAAAGGGATGATACATGCACTCCAGACATCATAAAAGATACCAGTACCAGAGTTCCTCCAGTCCTTCCAGCAGAAGTTGCACATGCAATCAAGAACATGAAGCGTGGAAAAGCTCCAGGAGAAGATGGAATTTCTGTAGACATCATACAAGAAGCAAGTGGAGAAATCGAAACAGTACTCGCCCAAATTTTCACTCGATGCCTTAATGAAGGAAAGATTCCTGAGGATTGGAACACCGCTACAATGATCCTGCTACATAAGAAAGGTGACATTGATGATCTCGGAAACTACAGACCTATCAGCCTCCTATCAGTAGTTTATAAAATCTTCACTAAAGTTCTTTCACACCGCTTGAAGGTAACACTGGACATGGCTCAACCGAGAGAACAAGCTGGATTCAGGAGTGGCTACAGCACAATAGATCATATCCATGTACTGAGAGAACTAATTGAAAGAGCGAGGGAATATGAACTTCCATTGTGCATGGCTTTTATCGATTATGAAAAAGCCTTTGATTCGGTGAAACCATCAGCAGTTACAATGGCTCTGAAAACCTGCGGTATTGAAGATGCATACATTAATATTATTAATAACATCTATGAAAATGCAAGTGCAAAGATTCGGCTGTTTGAAAATACAACACACATAAAAATTGGAAAGGGAGTGAGACAAGGTGACACCATATCTCCGAAGCTCTTTAATGCCACATTGGAGAGTGTTTTTCAGTCGCTGAGCTGGGAAAACAAAGGGATAAAGATTAATGGAGATTATCTAACCCACCTTCGTTTTGCTGATGACGTAGTCATTTTTGCAACTACCCCATCAGAGCTGCAGAGTATGATCCAGGAACTTGCTGACAAGAGTAAAGAAGTGGGATTAAAAATGAACTTTCAGAAGACAAAAGTGATGTTCAATGCTTTTACAAGAAATGAAGATTTATTGATTGATGGAGAAAAGCTGGAGATAACAGACACGTACGTTTATCTTGGACAGCAGATATCAAGTGAGGGTCACATTGATGAAGAAATTAATCGGCGTAAAAACTTGCCTGGAGAGCTTTTGGAAGAAACAGCATAATTTTCAAGAGCAATATGCCATTATGTCTTAAAAGAAAAGTGTTTGATCAATGCATCCTTCCAGTGCTTACGTATGGTGCAGAGACGTGGACCTTAACTAAAAGAGATATACAAAGACTGCAGACAACTCAAAGAAGCATGGAGAGGTGCATGCTTCGTGTAACCAGGAGAGATAAGAAGAGGAACTCGTGGATCCGAAAAATGACAAGAGTGGAAGACATCATGATCAGAGTTAAATCCCTGAAATGGCAATGGGCTGGACATACTGCCAGAAGGACAGATCATCGATGGACAGCAGAAATTTTAGATTGGATTCCAAGGGACAGGAAAAGACCCAGAAGAAGACCACATGAGAGATGGGTGGATGAAATTCGAAAGTATGCAGGGGTGACATGGAGGAGACTGGCACAAGACAGACCGTTGTGGAGGAAACTTGGGGAGACCTTCGTCCAGCAGTGGATTGATAATGGTTGACAATGATGATGATGATGACATAAATAAAACAAAAAAATTACTTTTTAAATAAATTATTTTACACACGAAAATTAGACAAAGAAGGCTAATACCACGAGAAGTGCCGAAGGCAGATAAACCTCGCGCAGTAGCTTATGTTGAATGAAAATATTACAGAACAAAAAACACAAAATTTCAAAACAAGTAAAAACCTGGAACAGGTTGCCGTCACCAGGAGAGCATCAACCTGTGAGAGTGGCCTTTGGAAACTACCTACAAAACGACAAGGCAAGCCAAAATTGTCGGTTGGTCATGTTCCCTAAACCACAAAACCAAATTCTAATAAGAACAAAAATTACAAAAATCAAATTTATAAAACTAAAAAAGGAAGATATAAAATCTTACCAGCATTATAGAAACCGCCATGACAAAGTGTCAAACAAGACTGAACAGAGCCCCCACAGGAACCCAAATATATACACTGATAAAAAAATTTAGAAAGAAGAGCTTTCAGATTTTTGCAAGAGCTGTGTATATATTTGGGAATATGCAGCTCCGAATACGCAAAGCAGCAACCCGGAGGAGCACATAGATAATAAATAGTACATAAATAAATGATGATGATATATAATATATTATATGGTATACCATATAATATATTATATATCATCATCATCATCATCATTGTCAACTATTATCAATCCACTGCTGGACGAAAGTCTCCCCAAGTTTCCTCCACAACGCCCAGTCTTGTGCCAGTCTCCTCCATGTCACTCCGGCATACTTTCGAATTTCATCCACCCATCTTCCATGAGGTCTTCTTCTGAGTCATTTCCTGTCCCTTGGAATTAAATCTAAAATTTCGGCTGTCCATCGATGGTCTGTCCTTCTGGCAGTATGTCCAGCCCATTGCTCGTTCGTGATAGACGTAGTGTTGGTGGCTCCAATATTTTATGCGTTTTAGTGTGGAATACCTTGTCCCTCACTCACCTGTTGCGTGGCCCGGCTGTCTAAAGGTACTGTGTACGTTTTGAGCTACTTTTCTAGCGTTCTCATCCTCATATTAGTTCATATTCATCCGTTTTCTTATCGTTTGCTCGTTTGTTTACGTTTGGATGCTGCCAACATGGCGGCTTCCGGTATTTCGTTATCATCTATGGACGTGGCGGATGCACGTCACGTCACACTTCCCACGTCCATGGAAGTTAACATACTCTCGTCCTCAGATGTGTCTGCTCAGTTGCCTTCCCAGCTTTCTAGTACTCCTGCACCGGTGCCTTCACTGGACTTGGCTGCGCTTTCTTCTTCAGCTCCTGCATCTGTCTCGGTGCCCTCCCTGGGAACTACTGATTCTACTGCCTTGCCTTAGGCCTGTGCTTCTCTTCCCTCACAGCCTTCTGTGCCTGCCGGTTCCAAACAGACTTCTCTTCCGAGGATGTCATTTGCCTCTAAAGTGCAACGAGGCGCTACTTCTACGTCCGATTATTCTCAACCAGATGGTCTTTTGCAAGCAACACCTATTATTCAGGTATCCAACCACAAGGTGAAGGTAACGATTGATGATAATTCGCAGATTGGCCGTGAGTTCCATAACCTCCTGGATAGAGGTGTGCTCTTTCATGCTTTACCAAATACTCCATTGCCACGCTACATGGAAGCCCTCTCTGTACATGTGTCTCTGCGTCCATTGCAGGAATTTCCCATACTCCTCGGGGTATTTCGGTACAGTTCAATCACAAGGAGGATGCTGACTTTTTCTAGCTAACGGACTTTCGATTGGGACAAACCATCTCATCTCGTCGCCTCTTTCCAAGAGACCGGTGAACATCACGTTCTATCCTGTTCCACAGGAAGTGCCGGATACTGCACTTCCTCTCCTTGTCAGTCATGTTTGTAAAATTGTTGGCAAGGTGCCCCGCGGAACTCGATTTGCACATGCTACAGGACCTCGCCGTCAGTTATTGGTCATCTTTCCAACCGAGAAAGTCTTGGAGGATTGCCCTACAGAAGCTACTGTTGAAATTGGCGCACGAACGTACAGTTTCAAGATTTTCACTGCTCACTATTGTACACACTGTTTAACACAAAATCACACCACTGCCTCCTGTGACCGCGTTCGACGTGGACGTTCATCAAGTTCGCATCCCACTGCTGACCACATTGGTATTTCTACTATCCCCACTACCGGTAGTTTGCCTGACGCGAATTCTTCGTTTCTCCGTCAGACGAACATTTCCGTCACGGCCAATGCTGCCCTTCCTCCTCTCCCGACCCGTACGATTGTGCATCCACCTTCATGATTGACAGAGTTGTCTTCGACTACAGATGTGTCTACAGCGGAGTGTTCCGATCCGGGTGTGTTGAGTGGTGGTTTGGCGGATCGGCCGTCTGGCTCTTCTCCTAGCCTCTCGGATGTCGGATCTCCATTTACAACCTTGTGTACCATACCCTTGTTGCAACATCTTCCTGCAGCCTCGGCTGTTGTACCAGTCTCCACTAAGGCAGCTCAGCTACGTACTGCTTCTTCGGCAACGTTCGTTTCCTCGTCTCCTGACTTGGGAGGTGAGCCAGATCCACTAATGGATACATCCGCATCAGCTACTGCTTCGAAGCGGATTGGAACTTCCACGGGCGCTGTAAAACAGAAAAAGTTGAAACAACTTTCTGTGCCACATTCTGAGGATTCATCTAGTATTCCCGAGGTTTCCGGTTCCGGTGTTTCTACACCTGATGTTTCTTCAAACAGTATGCTTCTCCGCTCAGGTCCTGTCAATCCTCTCTCTGATGCTGATGTTCTACAGGCAGTTGATACGTTTCCTCCAGTTCCTGGCCCACTGTCCAGACAGCAACTTTTACGTCTTTTTCAACCTGCACGTACGATTGTTGGTTCTGAAGAATTCCTTCACTCACCTGATCTGGACCTGTATGCGGCGGTAACGCAATTCGAAGCTTATGTGTCACTTTTAAAATCTCTGTGTGCCACCGATCCTCGGTATCAGCCTTTCTTGAGACGTTACACGCGCCGTCTCGCCTCCTTGAAGGAGCTCGTTGAGAAGCATATATGTGATACCTTCTATCCTTTTACCGATGACCTTTAGCTCTCTTCCTGACACCGATTACTTTTTGTTCTCTCAATGCTAGGATTTGCGAACCCGTTCGCAGATTCCCTGGTTTTGCAGACTTAGTGCATGTTGATTCTGATGTTTTCCATGTGTGTTTTTACTGTGATTCACAAGTCATGTATTGCAAATTTGCTTTATTTGTGTGTTTGGCTGTGTTTCACAATTAATGTATTTTAAATTTGCGATAATTGCGTGTTTTTGCTGTGTTTTCACAACTAATCGGTCTCGTTACTTGTGTGACCTCCTCATTATCTCATCATTATCTTATCTGTTGTTTCCTGAATTTGTGCCTGTTTTTAAATTACCTATAATTGTGAGTTTTTGCTGTGTTAGTGCTTTCCTCTATCGCGGATTATTATAGTGGTACGTTTGTTACCTTCGTTATTTTTATATAGTTGCTGAGGTACTCCATGTTTTTTGCTCTCTAAACACAATTCAGTTCCGTTCTGTTGATTTATGATAGCATAGTACATTTCATGCATTTGTGCACATGTGTTATACTGTTTGACATGCGGTTCGGTCTTTCATTGTTCGTGTGCATATTCATTTCCTTTCTGTGTAACGTTGTGCTGCATGGTGGATATACTTACTTTCTGCACTGTTGTTTTCTGTACTGCAGCTTTTCATGAATCTGCTATGTCTGTATTTCGTTATAGCAATAAACTGGGTACCACTATGGTACCCACAGTTACCAATACCAAAAATACCATTGCCATTTCAGGGATTTAACTCTGATCATGATGTCTTCCACTCTTGTCATTTTTCGGATTCACGAATTCCTCTTCTTATCTCTCCTGGTTACATAAAGCATGCACCTCTCCGTGCCACTTTGAGTCGTCTGCAGCCCTTATATGTCTCTTTTAGTTAAGGTCCACGTCTCTGCACCATACGTAAGCACTGGAAGGATGCATTGATCAAAAACTTTTCTCTTAAGACATAATGGCATATTGCTCTTGAAAATTATGCTGTTTCTTCCAAAAGCTCTCCAGGCAAGTTTTGTACGACGATTAATTTCTTCACCAATGTGACCCTCGCTTGATATCTGCTGTCCAAGATAAAGGTACGTGCCAGTTATCTCCAGCTTTTCTCCATCAATCGATAAATCTTCATTTCTTGTAAAAGCATTGAACATCAATTTTGTCTTCTGAAAGTTCATTTTTAATCCCACTTCTTTACTCTTGTCAGCAAGTTCTTGGAACATACTCTGCAGATGACATAGTCAAAAATGACTATGTCATCAGCAAAACGAAGGTGGGTTAGACAATCTCCATTAATCTTTATCCCTTTGTTTTTCCAGTTCGGTGATTGAAAGACATTTTCCAATGGGGCATTAAAAAGCTTCGGATATATGGTGTCACCCTGTCTCACTCCCTTTCCAATTTTTATGTGTGTTGTATTTTCAAACAGCTGAATCTTTGCACTTGCATTTTTCATAGATGTTAGTAATAATATTAATGTATGCGTGTTCAATACCGTAGGATTTCAGAGCCATTGTAACTGCTGATGGTTTCACTGAATCAAAGGCTTTCTCATAATCGATAAAAGCCATGCACAATGGAAGTTCATATTCCCTCGCTCTTTCAATTAGTTCTCTCAGTACGTTGATATGATCTATTGTGCTGTAGCCTCTCCTAAACCAGCTTGTTCTCTCGGTTGAGCCATGTCCAGTGTTACTTTCAAGCGGTGTGAAAGAACGTTAGTGAAGGTTTTATAAACCACTGATAGGAGGCTGATAGATCTGTAGTTCCCGAGATCCTCAATGTCACCTTTTTTATGTAGCAGGATCATTGTAGCGGTGTTCCAATCCTCACGAATATTCGCTTCACTAAGGCATCGAGTGAAAATTTGGGCGAGTACTGTTTCGATTTCTCCACTTGCTTGTTGTATGATGTATACAGTAATTCCATCTTCTCCTGGAGCTTTCCCCAGCTTCATGTTCTTGATTTCATGAGCTACTTCTGCTGGAAGGACTGGAGGAACTCTGGTACTGGTACCTTTCATGATGTCTGAAGTGCATGTATATCCCTTTCATATAATTTAGAGTAGAAAACTTTCACTCTTGTCAAAATTTAGCCTCTATTTTGTGTTACAGACCCATCTTCTTTCCTGAGTGCCATAATCTGTTTTCTTCCCTTAC
The DNA here is from genome assembly GCA_039090855.1 of Macrothele yani. Classification (NCBI taxonomy): domain Eukaryota; kingdom Metazoa; phylum Arthropoda; class Arachnida; order Araneae; family Macrothelidae; genus Macrothele; species Macrothele yani. The sequence goes on from CM077033.1 coordinate 7,108,384, forward strand.
TGATATGTCCCTTTGCTATCTTTAGGCTTTGGTTGTTTTCAGTTGCTTTCCTCACTAGTTCACAGTTGAATTTTCTTACGTCTTCCGTGATACATTTTCTTACTGTCTTGCATATCTCTATATATTTCACTTTGGAAGTCACATCTTCTTTAGTTGTCCTCATCTCTCTTCTTTTTTGCATCAACATTTTGGTTTTTCCTGGTAATTTGATCACATGCAACTTGTTCTTAGACCCAGCTAATTTTGTAACTGTTTCCATAAGAGCTTTGGTTACTTTTCTGATAACTTCAGAAATATCCACTTCTTCCGATGTTAGGCCTTCTAAAGCAGAGAATCTCTTCTTCAGTTCCAACTTAAATGTATTATGGTGTTTTTAAGGTTGCATTTTGTTTGTCTTATGAGCTTGCCACGTTCAAGTGTGGTGTTGAGGTGCATCTTACATCTAACCAATTTATGGTCACTACCTGTGTTGAACTTGTTTAGCACACTGCAGTCTTCTATGACGAATTTTTTGTAACACATAATAAAATCAATTTCACTTGTGGTCCCATTTGGATGTCTCCATGTCCATTTCCTGTGTGGCTTTTTCTTGAAGAAGGAGTTCAAGATGAAAAACCCTTTTGCCTCTACAAACTCAACGAGAGTATTTCCACGCTGGATTCTGTTGCCGTGACCGAATTTACCTACTGAAGTTTCATTCTGTTGCCGTTGCCCTATTTTTGCATTGAAATCTCCTATAATTATCTTCAAGCGATGCTTACCTTTATTATTTAGATCACGAATTTCCTCATAAAATTCTTTAATTTCTTCTTCAGGATGACTTGTGGTGGGAGCATAAGTTTGAATAATCTGAGCCTGGTATCTTCTCGAGAGTTGGACAACGAGTCGTGCAGCTCTGTCAGAGGAACTTTCAACTTCTACAACTTTATCCTTCAGTTTGTTATTTATTATAAATCCAACACCACTAGTTCTGCCAGTATCTGTCCCACGATAGTAGAAGAGATGTCCACTTTTCAGTTCAATGAGATTTCCTTTTCTCCTTACCTCACTTAGACCGACGATGTCCCACTTGATCCTTTCTAGTTCTTCTTCCAGTTCAAGAAGCCATGAATCAAAAGACAGGGAGCGTTCATTATACGTAGCCAAGGTAAGCATCAGATGGTAGCTTAGTCCGGTCCTCCGGGATTCTTAGCACCCTCTGCCTTCATGGCGCACTGGCCGCTGCCTTGGTCAGGTACATTCCAGCTGCCGGAGACTGAGGGCCAAGATTTAAGTTGTGGAATCATTTTGGAGGGGTTTGGCCATACCTCACCACGCTGGCCAAGCGGGTTGGTGAGTGTGGGATAGTATTTCCTCTAATCCCAATGGTATAGTTATACCGCTATTGGCGGTCGTCAGAGCCCTATTAGGGGAACATACAAGACTCAAAATTGTCTATTTGCACTATTTTATTGAAAAAATAATAAATACAGATTACATTATTTTAATTCATTTGAAACTAAATGAAGTTATCTCTTTTCTTGCTCTTCTGCTGCGTTTTGCAGTAGTAGATAGTAATATCTGGTTTGATAAGGTTGGTCTGCTTTTAGTCAGCTCGGCAACATTGAACGCGCGCCTCAGCAAGGCATATTGTGAGCAGAATTACTAACAGTTGAAAAATACTGTATTCCCTGATCTTAAAATGTAAACGCATCGTAAGCAGAAAATCATTGATTAAGTATGATTAACATTGCTGAAGAAATTATCTGTATTACAAAAGAGTGATTACGCAAACGAGCCTTGATCACAATACAAAACAACTGAAGAGCCCTAGACGTTTTATAATGTGTATGGTAAGTTTATGGGATCATGATAAAAGTGTTGTTGTAATTTTCGTATTTCAATGTTATGGGAAATGGGAAGATGAAAAATTACTCTAATAATACAGTTCAGAATCAGATAATACATTTACTGAAAATCGATCTGAAGGATGACTCTAGCACTACCACCAGATAACATTTCAGTGGGTTCGGTTAAACATCTCAAGTAAAAAAATATATAACTACAACAGGGATACAAGGTACTAGAAACCTAACAAACACTAATTTGACTGGCGCAAAAAAGAAAGGTAATCATAACACATCCCACGGGAAACGCAACAAGGAAATCCAGCCAATACACGTGTAAACACATTATCGTACCGGGTTGTATAAGGAGGAAACTTCGGAGTACATTATGGTAAAACACCACTGAGAAAACTGAAAAAATTGCAAAATTTAAAGAGATAGTTCATGAATATTTTAAAAAAAATTGTATTGGTTAAAATACCCGTTAAAGAAATACACTCATTTTGTGTTGCTTAAATTACATAATCAGAGGAGAATCCCGGAAATGGATATGTACATTTTCTTAAATCAAAGGTCTGAAGAATGGAAAACATATATAACCAGTAGATTGAGCATGCCGATAATGTAATGTTATTGATAACCCATCATAATCCATAACGTATTACCAATATTTAAAAATTAAATATACACTCAGCAGACAAAACATTAGAGATAGTGGGAATACGCAGTTGACATGGGCGTCAACCGCACAGAATAAAGCAGATCCAATCCGAACGCAGGCGATAAATAGGCGGATAACAGTGATTTCCAAGAGTGTATTCTAATCGAAAAACATAGGTAAGAGTGGTGATCTGAGCGATTTAACCCTGGACTCATTGTCAGCGCAAGGAAGATGTATCATTGTATTGTCCAAGTGATAAGAACTGCTTAGGGTTCTCGCGGGAAACCTTTTCAAGTATGTGCCGGGAGTATACCATCGACGTATATTCCATTGCATAGAGAACAAGCGATGGCTGACAACACGCCATTGTAGACTGGGGTCGACGTAGAATATCCACGCTCCTGCAGACCGACCCTTTAGCAGCGGAGGCGCAAAGAAATCACAGGTTAAATTTTGGAGACACAAACATTGTCAGCCAACAAACGATACGAAGCATGTTGTATACCCTGGGTTAGGGGGACCGACAGCTTACACTTTTGCCTCTGTTCGTCCTCGGACATCACGCCCCGCCTGGTCCAAAGAATTTCAAAGCTGAGCCACTAAACACAGGCGTCAAGTCGTGAGGTGAGATAAATTCCACCTAAAACTGTACCAAAATGACGGCCGAGGGTGTGTCGTTGATAAATTGAAAACATTACCCCGTCGTACCAGGTCTCTTCTGTTCAGGGCGGTGTTGGCTCTGCGACGGTTTGGGGAGCCATCGCATGGGACAACTAGGTTCCTTATTCTATTCGATTAGGTCCTTAACCACTGCGCGCCACCAGAATGTGTAGGCTGAACATCAACATGATTCCATGTCCTTCGCGCATGCCACGTTTGGTGGTCTGTTTCAGCAGGAATCCCTGACATTTAACCCACAATGTATGGAGCACTAATATAAGAGAAACCAAAAAATGATGCGGAGGAAGATTCGAATAATATATAAGTGTAATTTAAAGCTATTTTAATTAAAACTTTTAATACCTAAATATTCATTATGCTCCTCAGTTCTAGAAAACATCAAAGATCGTCAGTATGTACAACCACATTTATCATTGTGCCTTAAAGGGTGGTTTCTCATTCACACAAGACAAATAGCTGAAATCCATTTTGCCTATTCCATGACGTAGAGAACGTGTATTTCATGCAAACGTTCGTAATCTATTATGATTCCTTGAAGAAAACGAAAATGCGGAAAAAGTGGTACATGATTTGAAATGTACGAAAAATCGTTTTCCGCATCATATAAGATTTCACAATTAATTGCCAGATCAAAAAACTTTATAGCATTGGTGAAACATTAGTGAAACCATGTTTGCTGAAAGCAGTGCAAGAACCCTTAGGTGAGGAATTTAAAAGGAAATTCAAAACATTACGTTTTCGAAAAACGCCGTGTATGCACGAATTGAAAAAAAAACCCATCACAGTACGTTGAACAGCAGCTCGTGAGTGAAATTAAAAAGTATCTGTGAGGATCTCTGCGAACGAGAGGCCCCTTTAAATACTTATGTATGATTTTTGCGTCTTTTTCGTGTGTATATGTATGTGTTCAAGTGACAGCCGTGTAAGATATCTTGTATGAGAACGAACAATTTATCCTTGCAAACTCACTGCTGGACATTTTGGGGACATTGGTCCTCAACGACGCCATTTTGCTCGAACTCGTAAGATAGTCGTTGGTTGTCAAATACATGGTGATATTCGGTACGCCTTCTTACATGCTTGGAGGCGGAACTTAAAGAACATTCGTTACGAGGTGTCAACAATGCAACCCCCGAAAACGTTGGGGGTTCGCGGAGGAAGGGAGACGAGGAGGACATTAGAGATTAGAAGGCGAGGAGAATGAGATGTCACGGTGATACACCATAATGCTTTTTTTCGTTTTATGGGATATAATCCATAAAGCATGTAAATAATGTACAGTTGTATATATATACCTTGAATAAATATTCGGATTTCTTGGCAAATGGATTCCTGAACTGGAGGTATTTTCCTTAAGGCCGTACTTTGTAAAGGACGAAACGAACCAAACGGGCCTGGGAACCACAGGCTCGCTAAAACATGTCACAGTATCCTTATTTTACTCTGCAACGTGACGAAAGTACTGATGTTGTTCAGTGTTGTCAATCACTTGCCTTCGTTCGATTTATAAGCGAAGACACCGCGATCATAGGAGAATTGCTCCTTTTATAAGAATTGGAACTACGTCGAAAGGAAAGGCCGTTATGAAATTAACCTGCTATTATTTCGATATGCATGAAATTAAGTGGGAAAACCTTGCTGGTACTGACGGTGCTCTCGCATTGCTAAGATCAGGTTCGCGTTTATTAACGTTAGTGAAAGAGAAGAACTCTTCAACTATGATGACGCCGTGCATAATTTTTCATTGCCAAACGATAGTGTCAACATCGTTGCCAGATGATATAGTCATTACAAAGAAATTCACCATAAAGTTGGGTTGGTGAATACGGTTAAACATAGAGCACTAAATGCCCGCCTTCCCAAAAATTTGTGCTCAGACTTGGACGCTCAGCATGAGACGCTGCTTTTTCATACTGTGGTTCGTTGGCTTTCAAAACAAAACATGCTAGATGGCTTCTATTGATCTAAGGTAGGAGTCGAAAGTGCTTTCATTGGAATAAAAAATGAACTACTTTTTATAGCAGTTTTGTAAACCGAAATTCGAAATGCAACTTGCCTTCTCGTGGATATACTCGCCCATTTCAACCAGCTAAATTTGCAACTGCAAGGTTCTCTGAAAGGAAAACTGGAAGGTGTGGAAAACATATTTGTGCTTGAAGACAAACTTCGAGCATTTGTTTGCAAAATGTTTCTGTGGGTTGACAAAATTCAGGCAAAATATTATTCGTCATTACGTAATCTGAAAGCCCTTGCTGATGGCAAGAATTACGCTTTCTTCACAGCAGAAATCCATCATAAAGTATTGCGTCATTTACAAGAACTAAAAGACGAATGAAACGATTATTTTCCGAAGTTGATATCTCATAAAAGTGGATATCATTAAGAAACTTATTAGTAATCCCTTCAATGCCAAGCCCAAGTATCTACCTGTTGAAATCCAAGGTCATCAAATATCAACATGATTGTGACTTAAGTGATTTGTTTGGTGTCAAAATGAAGGAGTTGTGGTGCAAAAATTCCATGTCTTATTTAAACATTCGGCGCACCGCGTTATTCTATCTTGTAGTGTTTCCGACAACGTTTCTATGTGCACAGGGATTCTCCATTTTGGTACTCATTAAAAACAAGCAAAGAAATCGGCTAAGCTCAGACATACGACTACCTCCGAGAATTCCACAGCTAGTGAAACAAATGCAAGCCCAAGAATCACAATGATTATTATCTCAAGTAAGACAGTAACTATTTCAGTTGATTTTATTTATTTCAAATGTTATTTTAATGTATTAAAATTAGTTTCATTAAATTAGATAAGTCTTTTTAGTTAATAATTTTGTTTACAAAATAAATTGTAGCTTTCCTTAACTGCCTGATGACCGGGGGTGGGAGTGGTTCGTGCTTTATCTATCTTTCGAGTCAGAAGTCCACGGTTAGCTTAAAAGTTGCGAACCACTGTTTTAAGCTAATGTTGTGAAAAATGGCTTCACAAAAATTCCGGCCTGTACTCGCAACGCGAATCGATGATATTTTTTCAACAAACTGGGAAAGGGATTAGCGAAAATAGTCAGTCATAAATTAAGATATGCTGGGAAAATGAGTTGAATACACAGTAGATGAGGTCGCACAGGGAGGGGACGCTCTGGTTGTCATTATGTAATTTTAATATGTAATTATCCCGCATTGCGCATCGTGAACACGAAAAAATTCCACCTTTTGCTAAAAAGACGTAGTGATAAATCTTCAAAACACATAAACCGTGAAATTCCCTAATTAAACTAGATACGAGAAATAATTGTTTAATTTGAAGAGTCGACAAAGGAGCTACATAAAAGAATGCTAAGAAAGGAATATAATGAGCAGTGGTTCTCCTCAAAATTAGGAGAGATAATTATAACTTGAAAGGAAAGTTCGTTTAACAAAATAATCGACACATCTATAAATTTTGCTTCACGACAAATGTATAAAGTTTCTAAGTTTGATTTTGTGACGAACCTTTTTTTCTGCAGTGTTGTAGAATTCAATCAGATAAAATTATATTAGCAAACATATCCTGGAAGAGTTGCAGCAAAATATATTTCATGCATTGCTCTTCGGTCCAATGCCAGTGTTAGAAATAAACATTGAGAGGAGCATTGTATTTTAGTTGTAAAACGTTAGGTCTTCACAATTATAATTTTTTTAAATGGTAAATGAAGCAGTATTTACCCTGCAGTGTGCAAAGAAAAAAGCGTTACATCCTCACTTTTCTAGAATCAAAGTGCTTTACTACGCACTGTCAGTAAAAAAATTTAGAAAACAGAACACAACGTGAGTTAACACATGAATAAAATTTTAATACAATTTATTTTTGGAGTAAACTACTAAAAACCGTTTTTGTAAATGCGCCAGTTTGTACAACAGATTACCTGTTATTATCGATGTAAATATTTCGAAAAAATATTATAATCTTGTGTTTGATACGTTTAACGTGTGAAACAGAACTTTAATATAAATATTGCAAAATATTTTTAAGTATAATATTGCAGAGTTCCCACGTAATATGTAATTAAAGCATAATTAAAGCATTGTACATAACTTGCTTTAAGCAAGTTATGTACAATGCTTTAATTAAATAAGTACAGGATAACCCTCCCCTCCTTTTTTTTACACTTACCACATACTTTATTCTAAATACTAACGCAATGCTCATCATTAGAGAATATGAAAAAAGTAATGAATTTCTCAACTGAAAAGGTTAATACTTTTAGTAAACTAAACTCATTTGTGTAGAGCATCAATGAAGAATGCTACAAACACTAAGGTACTACCAGGTGAAATCTATAATATGTATACTTGGCCACGGGCTGACTTGATAGATCGTGAAGGGACGTTTTCTAGGATTTATGTGATGCTAGAATAACAATGCATAATCCAGCAATCATCACCTTGGTGATATCTAGCTGATATCATTCACGTGGGTGAGTAGTTCTCGTGCTTTGAGTTTGTTGGGGATATAAGCTTACTGTTGCCGTGATGCTAAGCAAGTGATGTGAATGTACGTACGTTATACATAAGTTTCTACGCTTTCTTCGCCATTCCGATGTTGTCATCTCTAATTCCGTAACTTTATTGCTGACATCCTCTGTTAAAATTTTACAATTTGTAGACTTTTGTTTCATTTTCTTCAGGTAGACAATCGTTTTTAATTAAAATGTTTATGGGCGTATAACACGCACCCGAATTTTAAGAAGGAAGTTTGAGAGAAACAAAAACTTAAATTCAAAATAAATGATTTGGGAGCTCTGAGTTTTGTTTAGATAACTCAAAAAACATGTTATTAATATTTACGTCACTTATGAAGCAAATAATACGAAAGAGAAAGCATCTATTTGAACGAAAAACCTGGTTATTAGACCTGTTACAAACATTTTAAACAGAATCACTGCAATCTTCAAAAATTATGAGACAGACTAAAAAATAAAACAGCCGGAAGACTGTGTTCCTGAACCCGACGCCGTTTGCCGATAATGCATGGTCGTCGTTGCGAGCAATGATACCCTCGAACCAACTCGACGAGACCACGTATACACTGATGATTTTTTCGCCGACCATCAGAAGGAGTTCGGACGTTCCCGGAAGTTTCGTCATATTTTCTCTGAGCAGCTGCTGCTAAAGCAGGCTGTGCCGTGTAAGCAACGTAACGAGATCAGACCTTTATGCGTAACGTGGCACCTCGATTTTGCTGCTGAAGCAAGTAAGGTTACTTTAGGGAGTTTAAAAATGTAAATCAGGATTCTATCTGAAATCTTTGGTGCGAATCCTCTTTCCGAAGAACTGCAGATTGTATTGATATCACTTTTAACAAGATCCGTCAGAAAACAGAAGATAGCATTAGAGAAAGGTTTGCAGTTAGAGTAAAGTGATACCAAACCGTTAAAATTTGGTGACGTCGGGACCCGACGCAGTCTGCAACAGTATTCATTTTACCTAAGTTTAAATAAAAAAGAGTAGACGGGTATAACACGTAGGTAGGATTTCAGCACAAAATTTGGGGAAAAAGTGCGTGTTATACGTCGATAAATACGGTAATTGTGTGGAATAGTAGCACGAATATTTTTACTGCTTCTACACAAAAATTTGGGCTATTTTGATATTCTAATAGTGGAAGTGCAAGTATAAGGTGCGAATACTATTTTCTTTTTGTTTTTCATGGTAACTTTTTTGAGCAAAAGATACGAATTTTTTACATAACCGTGTTTGCCAATGTTTCGTGCTCAGCGCTATTGGCAATCTCAAAGTGTAAGCATCTTGCACTGCCGGAAATATGTATAATTTTCTGTACAAAATGTCAAACTTCTGTGTAGTAAATTAAGAAAACAGACCGCATTTATAGATAACAGGTGACACTTTTCTGTAATATTTTAACTCATCCAGTGTAAGACGTTTACGTTTCAAGATCCAAACGGCCCTGCGCTTGAAGCTCTTAAAAACACGCACAGGAAAAAATAAATTTCCTTTTTTTTTTAATTTGTTGCTTTTCAGAAGTTTTAAAATGAGATGTGAAAATTATTGTCCCTCTTATTGAATGCAAATTTTTTTTCGTCATTTTATTGACGCAAATTTATTTCCTCATTTCACTGATTCGGTGAAGTCATTTGCTTTTGTTAATTCTATATTTTTCATATTTTGCTTTCCGTAGCTAATCACACCACATTTTACGCATTGTTTTAATGATGAATGTAATGCAATATCTGCTAATGGGTAATTTATTTATATTAGCTAATAAGCTCTATTGCTATTCCAGCCCTTGTCCCTTTTTGTTTGTTTCTTGGCTTTAGTACGAAAACAATTCGTGCTGGAACAGTTAGATATATGCATGATAACAATATAACTACACGGCTTGTTTCACTTTTCCGTTGGCGTTATTGCAGTTCTTAGGCTGTTTAGTACAATGTTACAGACGAGTGTACGAAAGAACATCTGGGCCAGGAAATTCAAACCCAATAAAACATCACTGATATTGATCGCCATGTCTTTTATGTTCCAACCAAGATAGTACATACAGTCGGCAATTAGCTCTTTATTCCTTTAGTGGAAATATGAGAGCTAGCAAGGATTCGGTCTTTCGGGCGTCAACGTACGGGCGTCAACGTACGGGCGTCGGGAGAGTCCTTTTACCCTCTACTGGGCCAGGCCGTGAATCCCCACTATAAATATTTTGCAACAACCGTCGTTCAGAATGATACCCCGTATCTGGATTCCTTTTCATGATCCGGGCATGTTCCTTCAAAGTTGATTGTAGCTTTAGGGGACTGTAGCTCCTTAAGCATTCCCGCGCAATCTGAAAATTCTAATCCGCCCTTCTGGTACTGATTTTCTTTTCAACTGGCAGTAACAGGTTCTACTTGCTTTGCAAAGGGCATCTGTAAAGTTCTAACAGACCGTAGCAAATGCAATTCTTCGGCGTCTTCTGGTTTTCCATGCTTTGCAAAAGAAAGCTTTTAAGTCCTAACAGACCCAACCAAAAGCTATTGTCCTGCGTCTCCTTTAATTTCACGATGCATTGCAGACTGCACCTTTTAAGCTCTAACATATCCAAGCAAATGCTATTGTTCAGGGTCTCCTGGAATTTTATCATGTTTTGCACAGTGCAGCTTTTATGCTGTAACAGGCCCAAACAAAAGCAAGTAAGATTTAAATGCAAAAAATATAGCTAGAAAATCAATTCATATGTATAAGTTAGACGAAGATAAATCTATACAAATATGAGTGATAATAATAGTAATACACTTATAGTGATTATTATAATAAAATGGTCAATTATAATACATACAATTAAAGTCACTTTTATTTTACCAAGAGGCCATTTTTAGAGAAATTCTTGATTATATTAACCTATCTGGATAACTTTCGGCAATTCCAAGTTTTACCACGAACGGATTTTAAATTTAAAACTTGCTTTAAAAAAATATATGTATAATTTTTATCACTATAACACTAATAATTTTCATTCTCGAAAACTTATTTACTTATTATTCGTTACACTATAACGGAATATTTCCGCTTTAACAATTTAAGTTAGAAAAAAAACCTTATCCTTTTTTACCTAAATATATAAATATTCTGTCATGAGGAATAATGACACACCAAGACACTTAATTTCGAAGTAATCACAAATAGGAAGTATTAAAATCTAAAATGACCCATCTGTTGTGCCACAAACTTAGTGAGCTGAAATTACTTTAAAACATTTTTATATTTTTTTATAATTTGTGATTCTGTTCTGTGTTTTTCCACATGCACAAGAATAATATCGCTAAGTTCCTCAATTCCAATCATGTGTATCTTTTGTAAGATTATCAATTGCTCTTTTCGGAAAAATAACACGGTGTCTGAATTTGAGGTGAGTCTTTACTCTGTATGTGCTATAAATATTTCAATGCAGAAGACAGTGAGAAAAGTGCAAAGTGTCTAATGTTATATTATACACTCCAAGCCCTGTTTGTAAAGTTGGCTAGATAATTATACCACTGCTCTTTCACCCATGGGGCCACATGATACCTTTTCTTCGTTCGTGGCTATTCAGCATTGACTACAGATAAGGATTAGCAATAATTCTGCACCAGAAAAATAATACCTTTGTAAATCGCTTTCCTGCAGTTGGTACTCATTCCTATATACCATATGGTTGGCAATTTATTGGGCAGACCAACCTTCTCGTTATATTTTATCTACATTTTAATACCACACTTTTTCAATTCCTTTTAAAGGTCGAATACGAACGTAACATGACTGTTTCAGTACAACCAAACTACATGAAATGAAATAATAACTACTTGGGAAATTGTACAATCAAACAACATATTACCAACATCTGAAAGTCAGTGATATGTAATGAGAAATGTCCAAATATTTTATCCATACTGCTTGATCTGCAAAAGCCTTCGAATTCAAATTTTGGCTTAATATATTTAATGAATTTTTCCTGAACGACAGGGATAAATTCGGGTTTGTTTTCCGTAAAACACAAATAAACATACGTGACTGGTAATTTTCAGTTTTTTAAATGAAATGTTTTTTACATAAAACATTTGAAGTTAAATTGTCATTAATTTTGTGTAGTCTTCTGAAACTCTTTAATAATGTAACACGCATTTCGAAATGCGTTTAATAGGGGCGAGCTATGTCATGAAATCTAATAAACGATTTCGGTCAAGTGCTTGTCGCCCATTGTAATATGAGATACTGAGTTATAGGCTATTAACCTTGATTAGTAGGGTTACTTGGTTTCCACGCAGCCAATCCGTAACTTTTTTTCGCGAATTGTGATTTTGACTAGCGTTATACACATTTACTCAGTAGTACAAGCAGAAATTGGATGGTATTTTCGGAATAAATTTCCGATTGATATGAAAAAGTTCAAACGGTTAAACGGAGCTAATTTCTTTGAAAATTTATGTTCTTTCAAAAGCATATCAGGTAGATTTTACTTCAAATGTTTAGATTTATAGATGAGTTATGTTGAATATTTTTTCTTCAGCTGCCAGTTATCAGTAAAGAGTCAGTACCGAATGCTATTTCTAAAGAACAGTTTTATCTATTTTTATGAAAAAAATCGCCATATTTTTACAAAAATTTCATTAATGAATTTCCGAATAGTTTTTTTGTTTGTTGTCCAGTTAATGCGTGCCGATTATGTATCGTGTACGTGATAAATACTCAAACCTGGAGGAATCCCCTTGTCCCTGCCGGAAAAAAACTTTAGCTCTGAACAGTTTAAGTTTCTGCCAGTTAAGCTTCTAAATGCGGTCAATAGATCGCTAAGAACTTAATTCGGGCAATAAAAAGATGAAACAATATTACAGAAGAAATCTCTGAGCTATAAGGTGAAACGAAGAAATATGGTAGACTGTCACTAATCTGGACCTCGATAATCCGGCGTCTCTATAATCCGGTCTCCTACACTTCGCGTGTTTTTTTTTTGCAGAAACCGTATTAATATCAGTCCGAAATTAATTATACTTCGTAGACAAATTACGTTTTTCATTTCAACGTCATGTTTTGTTTTGAATTGGCATGAACGTTCATGTAATTCAATTTAAAATAAAAGTAGGAAGAATCCTCAAAATAATTAGGAATATTACAAATTCAGCAATTTCTCACACGCATCGGCAGCAAGTTGTGATGCAAAATTAGAAACATGTGCGACCAACACAAAATGCATTGCAAGATCCTTGAGAACCACCAACTTTCCCACGGTGTACGGATCCCTGTGGAGTCACGACCGTGGGTTACTTTTATAAAAGTTGTTGCTAACCAGTCGGCGCTGTGCTGGCACGTGTTAAACGTTTTAGTTTACATTTTGGAGCTGGAGCCCAGTGGTCGGCGCGTCGCGGGGACTTTCAATTATAGCTTTTTTTTTTTTTTTTTGGATTGGAGGTTTAACGACCACCGTGAGCAACTCAATGGGCTATAAGCAGTCGCCCGTCCCTAATTTAGGGTCACTGGTTCCAAGGAAGGGAGAGAGCCAATGCCGTAAGACAAACACAACATCCATGCCAGACCGGGATTCGAACCCGGACCCCTTACGGACGAATGACCAGAGGCCAACGCCTTAGACCACTGCGCCACCGGGGCGGCCAATTATAGCTTCAAAAGAAAGCATGTTACAGAATTGGTGCAGCAATTGGAAATTTTAGAGAAGTTGAAGAGTGGCTGTCCCCAAAAAGGCATCGCTGCTGAGTACAACGTTGAACATGCCACTGTTTATGATATACAAGTGAAAGAGAATGAACTTCGACGATACGCAAGCAAAATGGACAGTGAGTTGCGAGAACGAAAGGTTATGCGAAAGGGTGAAAACGATCAACTTGATGAAGCCATTTACAGACGATTCATAGAGCAACGCAGTAAAGGACAACCTGTCAGTATCCTGGTAAACAAAGAAAAAGCACTGGCGTTTAACAAAAGACTTGGCGACAGTGAACCGTTTAGAGCAAGCGAGGGCTGGATATCAAAGTGAAGAAAGACATGGTGTGCGGCAGCTGACAATCACCAGGAAAAGTCGCTCGACAAATAAAAAGTACGCGGAAGAGTTTTAAAAAGTTAGAGAACATGATAAAGGAAGAAGAACTAACATCTGCTGCAGTGTACAATGCTGATGAGACGGACCCGTTTTTAAAATTCTCCCTTCAAAAACCCTTGCTGCCAAGGGCGGAAAGGAGGTTCCTGGGTATAAACAACAAAAACAACTCGTCACATTAATGTTATGTTGGAATGCCGGTGGTAGTCATAAACTCCCTCTCCTGGTAAGTGGAAAAGCCCAACGCCACGATGTTTTCAACACAGCGACATGAGTACACTACCGGTACATTATCGTGCTCAAAAGAAGGAGTGGATGGACACAGAAAATTTATCTCGGTGGTTCCATAATAAATTCGTACCAGCTGTAAAGGAAGAACTGAAGAAAAAGAAAGTTCCGTTAAAAGTCATTATCCTAATTGATAACGTTCCCAGTCATCCCTCCGACTTGTCTCTGAAGTCAGGTGGTATACGAGCTGTCTTTCTTACTAACAATGTGAGAGCTCTGATCCAACCCATGGACCAGGGGATTTTGGAATCAATTAAGCGCCGCTAACGACATGCGCTTCTTACCTCCCTGTTGGATGAATATGAAAACGATTCCACCGAGGCTATGCTGAAGGCGTGGTAAGCGATCAACATGCACGATGTTTTTTCGAAACAGCGGAAGCATGGGAGATGATGCAGAGCATTAGCATACGAAAGTGTTGGAAAAAAATGTGGCCATCGATTGACACAGGTCAGCATCAACTGACAGTGATGAGCCAGTCTGTTCAGAATCATCAATTCCATAAGCTGTGTTCGTTGACATGTTCCACAAGCTTCCAAGAGGAAAAGTTGATGGAGAGGACGTTACTAAGGGGCTGAATTTGTAACGTATACTCTAGATTTAGTTTCCTTTTGATTTTACTATCTCTTGTTATTTTATTTTCCTATGCAAATTATCTTCTCACTTAACGAGATGTTATTTCTCCCGCTGAATTATATGTGGCAACGAGTGTAAGTCATGACGTGGTGGTATGCAATATATATAGCCGCGTTCAACTATACCGAACAAGCTTCGTTTTATGTGATAGGTTCTTCTTAGTGATTGTTATACGATTCTACGAAAGTTCGGATATTCAGTAGTCGTGGTTTTGGAGTGTGTGTTTCATAATACCAGGAGTTCCCCAATAAATGGTTAACAGAGAGTTCGTTTTCTTAGTTCATTTTATTGTCAGACCTCTGTCTGGACGTTAAGTCTCTTTCATTGAGTTTCTCCATTAATTCCAGGGTATATTGTATTAACCGCTCTAATAAGGAGCCTTCAAGGTACTAATGTACTAAATACGAAGTTATAGTACTGATATTCAAGATAATGAGGAACGCTGAGTAAAAAGAATTTCCATATTCAATTAATTTATTGCACGTGCGAGTCTTACCTAAACAAACTCTAGCACTTTGAAGATTAGGCACACTTTAGCTACGTCAAGTAACCTTTCAGTAACCCTAACGTGACTTAACGTTTGCTTTCCTGCACTACACATCCAGCGGAGAACTCTATTCATTATAAATTAGAGAAAGACCAGGCTTTAACACATGACTAAATCATTAAAAGCGTGTAGGAATAAAAGATGTAAGTGATGAGGAAGAGGGCACCCCAGCTGCATAGAACACGAAGATTTCTCACACTGCTGGCGCTGAAGCTGCCGACATCTTCCTAAAGGACATAAGCTGCCGACATCTTCCTAAAGTACATAAGCTGCCGACATCTTCCTGCCAACGTAATGCTGCGATTGCGTGAAAAAGCGTTCCATCAACGAGCATCTTCATTAAAGCAGACAAAAATCTGTGACATTTTTCGAAGTGACCATAGTGAGTAGAAAATACAAGATTTCATCTGTGCTGTATGGCAATTGTACGTTTCTTTTACTAAGTATATTACGTGCAACAATCCGCATTACGCACGCTTAATTTAAAGATAAAACGCTTTGCGAAAAGTATTTTAAAACTTGTGACTTTCAATATTTTAATTTATTTTTCGAATAAATTAGTGTTGATCGCTTGCATGTCGTTTTTCGTACGTAGGTCTCTTGAGTAGGACCAATGGCTGAGGTTTTTTACACATTTATGAAAGAAATTATTTGAAATGTTTACACAAAACTGATAATTTGCAAATTTGTTTAATGTAAAACATTTTTTAGAAAAATAAACTTCAATTTTCTTGGTCAGCGATACACATTTCCATGGAGTATAGAAACGTAATGAAAGAAGCACATTATTTGGGAGGTTTATTCTATATGGTTTGTACCTGTGTTCCACGTATGTGAGATTGTTCTAAAGTTTGACAAAGGTGATATCGATATATCAATTTTAAGCATGTACACTCTACGTGTGCGTGGATGTTAGTGTCAAAATACCAAATGTTATATCTTAAAGTCTAAGTATGCTATTTAACAACTCGCTATTTTTAATATATATATCTTAATTACACTAACTTTCCTAAGAAAATTGCGCGTAATAACAATTTTTGCACGAATGGAATTTTAAAATTGAAACTCTCTAAGAAATGATTAATTTCATGAAGAAACTCGGTTTTTCATTGTAATCGAATATTGTTGTTTTTGTTTAATTTATGACTACTAAACTTGTGGAGTTAAGATTGAATGAAAATAACAAGGTTTCTCACAATACAATATTGATTATACGTCGACTACAATTTCGCAGAGCCTTTGCCTCGGCAGCATCAGAACGAATGATGATGCCAAGCCAAACGCTCTGCGAAACGACAGTCGATGTATAACAAACATTTCAACTGTTTTCCGTTATTGTTTTTGGAAAGTTAGGAACTTATGCGGAGTATTTTAAGGAACAAACCGGTAACTTTGATGAACTACGTTTCGTTTTCGAACCGTGTTGTGAAACAATACCACAGCCAGTCACTTAGTTTCAAGGCAGTAAGTAAATTTTACAGTAGTGTTATAAATTTAAAATGAACCTACTCTTTTCAGAAAATTCTTCAGTCGAATTTTTTGAAAGAAGTGACAATTGAAAATCCCATTCGGTATTCGTCACGGATAAAAGTTCTTTTAAGACCACGATTTTCTCTTTTGAAAAGAATAAAAGCTACGCTGAATTGTAGGCAACAGGCCCAGAGTGCTCGGTACTCTGAATGTGCAACATACAGCAAAGAACATAAACATATTGGTCTCCTGCCTAAAATGAGTTTGGTCCTCCGAATGTCTCGAGAAGGGAACCTGTTGTATTGTACTCGTAAAGATTTCGATGATGTCTGGTGGTATCTTGTAACAACACGCTGCTAGCTGATCGTTTAATTCTTGTAAGTTGTGTGGTTGAACCGCAGAAGATTGGATTTGCTCTACCAACACAAACCACAGTGCTTTGTTAAATTGATGTTCTGGAACAATCCGGGTATTGTTGCATGTAACATTACCCTGGTAAAGCAGGCGGTACTAGAGGAGAATACATTTGCCATGAAAATGTGTACCTGATCGGTAATGTTGCTTAGCTAGGTGGTAAAACTTACAGTTTCCTGCACATGAATGACAAACACAGTGTATCCCAGACGAACATTGTACATCAGTACACTTCCTCCACGGCCTTGTTTTCGTCCCACCGTACATTCTGGTGCCAACACTTTCCAGGAAAACGACGCACACGTACGTGCCCCTACAAATACAGCAACATAAAACGAAATTCGGAGTACCTAAAGATCGTTTCCCAGTCATACAGAGTGCAGAATCGATTCTGGCTTGCCCGTATTAGGTTCTTTCGACAGCTGACCAATGTTCGCGTGCGCTCTAATTGTTACGTGCGCTCTAAGTGTGACGTGCGAATACGAAGTAACATTTTCAGAAGGGTTAGATGAAAATTGCGCTGGGCACATTGATATCGTCACCAGAATTTAAATTACCGGCGAGGTACACTACGGCATCCCTTATGTTGAATCGCATCATGCAGGGGAGCGTTCGTTCCCTTCTCGATTCGATGAGCTGTAATTTTTCCACACTTTAAAGGTAGTTTGTAGTTTTTCTCTCATAGTATATTTTGAAGGTACTAACAACCGCTGACAGAGAATTACCCATTGTATAGGCGAATATACAGTCGAACTCTGTTAAGACGAGCTGTTCGGAAACGAACAAATTGCTCATTATAGCCGTTACTCGTATAATCCGGGAAAGACCCAAAATATCAAGGAAATCATTAAAAAGAAATTTCGTTATCAAATATAGTACATACAATGTTTAATGTTGAGAAATACATAGTACTTACGTTTAGTTGAAATTACCGTACAATATTTCGGTTAGTTGTGGAAATCTTGAAAAAATGCGTACGTACAGTACTACATACACACAGAACTATAGGTACTATTATACATACTGTTGTACATACGATGTGATGCAGACTAAGTTGAAATTCTTGAATAACGGACATGTAAACTACATACGTACTGTATGAAATACAATATGTACTATACAGTATTGACATTTTTGTACCATACTGTTCTTAGATAAAATTAAGCACAGTACTATCTGCCGCAAAGCACATATCCTTTTTATTTCGTATGAAAAAATTTGGTTAAAAATAGTTGCGTTGTCCTTGACTTCAACCGGAAATCCTTCAGATTACGCTTAACAACTGATAATGCACTGAACACACACTCATTGCCAGAATTCGTTTCATAAACTCTAGTCAAAACATCGAAGGCACCTTGTGCTTGATTGTAAGTCACAACTTCTTGTGTTTCTGTAATGTTTTCGCCTTCACTGTCGGTTTCAGTTTCTTCATTCACCACAATGACTTCTTGCACTATTTGTTCCTCCGTTAACATTCCAGTTGTTAGGACCACAGCGTCAGTGTCGATTAAATCATCAAGAGAATTGCAATTGTTAAAGGTGCTTAAATCTCTACTTTTTACCCCTTCTGATAAGGGAAGATCACCGTCATCAATCACTTCAGTGCTTTCTACTAAAGTCTCCTTTAGAAGACCAGCCTTCCTATAACAATTTTTAATGGTTGTCGGAGTGACACTTTCCCAAGCTTCTCTCATAAGACGAACAGAATCCAATACGTAAATCTTAATTCCTAGCTTGTCCTATTTCTGGATTAATTGTACGGTTAGAAGTCGCCGAAAATGGCACTTAAAGCTCCTAATAATCCTTTGGTACATAGACTGTAGAACTGATGTTGTGTTTGGTGGTAGGAACACAAGTTTGATATTTGTCAAGTTTTCTACTTTAGGATGTGCTGTCTATTACAGCAAAATGTTTCTGTTTTTCTATCGTAGTTCACGATCCCATTTATGAAGTTCTCCCGTAAAGATATCTGGTGTCATCTAAGCCTTTCTGTTTGCTTTATCGGGAGATGCTGAACATTATTAAAACATCGAGGCTTTAACGATTTGCCAATCACCAATAATTTTCTTTTTTCATTTTTTTTGCCATGTTCGCACAAATTAGAACTGTTAGCCGATCCTTTGCCAATTTAACTCCAATGCTTTTTTTGCCTTTAAAAGGTAGTCATGTCAGTGGTTACCTTGAAAAAAATGCCCGTTTCATCAGCATTGAATATGTTCTGCTCACTGAATTTAGAAATGAAGCTGGGCCAAACGCTTTTTTAGCCATTGACTTACAGATTCTGTATCTGCAGACATTGAATACCCTGACATTTCGGCGTAAACAATATTGTGTCTGTTCTTGAAGCGGTCAAGCCACTCATTACTGCATATAAAATTCTCATGCCCAAATTGTACTGCAAAATTTTCCGCTTGCACTTTTGAAATCGGTCCAGTGATAGAAAAACCAGCATCACGTTGAACTTTAAACCAACAAAGTAAAGCTTCATCAATATCATTTTGTTCACACTTTTTCATTATTTTGCAATCTGTAAGATTGTTTTCAAAAGCTGACAAAACTGCATCTTTGTTCTTCCACAATGTAGATACGGTAGATGATGAAAGCCCATACTTTTTTGCAAACAGCTGAATTTTTCTCGCCGTCTTGCAGTTTCTGAATAATATCCATTTTCTCCCTAATGGAGAGATCCTTTCTTTTAACACCAACCATTTTGCTCACACTATCACACTTAATAAAAAAGGGGGAGGGAAAGCATAAGTGATGTCGCAGGAATAGGGCTGCGTGCGACTTTCTGATTAAAAAAAGATTACGATATGTCGCGTGCGAAGTTGAAATACTGAATTCACTAAGAAAACATGCGTGGGGTTAGACCATAGCAGCCAATGAGAGAAAGCGAATTTCAGGAACCCACTCGTAAACAGTGGCAAAGGAAAGGCTGGGAAGCTTTCCACCACAAAATGCCGCCCCCACCTACCCTTGGGGTGAAATGCAAGACGTCATAAAACACTCTCCGATTTTCTCTCGGAGCAGGTGACACACAGACGGTCTTTTTGAGTAGCAGGTGGCTAACTGACGCCGCTTTTTAATGCTGCGCTATCTTTAATGGGTGTAAAAAAAAATCTGAAATCTTGCAAATTTGCTCGCTATAACAGAGTTGATACTCGTAACAAGCGGGATAATTTAACACTAATTGCATACGAAACCAAAATTCTTCTGGCATTTACTCGGTATATCCGGGACCTCGTTATACCCGAGCTCGTCTTAACCAAGTTCGACTGTATATGCAAATTGACTAATATGTAGATATTTTGTAGATATACTCGCCTTTGGTAAGGCATTTCAGTGCAAGGAAAGCAAAATGATAAATCAAAAGTTTCTAACAAGTTATGTCTCTCTTGTGTTGAGAACCATACCAAATCTATTATTCTATTCGGATCACTGAAGAAAATGCTTGAGGAAAGTTCTGGTCCCGTGACCTGCTGCCTTGGTGAAGAAGCTATTTTTAGCATTCTCTTCTCATTGCATGAAAGTATATGAAAAGCAAAAAGGGAAAATGCGAGTGTGTTCGTCCGCGAATTGTTCGACCAATTCTAAATGACCTAGAGATCCGAAAATTGGCATGCTGATAGGTCTTAAGGTCCGTATACCTAGAAAGGTACGAAGCCGAAAAAAATCAAAATGGTGGCCTTGGAACATTGTCTGCCTGAACTTTTCGCGAATTGTTAGACCACTTCTAAATAACCGACAGATCTAAAAATTGGCATGCTGGTAGGTCTTAAAGTCCGAAATGCTTTTTGGACCGCTTTTGTTTTCCTTGGTGATAAATTTAGTAAGTGCTATAAGTTCAAACGACAAAGTCCGCCCTTCCCAAAAATAACGACAGTAAAGAACTCGGAAACTTTGGAATGGCGCCGGAGCAAAGTCCTTCAATAAAAACAGAAGGACATTGAAAAAAGCTCTGCAAAAATGTAACGGGGGTTTACCGGGAGCGAAACAAAAACTGTAAACAAGCCACCATCTAGGAATCGATACAGCGCAAAAAGTATTGAACAATTGGGAGAACATTTTTATTTCGTCAGATGGCATCACCGGAAAGAGACAGTTGAACACATTTGTCGACAATAATGTACTTGAAGATTGGACTGCAGGGCCCCAGCACTACCCTGAAAACTAGCGTAGCGAGCCTAGAGGCGCAGCCCTTATTGTAATAAACAATCACATTAGTGAATATACTTGCATTCCGTATGAGGTCATCTATATGTATTTAGGAATCCAGAGGGATAGTAGGATCTTCTTAGTTATTTGACATACAATAAGCAATCAGATAGAAATCATGGAGGAGAATAATTGGAGGTTCTCCGCAAGCTCCATACATCATCTGGAATTAAAATAAATTGTGGCTTCTCCACCTTGTACAGGTCAGTGTCAGAACTCAGGATAATGGGCCAAAATGTAACGGTTGACTTGTTTTAAGCCTGTAGTAGGAGTTACTATAATTCGTTTGTTAAAAATTGAAATATTTTAATTGTTTCTTGAATTAGTAGTATGTTTAGTGAATGTGTGAGTACGCTGTTAATTTTTAGGAGTTTAATCTTGTCTCTTCCTGTGTTAAAAAAATATAGTGCATTTGTAGTTAAATAATACTGTTGAACGTCCTAAAAGATTTTGTACAGGATTTAGGATAGTCATAGTTCTTAAGTTGTAGAATTAACATAATTGTTTATCTTACTTAGTATAATGTTTAGAAGTGAGTGCTTAAAAGTTGTTAATTTTTTGAATTTATATACGTACTAAGTGCTGAAAGTCTTGAAGGTCACTTTCTGAAATTTAACAATTAGATAATATAGTGTAGTAGTTCAGAGATGCCTTGAAGTCTCGACCTCAGGGCTTCCTGAGGAGGGTGCGTCCATTCCTCAGGCTTTTTTTGGTTTATTGCTTTCCGAATCTGCATCTAAATCCACTTCGGAGCTGCTTTCATTCCAGGTTGACAACCGGGAAATGCCTGCCTGCTTTTGCTCGGCTGGAAAGAGGAAAAGAAGGAGAATAAATGCTGTATGGTGTGTGTAAGATCTTTTATGTTGAGTGAAAGAGATAGAAAGTTGGGTGAAAGGCTGTATAAATGTTAATTTGTCAGAAATCTGACTGTGGAAGCCGTTCCATGTGTTTAATGGCGGACAGAGTTCTTTGGTGTTTCTGAGTATTAATCTCTGTTGCCCCCTAGCCTTTGGGGGAGAGGGCTACGGGGACTTCAGAGATCCTCACGGGAGCACACTCTGTAGTGCTCCCCAAGAGGACACATTGTCTTTGAAGACAAAGTACTTCATTCAATGTGTACCTCAGTCCAAATATTACACCTTGAGACTTAAACAAGTATTCACTTCCACACAGCAATGACCCCCATTTTAGATAAATTTAAATAGATTGTGTTTTCCTATTGTTCTTATTTACTGTGAAAGTAATGCTTTCTTTTCTAGTGCTGATAATACCTGACACGATGTCAAGCACTATTGATGTTCGTACCAGACAAATTTTAAAAAAATCAAAAAAATCAAATTCATTTTTGGTTATGTGGTCCTAAAAAACGCACGCACTTATCATAACCGTTTAAACAAGACTGGATTGCTGCTACTAGAAAATCCTCATTTTCTTCTTCCTTGAGGTGCATCTTAGCCTACTTATTCCTCCTCACTTCTATTTCTATTAGGGGTATTATAAACACCCAATGGAATGTGGTAATCTTTATAAGCCTGAAAGTACTGGAAGCATACATGCACAGAATGGGTTCCCATTCTTTCGAATTCAGGGGAGAGCTTCGTAGCCGATGAGAATAATCCTAGGCTCGCTTACGCTATTTACCAGTGGACAGGGTTGTAGCCATTCAATATTGAATAAGGTTTCATTATTGCATATTTAGCACCAATACTTCCCATTTCATTTTGGTTATCTTTGGGGTTGCTATTAACTCTCGAATGCCTCGGAATTATTCCGCCGGAGAGGACATATAGAATTCAGGATTTGTGCAATTCGCAAATAGAAACCTCCGAAATTTTTTTTTTTTGCAGTGCTCACTTTGCTCATTCATTTACAGTAACATTCGAGTTAATTGCATTTCCATTCATAATGATTCAACCTTACGCTGATATTCTAGAACCGCATTGATGCCGCCTACTTTGTTAGTTACATTATCCAAAAATATAAAATAGGAAAAATTATAAAATGCTTTTTAGAATTTGAAAATTATAATAATCAAAACAATTACTTACTTTCAGATGATCTCGAATCACAAAAGAAAGGTGAAATACAGCTAACTGGAGTACGACAATATTACCAAAAATATTTGGAACAATAGCACATGGATCGAAACACAACTGCCAGAGTCAAATCCGTTTAGTTTGAAGAGGGTGCTTCGTTGAAATGCACAAATGCGCATGCATATCCACGCCGTTGCCAAGCCGAAAATCTTAAATATCGCCGGAACGTAGCATCAAGGTAGCAATTACGTTCCATGGAAGCTATAAAACAGTAGTATCCATGAAAGCTATTTGTAACGTAAACGTAACGTACAAAAAGTTATGTTCCGAAATAGATGTTTCTGATACGTAATTGCAAGATATCTCTGAAACTGTAGAAAATGAGAGATTGTAACATTACTGATACGTATCTAAAACGTTTTGTAGTGCATGGGTCGCGTTTTTCGGAATATAACACTTATATTTCTCAAACGTTTTCATTTCAATATCCCCCTGTATCTTATATACCGATTGCCGTTATTGTTTCCGTGGATGTAAATGCATTTATGCTCCTTTAGAGATCGTTAAATTTGTTAAAAGTGTTATCGATTCAACTTAGCACAGTAACTGACATCCGTTTGCACTTCTGCAATGTTACTGTATCGTGAATGTTATCATAGCAAAAGTCTTGCTGGGCCAGCACTGCCAGCAATGGCCCAGCACTATGTTGCCGATGCCGAACCGTCCCTAAAATGTACGTGCGGACAACAGAACGGCCAGCAGTTCAGGCCAACAGCTGGCCAACAGTAGGCACCCCATCAGTTGTCATATGACACAACAGGGCCATCAGTTGTCCATCACAGGCAGTAGCTTCCATAAGTGGCCCTTCAGAGGCCCTGTAAGCACGTTGCTGAAATGATGGCGAGCCAAATGTTGCCCGCTAGTTTGCCGGTAGTGGCGGCCATCAACCACGTGACGTAACTGGTGGCTTGCCGAATCTTGTCCGCCAATTTCCCAGTAGCAGCCATAAAAAAATCCAGGATGACCCGCAATTTCCCTAAGCTACAACTTTTTTTTACCGTTACGAAACTGGTGAATTAAACACTGCGCTGAGGAAATTTTCTAAACAGACCGGGAAAACGCCCGTTTAGGTGGATACGAACCTAGGCCGTTGGCTTGGGAGCTGAGCTCTCTACCGATCGGACTAATTTGCCACGCACAAGAGGGTGCTTGAAGCTGTCTGTTTCGTGCGGAATTTTTAATCGAATGGTTCCCGCTTTCATTTTACAATATTGCGAGGTATTTTTCATAAAAGTCAGTTTCATATAATTCAAAAATTCATTTTTTCAACATAATGATAGTTTTTCTTTACTTTAAGGGAACTTCACTCATTTTCAACGAGTGTACATACTTAGAGTTGCTTTCCAAAGTTTTGTACTGTCTTTGTCGTCTTGAAAGAAGATTGTTGAATTAATATATATTTACCCGCGTTCGTGACTCATTCTGTTACATTTTTAACGTTGTATCTTTCTTTCAGTTGTCCGAAGCTACATTTGTTTTAAAGAGAAAAATACATTGTTTTTAATTCTCGTTATTTTTAAAAGCGAATTCTTCCCAGTCTTGGGTATTCAATCCATGGACGAATGCATTATATCCACATAGCGTTGCTTTTTTTCTTCTTTCAAATAATTAATAAATTTTGTACCCGTTTTCATCTTTTGTTTTCCAACAAACGTTTTTTTAATGGTCTTCCATGACACCTGTTTCAAGGGGTTTCAAATATTTTCTTGTTATTCACCCACTCCATTCCATGAATTGTTATTCACGGGAATGGAGTGGGTGTATTTCATTGCTGTAATCTAGTAATTCATAGCTTAATTTGATATCTTCGTCGATGTGGAATTTCATTAGGAAATTAATTCGCCCCTCTATATACGAATTTTTTTCTTAACATCCACTAAAATCACACGATGGCGATAGAGTCGTCTTCAACTAACTGGTACAATGAGCTGCTTCTGGGCATGCGCAGTCCCGTTGCTTCTACCTGCTATTAGGGTTGCATTGGTTACAGCAACGGGTCACTAGTGGCATTTGCTTGGTAGCCCACAATTCACGGCGATGCTGCAGGGCCATCAATGGCTTGCCAACTGATAGCGCTGTCACCAACGGACCACATAGACACAACGGACCACATTTCTCATGTGATTTCTGTGCCTGAAGTATTTTCAGATGCGCAACGGAATACATAGACTGAAGTTTGTGTTTTTGTTTGTCGTACTTCAATACATTATAATGATACTTCAGTTGCAAAACATTTAAAACATTTCCATGCCAATAAATGGTTTTACTAAAGTAATTCTCATAGAAGTGCTTCTGATCCATCTGCAACTTTCCGATGGTTAATGAAAATGTGACCAGAGAGCAGAGTTAATTTTATGAACCTGTCAAAGAACAAACATATATTAAAGCTTTTCGTTGCTATATATGCAAAGATCAACTGCCAGCAGGTATAAGGACGCACATAGATATATCAAACGTAGTTACGTTTTATTTCAAAATATGTATTAAAAATATACAGTCATTGTGCCATGTTCATCATGATTCATGCATTGGACGGAATTATTTGACCCACACTTTGAAGTATATTAGAGAATCCAAAAATACAAATCACATAGTAATATGGCGGTGATAATCATAATTTTAAATATTTGGAAAATAACTATCTTCTAGTAAAACCGGTTATGCATAATTTATTAAATTTGTTAAAAGCTGAGTAATAAAGGTTTTCGTGTCGCTAAACTTAAAGAATAAAACTTCAGCCATCGTTGTGTTTTTATAATCTCCATTTCAAAAACTTACTATTTTAATCAGGTCTCTGGTTCTTTCTGATTAATTTTGTTTCTCTTTGAGAATTTGCAGAAAATGGTAGCGAAGCTGGAATTTTCATCGGTGATAGCATATATTTAATCTGTTGCCCAAAAATTTACCCCATATACATTTTACTGTTCTCATTGTATTACCAACAAACTAACACGGAATTTATTATGTTTTTGGAAGAATTTTTTTCATACCACAAATAACTGTATTGCTATTTAAGAATCTTTCACAAAAATACAAAAAAATCTTTCCATTAATTGGTAAAAAGGAAAGTAATGTTACTGCGCTTTTGGAAGAATCCTGATGCAGTACGAACTCCGTCACGTAACAGACGATTAGGGCATCGAAAAAATATCGAACTGTAATGATTTTTGAAACATCCAAGGTAGGCACCCAAATTTTTAAAAAAGCATCAGAAGACTGGCAAAACGAAGATAAAATTTGCATAATTATTTAACACTATTTTCTAATAGAAAATTTCGATTTTCGCAGTGTATTCAATGCTTTTGGTACTCCCTATTAATGATTTACGTTGTCAGCCGGAGAACACATAATACTTGTAGTCTCCAACAGCAATTTAACCACGACTTGGTGTAATACGACCAATCTAAGACGTATGGATTTTTCCGTTTTTATCATTAAAGCATTAAGAAAAATGCTTTTTAGGAATGACACAGTGACAGATTTTTTGGACTAGAGTCACTTTACAACACTTTATATAAACTTTAATGTTTTGAGAAAATATTGAAAATTTCATATTTTAAAAATTTGTAAGGTGAGTTGTTTCTGCTATGATTTAACCTCTGCTGAGTTCCTACAATAAACTAAGTTCACGGCAATATTTCAGATTTCAATACTTTCTAAGAGATATGTATAAAGAGTAGTAGACTTGCAATCCGTGACCTAACAATATTGGAGGTTGAATGCTGTGACATCGAGTGAAGCACATAAGGAAAATCCATACGCCCGTCGCACAATAACAATTTTTAAATGCAACATACCAGTTTTAACCATGATAATTGTAAATAACGCTCATATGTTTATTAGTGTACCACTTCGTTAGCAGAACAGACTATTATAAAAGAAATAAAAGTTTGCGTAACTGGTAAAATCACAACATGTGTAACTCTAGCTGACACAAGACTTTGACTTATTTATGGGCGCTGCTTCATCTAACCATCAGCCGATGTTTGAGTCACTTAAAATAAGTTTTGGGGGATACATATATGACAAGTGCTAAAAAAATATGTTATTGATATAATTTATGTAAGTGAGACTATGATGAAATGGAGTGGACTTTAAAAAATCAGACAGAGATGGATGTACTCAAACGAGACTTTTTTAGAGTAATTTGAAAACGTCGATAAAATAAGTTGAATATTTCATCACCCATGCCCTTAAACGAATCTGTAACAATGGGAGCTGTAATATGCGGTGTCTTATTCTGCTGATTTAAATATGAGCCTTTCCCAAAGTATTAGCACAATTCCTTTACTGAGAAATAGTCCCGGGCGTCAGGTAAGTGATTTGTTGAATAATAAATAATGGTCTTAAGCCAAACTACAGAAAATCGACTCCGTATACTCACGCTTTCTCCATCAAACTACATTTTACTGATAATCCGGAATTAAGTTAGCCAGCTTCCAGCGTCTTCCACACGACTGGGCATTAATCAAAAAGTTACAATGTGTATCTTGGAGGGCAGTAAGAAGCGCATTTCGAAGTTGTCTACAGTAGAATAGCGACGTTCCTTACACCACGCTAATGAGCATGTGGCTGAAGTCGAAGTGATAATCGGTTTATTAATGGCTATACGATTGATCAGAGTAATACGACATAATAGTAATCACCACCTTTCTTGATGAAACCTGCCGTTTTGAACAGATTTGAGATATCCTTTAAATCGTGTTGACTGCATTTGTGTCGCCAGAATCCTGATTTCATTTACCCCGTTTTATGCTAATGAGATTTCTTCCTCATAAAAGTAACTCATGATATTCCAATTAACCATTTTTTGCACACAGTTCTTAAGTAAGTATTGTTAGAACTATAGTACCGAAATTAGTTCTGTCGAATGCATTGTGATTTTGTACGCTTAACTGAATCTTGTTTCTCTAAGTCTTCAAAATATTTTCCAGGGAGCTCATGACACATACCAGTATTTTTGAATAACTCGGCCGCAATGAGCTTTGAAGCACTGGATTCTAAATATTCAGCAGAAATGGATCACGGCCGCATGGGTGGCGCAACGGGCTTAAGCTGGCTTTTGACCATTAATCCGATATGTGTCAGAGTTCGAATCCCGTTGAGGTATGGACATTGTGTTTGTTTTACGGCAATCGCTTTCTTCATCCCTTTTAACCAGTGGAACCAAATAAGGGGCAGACATCAGCTTCTAATCCACGGTGTTTCTCACGGTGGTCCTGTAATCTCCAAACAAATAAACAAAAAATTATTAGGTTTGAGTTTCTGATGAAACGTGACTGTAACGGTTATACAATGACGATAGCTCTTTCTCTTTCCTTGGAACACTGCCCCTAAATTTGAGATGAGAGGTTGGTTCATGCTGAACGTTAAACCTTGAAACAAATTAAACCATTTTCTCAAAACTTGGTTTTATAATTTTTTCATTAAAACTCTTAAAGAGTGTTTTATCCACTCGTTTATAAAGCATGTACATTTCTGAATAAAAGCATATCAATGTCTAATTCAGAGAGATTGTTGAGTGTTTCATCTGTACATAGCCAAGTTCATGATTAATACTACTGCATCCTAGTGGCGAGGTGATAAGACGGCGGTACATGGTTTACGAGTAGTATCGGACGAAGCCCAGGATAAGTCACAGCCGATGTGCCCGCCAAATGAAAGTTAAAAAAGTATTGCTACTTTTGATATCACAATTCCATTTAGCGTAAGAGCAGAAAGTAAGTAAAGAAAAATATAAATGATGCAACCATAAGACGTGCACCTTTGTACATATTAGTGCATGCAATTTCAAGGCTCGCTAACATTAAAATACTACTGAAAGGTACTTAACTTATTTTGCCTATAGATGTATTAGTGATTTCTAAGATATAATTAAATCTCTTTGGTCAGTGATCATAATATTCCTAAAAAATGCGTAACTTCTATTTTCAAATGTAATAGCAGGAGAAAGAAAATATGGGTAGCTAAGCGCACAGGCAATGATGCATTTTAATGGCCTTTTACAGAAATCCGTGGAAATTTTTTCAGCTTTAAATGATGCTCAAATTTTATAAGTTATTTATTATTCGCACCATTCTAAAAACATTATGCAATACCTGCCCAAAACAATGTTAAATGTAGTTAAATAGTTTACACGTAATACTAGCTTTGGAGCTAAGGCTGGCTTTTATATCTGCATCTTTGAATTTGTTAAATGATTCTTATATGTGAGCAATTTTATGTTTTTCCCTCACATTACGACTGAGTTTTATGCTTTGCGAAAACACCAAAATGTTACTTCTCCTGTTACATCAAACACTGACGTAAAATGCAACTGTTTAATAAAAGGTGATAAAAGTGGATAGATATTTAAGAGGACCAATATGTATTCACTCCAGTACCTCATTTTACCTTGAGGACACTATTGTTAGGTTTCCGCGCAGCCCCTGTGGCTGACAGGTCGGAATGACTGCCTGGCTTTTGTCCTTTCAGCCGTAATGGTTTACAGTTCAATTTTCGAATATTGCATAAGTGGTGTCTTTTTTCCGATGGATATGCCTTTACTTCCCCCAGACACCAGTATCACTGCGGGATAAAGCTTGTATACGTATGAATTGCTCAAGGATATTGTGAAACATCAAACAAATTATTAGCAAGTTTGTTCTGACCGCTATTCTTTACACGGAGAATTATATTTAACATATGCTAAGCCCTTTTAGAAGAGAACGGAAAGAAAATCACTGAAAATAATGTTAAAATAAAGAGATTATCTGTAAACTTCACACGCTCGTCGGTAATTACTGCACCAATCCTAAAGTAATGAAGCATTGAGGCAGAAATTTCTACTTTGCTGTGAATGGATCTCCGTACACTGATATGGTCTTGGTGATAGTATTCATATTAATATTTTATCCATTTTTTCAACACTCATTTTGCTCCGAAGTTGTTTTGCATTTTTTCACCGACAGAAACATATTATGGATGAAAACATGTAAACATGAACCTGCTGCTTAATATAAACACTCTCAGCTCAGTCAATATCTTTCTTTCTTCTGCTTTTCGATAAGAAGTTTCAAGTTCGTGTATGTCCATTTTTTCTCCCGCGATCTTGTGCTTAGTGTCTGAGTTGTTGGTAGTTCGGAAATGCAAAGAATGCGAATTCTGCTTTTTGAAGCAATACACATTCCAGGAAAAAGTATGTGAGAGCATAAAAATGAATATGAAATGGTGCTTAGAGTAAACCACCTCGACTTATAGCACTATATTAAAGAAAGAAAGAAACAGAGAAAAAAATTGCTTTTATCACATCGAATTTTCACAAAAGTAGGCCGATATCAATAAGATAGACCATCATCATAGGAAATTGACTATGTTTTTTCGTATTAGGATGGTATTTGTAACCAGTTTTCTCAAGCACATACAAGGAGAATATAATAAAAAAACCGGTATTTTGTTAAACGTCCTAAATAAGAAGAAAATATTTAATCAAACACGATTGATTATTTGAGAAATAGATTTATAACAGTTCTCTATATGTTAAAATCCCGTATGGGCTTTTAGAAGGACTGCATTACGTTGCGTATTATTGCATTTTTGTATATTGGTGTTTTGTGCTTAATAATGTACTTTCAGTGTGTTCCTTTTATGCATTAGATTACTGCATACCTTTCCATTGACTATTACTACGAACTTTTAAAAATCAATTCACATTCATTTGCCACAAATTTTCAAAATACATATCTGACTGTTCTCAGATGTGTTGGGATGCCCAACACAAATATCCCTATCTTCACACTCCATCGACCGTTGAATTCTTGTCAAATTCTTTGTCTTTCCCAAAACTGCGGTTGATGACAAAAACTAATATGACAACGTGTGCGACATTCGATCATTTTTAGACACATTTGTATGCAAGTTCGGTACATTCTGAACACAACTTTAAGCAATTTACATATGACCAGCTGAGTGGAAATATCTTGATTAAAAATTGATTCCTGTCACTTAAATTACCAATTATTCTCGAATATTTCCCTTACTTTACTCAGGTACGAATACAAAAAAATAATTTTAAAAGAGTTTCAAAACTACTTTACTTTCCTCGAGGTACGTGTTAAAACGTTTATTTGTTTGTACAAATGCAGAATATAATTACCATAGTTCTCATACAAATTAATTAATTTTGATAATTGTCGGACAAAACTGATACCCCCCCATCCCAATTTTTTCTTATGCACAATGCATACACTGAAGTACCAGAAAAACTGGTACAGACGAGCTCATGCAAAATACATAGCAACGTCCCCTATAAGCGAACTCGGTTGCGTCCGCCAGTGCGCATGTAAAGCGATAGATATCCTTGCCAGCTGTCAAAGCTGTTTTCGGCATGAGAATGACAAGTAATAACGATTCAGGCGATTTTCAACGCGGTGTCATAGTTGGTGCTCGTGAGATGAGCCATAGTATTTCCGAGGTAGAAACGAAGTTCGGATTTTTACGGACGACCATTGCAAGGGTGCGCAGTGACTACAAGTATTCCGGCAGTACCTCCAACCTACGATGCCAGTGTGGCCGTAAAAAGACATTGGGTGAACGTAACCATCGTCGGCTGTCAAGAATCGTTTCACGCGATAGGCGTGCAACACTCTCGCAGGAAACATCGGAATTCAATGCTGGAGCCTCAACAAGCATCAGCATCCGGAGTGTGCAACGTACCCTGCAAGATATGGACTTTAGGAGCCGACGCCCAATTCGAGTCTCCTTGATGTGCGCACAAAACAGAGATATGCACCTCGCTTGAGCACGGCAACACCGCCACTGGACACCTGATGACTGGAAACAAGTAGCCTGGTCTGATGAGTCGCGTTTCCTACTGTATCGGGCAGATGGAAGGATTCGTGTGTGGCGCAAACCAATGAAGCCATGGATCACGCCTGTCAACAGCGAACTGTACCGGCTGGTGGGTGGTCCGTAAGGGTATGGGGTGTGTTTAGTTGGACTTCACATTGCGTTGGCCGGTTACAGACGTTTGTACGTCTACAAACGTGTGTAAACGGGCAACGCCGTGTTCGCATCTTTTCTGATTAGGTACACCCGTTCATGTCCTCCGTTCATGCCGATGGGTTGGGTTGTTCCAACAGGACAATGAACCTCCACACAAGTGTCGGGAAGCCACATTATGGTTAGAGGAGCATTCATCTGAATTTTGAGTGTTGCCATTTCCACCCAAGTCCCCAGATCTGAGCGTGATAGAACGCATTTGGTATGCCTTGCAACACGCTGTCGAACACAGAAATCAGGGACCTCGGAATACACCCGAATTGTTATATGGTGTGCATTGCCTACAGCATATTTCCAGAAGCTAGTGGATTCCATTCCCCGTTGTATTTCGGCAGTCCTGCGCTCCCTTGGCGGACTTACCAAGTATTAGACTGGTGTACCAGTTTCTCTGTATGCTTTTCTACATTTCTCAAAATAACACACGGGAATTTTCCGCCGAGTATTTCCTTTCTAGAATGTTCCAGAAATAAAATTTATCTGCCTTTCTGGAACTTACCACGAACAAGCATTTCCTTTTTCAAGGTTGAAAGCAATATTCGTATCTTTTTTTAAAAATGGAATGTCTTGTTGCGTTTTAAATACACTGACGGAAAAAAATACCAACACCAAGAAGCGGTTGTGTTAGATAAACGACAGTTAGTAGGCGGTGAGAGTACATCTGTAAGATGACGTGTATGCAAATTTCGCGCTCGGCGCATACGTGTGGCGCTAGTAGCACCTCTCGGAACATGAAAAGCAGGTTTGCTGTAAATACGCGCTGTAACGTTCGTGAGCGTTAGTTATCGTTGAGATTCGACGTAGTGTGTAGATGTTAGTCAAGAATGCCTTTAAGAAGACGAAGAAGCCATTATCAAAAGTTCACGGAGTTTGAACAAGGTCGTGTAATAGGGCTACGAGAAGGTGGATTTTCTTTCCGCAATATTGCAGAACGACTTGGCAGGAATGTAGCCACCGTGCATGATTGTTGGTAGCGGTGGTCAAGAGAAGGTAATGCCTCAAGAAGACCGGGTTCCGGCCGGCCACGCGGCACTGCTGAGAGGGAAGACCGCCGTGTACAGCGTATGGCCGTGGCTCATCGTACTGCGTCTGCGGCAGCAATTCGAACTGCAGTTGCCACCACAGTGACACAACGAACTGTTACAAATCGGTTACTTGAAGGACCGCTCCGAGCCAGACGGCCTGAAGCGTGCATTAGACTTACTCCAAACCACTGCCGTTTGCGAGGTCATTGGTGTCAAGCTAGAGCTCATTGAATGACGGAGTGGAGATCTGTTGTGTTTTCTGATGAAAGCCAATTCTGCTTGGGTGCCAGTGATGGCCGTGTGTTGGTTAGAAGGTGGACAGGTGAGCGCCTGCAACCAACCTGTCAGCGGCCGAGACACACTGGACCTACACCTGGAGTTATGATCTGGGGAGCAATTTCCTATAACAGCAGGAGCACTCTCGTGGTTATCCCACGCACCCTGACGGCACAGTTGTACGTCGGTCTGGTGATTCAACCTGATGTGCTGCCATTCTTCCAGGGGGTGTTTTCCACCAGGATAACGCTCGCCCGCATACCTCTGTTGTAACCCAACATGCTCTACAGAGTGTCGATATGTTACCGCGGCCTGCTAAATCTCCAGATCTTTCTCCAATCGAGCACGTATGGGACATCATTGGATGAAAACTCCAGCGTCACCCCCAACCAGCTATAACCGTCTCTGTATTGACCGACCAAGTGCAACAGGCATGGAACTCCATCCCACAAACTGACATCCAGCACCTGTACGACACAATGCATGAACGTTTGCGTGCTTGCATTCAGCATTCTGGCGGTTACACCAGTTATTAATGTACCAGCATTTCACATTTAAAATGGCTCTTCTCGCGCTTACATTAAGCTGTGATCTTGAAACCTTAATCGATTAAATATGTTACCTATACAAATGTATTGCCGCCATTTCATTCCTCTACAACTATTTTTTCGTGGTGTTGGGATTTTTTTCCCGTCAGTGTCGTATTATCTGAATATTCACGAAATGAACGAAATTAGTAAAACAATTATCGTGTCATTTCCATCGAGTTCAATGAAGACATTTTGTGAAAAATAAATCATAAGTAATTAAATTTTCAAATTGCAACGATTTGAGCATAATTTTTCTTTTAATTTTAATATATATTACTGTACACATACATTTTTTTGAAGTTGCTGTAGAAGAATGCAGTTGAAATTCATGTTCAGCGTTTTGTCACTAGTTTTCCACACGTAGGAACACGCTATACATTCCATATTTTCCTGCAAAAGTGCTCGACAGTTAAACGGTTGCTGTTGTTTTAGCTACATGACCTCCCTCACCAGTTAAATCACAAGTTAAGGTCTCTCAGATTCAAATATTTGACATATATAGCGCTACACTTTGAAATCCCCAACTACACTCATCGTCAAAACAATAGTTGCACCGAGAAGGTAGCAACAGACAGGAATGTAACTTGGTTGGTATATTTTACATCGTGAGACTTACAAATGATTGAAGTATCACGCTCGGCCGCGCATGTGACGCCAGCAAGGAGAGTTGTAATACTGTGCACGACCGGCTATATAAAGTCGTCCCTTTGCGCGTCTTAGAAATTCTGACTTCTGCTGTTGTGCTGGTTGCATTCTTTGCCAGTGAACTATGCCTCGGGGAAAAGGTAGCAAGCAATTCTAGCAGTTGAAGGAGTTCGAGAGCGGCCGCGTCGTAGGTCTTGCGGATATCACCATACTGGTCTCGCGGATACCCCCATAGCATGCGGTTGACCGGTATCGCGCCATACCGGTCTTGCGGATATAACCATAGCATGATGTTGGCGGCAGTGAATAGAACAAGGCACGCGGCAGCGACAAGAAAGATCAGAGGGACCTATACCAACCTCGGAGACAGGTAGCCGAGTGGTTGTTCGACATTCCTGGAGTGATCCAACAGCTACAGTTGCGGATACTCAGCGTTCAGTGGTGCCCTGCATGCATCGTCTGATTAGTGCCAGTACCATTGGCAGGCGGCTGCACGACGTAGGACTAAACGCACGCTAACCTTTATGACGATTTCCCTTAAAATCATTGCATCGTCGCCAAAGACAGCAATGGTGCCGAAGTAGACTGTCATGGATCCACTCAGAATGGCTGTGGGTGTTCTACATTGACGAGTCCCGCTTTTGTCTTGAAGTAGACTACCAACAAATCCGTTAATGAGGTCCTGAACCACTGGTCAAACCATTTCTGAACGCTTACCCCTGTGTTATTTTCAAACAGGACAGTGCTCGTCGGCACACTGCTGCTGTCTCTAGAGCTTGTCTTCAAGGCACTGATACGCTGCCGCATTGCCAGACCTATCGCTGATTGAAAATATGTGGGTTGCTGTTGGACGCTCTATCCACACTCCACCTCTACTGCACAAAATGCAGGAACTGCGTGAAAAGATTAAGGCTGCAATGGATGATTTATCGCAGGACACCATTAGGAACCTGTACAACTCCGTGCCTAGACGTCTGGCATGGTGCCTGAGCAAACATGATGGCCTGACGCCATACTGAGAAACACTACTTATTGGCGTGTAGCTCAATTAATACTGCCCATATAAGTCTCAATGTTTAATCATTTATTGGTCGTAGTAATGTTTTACCTTCCTCTTGAATAGCATTGCAATCCGACACGTCCTTCTGGGTGCAACTATATTTTGAAGATGAGTTTATATTGTCAGTTCCCTTGTTACATCCTCAGCTGTGTCCCCCCCCCAGGAAAGGGAGCCGACACATCTGAGTGTACAAGTTATCTAAAAATCAACAATCCGTGGTTTAAATCGCAAAAGCTACGATCTCAAACTAAACAAACGCAATGGCAAACCTCATGGATGAATGTACGTCGCATTTGAAAAGTCATTGAAGTACTAGGGCCGTAGCAGTGAAGTTTAATCAAACTCACTCGAATCTTAATTAAACAAGCACAAAACAATTGTTTTCTTAACAATTTTTCTTAGTTTCTGTTCTGTTCAAATTGACAGCACAATTTAATTAACGTTATGTGCCTCCAGTACGGTTACATTATAACCAAGGAAATATGGCATTCATAGTATGTTGTAAAAGTTTAATTTGTCTTATGATATTGAACGCTTATCTAAATTATATCACATATGTATTATTGACATTAAAACATAACGAAAAAACCCAACGTTAGGAAATAAAACTTATTATTGCTTTTCATTTATTTCTACCAAACCATGAGCCCTGTACCACTGAATTGATATTTCTTTATGTCTCTGTGTTTCAACAGAACCATAATGATTCAATCTAATCTGCTAATACTAGCACCTCCATAGTACAGAATCATCTATTGTTCGCAGAAGATTGGAAGGGGACGACTTATTCTTCGCATCAGTATAATAAAAGGCAGTATCATACACAGTGTGTTACTGTTTTCTCTTTTAAAAATTGATGTTTAAGTGTCTTCAAGCTCTATAGACCTGGTATCTGAAAGCTGCTCTGATGCAACTAATCTGATTTCCACGAAATTAGTATGTTACCATTTAATAAATAAAAAAAAATATTTTAATATATTTTATGTATTTAAATCATACACACAGCACAAATATTTTACACTTGACATTCAGTAGTATATTGCGAAACAAAATTAATTGATTCCTTTTTGCGTACTTTGTATTTTTTTTCTGGTCAAAGAAGTGGTTATCGGTTATTTCCGAGGCTGCGTCACACGTGTGCCGTTTTGTAACAACAGTTGCCCGTAAAACATCTGTTCCCATAGTTTTTCTGTTGCGTGATTTATTTCTGTGAAAAACAGATCTGGTACCTCTAATGACGACTAGTATCTCAAAGCAAGCAGTGATACCATCCATTGCATTACGTCATTGCAGTTCACCTTAAACGGGGGGGACGAATCTCACTAATTGTCGTTGTACAAGAGAATACGATACGCCCTTTTTTGATGAGTGGAATGAAGCAGCAGGAAGTTAAAGTGCGTACCAGTAATTTGACTATCTTCTTTGTAGACAGCTGAAATGGGAAAATATAAACAACCACGGTTTGTATTGACTTATTCCAGGAATCACGCATTTTCTTTTTCGCTATGGAAACGTTGGAGTCCATTGTATCTTACCAAATGCATTGTTATATTTTGGATCACCGTTTTACATTTCGGGTTAGGAGTGAGTTTAACAAGTGTTTATTCTGAGAGATTTTATTTCTAGTTTCTTGATCGACGGAATCCATTGTCCTCTTGGTAAACCTCTACGGGATACGCAGTAAGAATGAATGGCTCCTGCAAACTTATTTACATGCCCGACTTTTTCAAATAGCTCACGCCGTGCAGATGAATGTTCGCCTATTCTTCTCTAAACGTTTGAGAAATGTTGAATTAAATTATATACTTTAAACGTTATTTTTTGGCACTTTTCAAATCTTTACTTATTTTAGAAAAGGATGATTCTGTATAATGTCCAAAACAAAAGGAACCTATGCGCCAGTGTGGATTGTACTGATTGCATACCGTTTTGCTTTCCGTTGTAGGAGCTTGGCATATATTCAAATACCACATATACATAAACGACACCTTTTACAATTAAATACAATTTCATACCATTTCGCTGCCTACTTGTTAGAATCTATCGAAAATTAGAGAAAAATATGAAAATAAATATTCCGGGACTTTTTCTAAATCGAATTCGTTTTTCAAGATATACCTTTTGCTCCACGCTTCGTGAAGATCATTGACAACAACTGACACACATTGTAACTGTGGACAAAAGCTAGAGAGATACAGTAGTTTTGCTTACAGAAACATACAAAGAGCACTGCCAGAGAAAATTTCGAAAAAGAAAACCAGCTAATGTAAATTCAAATGTTCAGGAATCAGATAATAACAAATATCCTATCAGTGGGATATCCGCGACCTCTGCCGAACCTTAGGTTCAACAGAGGTCACTTTGTTAAAAGACTTGAAGGAATTCGGATTATCTGGAAGTCGCCTACTCCCAATCTAACAGGTAACCTATCTAAACCTGCTATATTTTCAGTAAAATTCCTGAATTTCCAAGTTTTAGAGCGCGCTTTACTCTGCGGTCTTGGCAGAATAAGAAGACAACTATTACTACAACAAAAAATAATAACAAAGAAACATAACGTTATTCATCATATCCCCAATTCTGTCCTCTGAACCTTAATGAAAATTAGTTTCTTGCACGCTAAATAAATAACATCAAAAACCTTGCACATGGAACGCCGTTTTATCTAATTAAATTTTTCTTTCTGTTAGGAAATGTTATTCTGAGACATCAAGCATCGAATTTGATATCTAGAAAACAATTCCAGGATGTGTTCTTGAAAGTATCAAGGTAATCCCAACATCATGAGGCATCTAAATCTAAGCGGTAAAAACCAAAGTCAATATCTCTGCATCATACTAGTTCTAAGGTAGTAAATAAAAACACAAATCCTTCTTAAAGAGAAAAAATATTTTCAGAGCCCTACATAACATGCACAGAATATATATTTCTCAATAGTGGTACATGTATATGCTGTTCTTGCTATACGTAAGGAGAACGCTCTATAAATTAACTGGTGTATCCCTGAAATAAATTTTGATGGGAAATACATCCTTTTAATTTCGCAATTTCTTTAGCGTGAAATCGGGAATAGTCTAAAGGAAACTCAGTTACTTGATGATAGGAAGACTCACTTCAGGAGCAAACACAAACCTGATACAATGGCAATATTGATGTTGACGCTGAATTATATTTTTCTTCTGACTTTCATCGCACAAAATTTTACTCCAGGCGTAATTCCGAGCAAAGTTCCGTTAAAATAGGATCCATATTTGCATACAATGTTTCCTTTACCTTTGCGTTCACGTGAGTTCGCAAAACCAAATTAATGAAATTCAAACGTGCACTTCGCACACTTTATAAAAGTTATTACATGCAATTCACTGAAAAAACTGGATGCAATTTCTAAATATAAAAAAGTTTCCTAATAAAATACTGCATTATTCTTTGTTGCTGCTACTTGGAAATCCTCAGTGCACTCAATGACTGAATATGTCATATTCCCGAAAGAAAGTATTTCAGATGTTTGCGCAGTACTCACAATTTGATAATTTTTGAACAATAAACAAGTCCCTAAGATTATCAAGTATTTTCTTGTTGTTTTCATCATCATGGTTAACAATTATGAATTCACTGCTGGATGAAGTTCTCCCCAAGTTTCTTCTACAACTGTCTGTCATCAGTCACTCTCTTCCATGTCCTTTCCTTATGCTTTCAAATTCCATCCACATATCTCATATGTGGTCTTCTGGGTTTTTTCATGTCCTTTGAAATCCAGTCTAGAATTTCCGTTGTCCATCTGTGGCCCATTCTTCAGGCAAAATGTCCAGCCATTGACATTTCAAGGTTTTATTCTAAACATGTTTTCCACTCCTGTCATTTGAATGATTTTCCGATTCCCCTTCTTAACTTCCCTGGTTACACCAAGAAAACATCTCTCCATACTTCTTTTCTGTTTTCTGCAACATTTGTATGTCTCTATTAGCTATGGTCCACGTCTCGGCTCCATACGTAAGAACTGGAAGAATGCATTGATTAAACACTTTCTTTTTCTTTTAAGATTTATTGGCATATTGCCCTTGAAAACTGACCTATTTCTTCAAAAGATTTTCCAGTCAAGTTATAATGAATAAACTTCTCCGACTGGACGTGTAGTGCAGGAAAGTTTACGTTATGTCACGCTAGGGTTATTGAAAGGTTACTTGACGTAGCTAAAGTGTGCTTAATCTTCAAAGTGCTAGAGTTTGTTTAGGTAAGACATGCACGTGCAATAAATTCCAAGAATATGGAATTTATTTTTACTCAGCGTTCCGAATTATCTTGAATATCAGTAATATAACTTCGGTTTTAGTACATTAGTACTTTGAAGGCTCCTTATTAGAGCGGTAAACACAATATACCCTGAACTTAACGTAAACACTCAATGAAATAGACTTAACTGCCAGACAGAGGTTTGACAATAAAATGAACTAAGTAAACGTACTCACTTTTAACCTTTTATTGGTGAGATCCTGGTATTATTCAAATACACACTCCAAAATAACACAACTACTGATAGCCCGAACTTTCGTACTATCGTAATATCGTAGAAACGTAGGTAAATAGCATATCAATAATCAGGAAGAACCTATCACATATAAAACGAAGCTCTCTGATATACTTGAGCGCGCCTATATATATATATATATATATATATTTTCAGTCGCTGAGCTGGGAAAACAAAGGGATAAAGATTAATGGAGATTATCTAACCCACCTTCGTTTTGCTGATGATGTAGTCATTTTTGCAACTACCCCATCAGAGCTGCAGAGTATGATCCAGGAACTTGCTGACAAGAGTAAAGAAGTGGGATTAAAAATGAACTTTCAGAAGACAAAAGTGATGTTCAATGCTTTTACAAGAAATGAAGATTTATCGATTGATGGAGAAAAGCTGGAGATAACAGACACGTACGTTTATCTTGGACAGCAGATATCAAGTGAGGGTCACATTGATGAAGAAATTAATCGGCGTACAAAACTTGCCTGGAGAGCTTTTGGAAGAAACAGCATAATTTTCAAGAGCAATATGCCATTATGTCTTAAAAGAAAAGTGTTTGATCAATGCATCCTTCCAGTGCTTACGTATGGTGCAGAGACGTGGACCTTAACTAAAAGAGACATACAAAGGCTGCAGACAACTCAAAGAAGCATGGAGAGGTGCATGCTTGGTGTAACCAGGAGAGATAAGAAGAGGAACTCCTGGATCCGAAAAATGACAAGAGTGGAAGACATCATGATCAGAGTTAAATCCCTGAAATGGCAATGGGCTGGACATACTGCCAGAAGGACAGATCATCGATGGACAGCCGAAATTTTAGATTGGATTCCAAGGGACAGGAAAAGACCCAGAAGAAGACCACATGGGAGATGGGTGGATGAAATTCGAAAGTATGAAGGGGTGACATGGAGGAGACTGGCACAAGACAGACCGTTGTGGAGGAAACTTGGGGAGACCTTCGTCCAGCAGTGGATTGATAATGGTTGACAATGATGATGATGATATATACTAAAGAGCAAAACTGAAGACTAAGGAAAAAATTTTAGAATTTAAAACGAAGGGTGCAAAATAACCTGAAAATCAAAACGCGCAACGCAGATGTTGTACTAGGTGTGAGTCAAAATTATATATGTATTTTTTTTGCTTAGGTATCTTCTTTATAGAATATATATATATATATATATATATATATACTGCATTTTTGGTTTTTCCTGAACAAATTATCAGGAAAAACCAAAATGTTGATGCAAAAAAGAAGAGAGATGAGGACAACTAAAGAAGATGTGACTTCCAAAGTGGAATATATAGAACTATGCAAGACAGTAAGAAAAAGTATCACTGAAGACGTAAGGAAATTCAACTGTGAACTAGTGAGGAAAGCAATTGAAAACAACCAAAGCCTAAAGATAGCAAAGGGACATCTCAGTAAGGGAAGAAAACAGATTATGGCACTGAGAAAAGAAGATGGTTCTGTAACAAGAAATAGAGGCGAAATTTTAACAAGAGTGAAAGATTTCTACTCCAAATTATATGAAAGGGATGATATATGCACTCCAGACATCATGAAAGATACCAG
This sequence comes from Macrothele yani, assembly GCA_039090855.1. Lineage (NCBI taxonomy): Eukaryota > Metazoa > Arthropoda > Arachnida > Araneae > Macrothelidae > Macrothele > Macrothele yani. The sequence continues at coordinate 7,150,503 of CM077033.1, forward strand.
TACCAGAGTTCCTCCAGTCCTTCCAGCAGAAGTTGCACATGCAATCAATAACATGAAGCGAGGAAAAGCTCCAGGAGAAGATGGAATTACTGTAGACATCATACAAGAAGCAAGTGGAGAAATCGAAACAGTACTCGCCCAAATTTTCACTCGATGCCTTAATGAAGGAAAGATTCCTGAGGATTGGAACACCGCTACAATGATCCTGCTACATAAGAAAGGTGACATTGAGGATCTCGGAAACTACAGACCTATCAGCCTCCTATCAGTAGTTTATAAAATCTTCACTAAAGTTCTTTCACACCGCTTGAAGGTAACACTGGACATGGCTCAACCGAGAGAACAAGCTGGATTCAGGAGTGGCTACAGCACAATAGATCATATCCACGTGCTGAGAGAACTAATTGAAAGAGCGAGGGAATATGAACTTCCATTGTGCATGGCTTTTATCGATTATGAAAAAGCCTTTGATTCGGTGAAACCATCAGCAGTAACAATGGCTCTGAAAACCTGCGGTATTGAAGATGCATACATTAATATTATTAATAACATCTATGAAAATGCAAGTGCAAAGATTAGGCTGTTTGAAAATACAACACACGTAAAAATTGGAAAGGGAGTGAGACAAGGTGACAACATATCTCCGAAGCTCTTTAATGCCACATTGGAGGGTGTTTTTCAGTCGCTGAGCTGGGAAAACAAGGGGATAAAGATTAATGGAGATTATCTAACCCACCTTCGTTTTGCTGATGACGTAGTCATTTTTGCAACTACCCCATCAGAGCTGCAGAGTATGATCCAGGAACTTGCTGACAAGAGTAAAGAAGTGGGATTAAAAATGAACTTTCAGAAGACAAAAGTGATGTTCAATGCTTTTACACGAAATGAAGATTTATCGATTGATGGAGAAAAGCTGGAGATAACAGACACGTACGTTTATCTTGGACAGCAGATATCAAGTGAGGGTCACATTGATGAAGAAATTAATCGGCGTACAAAACTTGCCTGGAGAGCTTTTGGAAGAAACAGCATAATTTTCAAGAGCAATATGCCATTATGTCTTAAAAGAAAAGTGTTTGATCAATGCATCCTTCCAGTGCTTACGTATGGTGCAGAGACGTGGACCTTAACTAAAAGAGACATACAAAGGCTGCAGACAACTCAAAGAAGCATGGAGAGGTGCATGCTTGGTGTAACCAGGAGAGATAAGAAGAGGAACTCGTGGATCCGAAAAATGACTAGAGTGGAAGACATCATGATCAGAGTTAAATCCCTGAAATGGCAATGGGCTGGACATACTGCCAGAAGGACAGATCATCGATGGACAGCCGAAATTTTAGATTGGATTCCAAGGGACAGGAAAAGACCCAGAAGAAGACCACATGGGAGATGGGTGGATGAAATTCGAAAGTATGCAGGGGTGACATGGAGGAGACTGGCACAAGACAGACCGTTGTGGAGGAAACTTGGGGAGACCTTCGTCCAGCAGTGGATTGATAATGGTTGACAATGATGATGATGATGATATATACTGCATACCACCACGTCATGACTTACACTCGTTGCCACATATAATTCAGCGGGAGAAACACCACCTCGTTAAGTGAGATAATAATTTGCATAGGAAAATAAAATAACAAGAGATAGTAAAATAAAAAAGAAACTGAATCTAGAGTATACGTTACAAAGTTTTATAAACCGATTAATTTTCTTATCAATATGACGCTTTCTTGATATTTGCTTAGTAGTCTTGTTAAAGCACATATGCATTCGGTGTTCTCCTTACGTAGTATTAACATGAGTTTACAATAAAGAAAGACAGTTATATCCAATTAATTCATATATGTCGGCGTTCCTGTCTTCGCAACAAAAAATGCTAACTAATGTAGCCTTATGTTTGGACTTTTCTTTAACAACATGCCGTTTTAATTGTAATCTTTGATTATGGAAATGTCCTTTTAAAAATTGTGCATGTTCCAAACTTTTGAACGAATAAGTTTATAAATTTTCAATTTTCTTACAAAAAATGTAATCCTTTTGTCAGGAAAACGAATACTACGACTGCTTCTTACATTATACGAAATTTAATCGGAGTAGAACGGTAAGAAAAAATTACGTATCTTTAACCAACTATATTTCTTTCATTCACTGGTATGCAAGTGATTGCTATTTTATGTCACTTGGTTTTAACGAGATTGTAAGAAAGTTATTGTAGTTCTTATGAAAGTCGTCATGTTTTAAAGAATGCACTTGTGTTTCGATATATTAAAGCTGCAGTTCCACACTACTGTATATTCTTTGTCTAAGTAAAATTAAAGGAAACAGTGGTAGCCAAAAAATAAGTAAGAACCGCGTTAAAGTTATCAGTTAATCGTGGTAACTGCAGGATTATGTTTTCTATCAATGACGAAGTCATTTTCAACACCGGTTATTTTATTGATATAGCTCAAGTTCATACATGCGATCTATTATTTACAGAAAGTTTAAAGCAGGACTGTCTAATTTATTTAGATGCATTTAATTTTTCTCGTGGACTGATCGATACAGCAAATCTCACAAAGTGAAAGAACATAACAAATAAAGCCTCGAAAGGATCTCACCACCTGATGTCAGAGAACGGAAGTTATGTCAGAGAATGGAAGTGATGATGTCAGAGAACGGAATCCCACAAAGTAAAGGAACGCAACAACAGAGACGTAACTGATTACACATTAGATACGTAGTTTGGAAAGCAATGACTTAATTTATAAAAGATTAGATAAACAGATCGTCAAAAAGACAGTATTAGGTTGTCTCAGCCAATAGGTTGTATGTCCGCCATGCTAAGCTATACATTCAGAAAAATGTTGGAGATGAAACCTGCGTTTAGTATCATCAACAAGAAACCAAGTTAGCGAGAAAGGAATGCGTCATCGCTCCTCACCTAAACCGAAAAAGTTTCTCATTCTGCCAACTAGAGGGAAGGTTGTGCCTATTATCTTTTCGAATGGGCTAGGCGTAATTTTAAAGGTCTGCATGCTTAGAGGGAACACCATACCGGTGACATGTATGCCGATCTTCTGAGGATTCACCTTCGACCTGTCATCAAATGCAAACACCGTGAACTTTTGAATACAGGTGTTTTGTTCCAACATGACTACGCTCGGCCACATACTGCCCGTGCAACGGTTGTTACCATAAAGACCTGCACTTCGAGTTTCTTATAGACCTTCGCCCAAGTGATTACCATATTTGTGGACAGTCAGAGATGCGATGCGATGCAAAACTTTCAATGAGTCCGATGAAGATGTACAGCAGGTGGCGCATGAGAGGGTGTACGCGAGACCGAAAGAAATTTCTACAGGAATATATGCACTTTGTAAACTCTGGAACACTTTTATGGCATAAAATCGAGATTACTTTGAAAAATGATAGAGGTGTGTACCACTTTTGTTCAATAAATTGTGAGAAAAAATATTTAAGGATTTTATTGACTGTAATTTCATAATAAAAACAGCGTGACAAAAGGTCGTGATTTCAACATTCTATTGCCTCTACTGTGCATGTGAACATTCGCATTTTGTTTCGATTACTATGACTTTCGATCCTCAACCCTAATGGGTGTTCGACAAAAATGCTGAATATGGCATAGACACAAAGATTCCATCTGTCATGCAAGGCCATAGTCCCGGAACGAAAAAAGTCTTGTAGCTAGGATCCGAGGAAGTCACCAACTGCGGGTTGAACCTCGTTGTCTGTCGTAAACTCTTTCCCGGACAGGAAGTGATCCAGGCGACGAAACAGATGATAGTCTGCAAGATCACCATGCACGTTTGATAGATGATAGTCTGTCGGAGAAAAGTTCGCGGATTAAGAGAGATGAGGCAGTGTATCACATCACAAGGAACTTAGTGTCAGCATTCCTCGTTGAGCGACATGAGGGCGGACGTTGTCCTCGAGCAGAAGAACACCCTGCCTGTTGACCAAAGCCGGTTGTTTCTGCAGAAATGTCTGGTGCATTTGGTGTACTTCGGCACAACAGCGTTCTGCAGTGATGGCCTGGCCTCTTGCCAAAAACTCCGATAAATTATTCCGGCTGTTGACCCCCAGACACGGAGTATCATCTTCTTGGTTTGTAGGGATGGCATTGGATGCCTTTCAGAAGGATGTGCCTTGCTTAACCATTGTGCATATCATTTCCGATTATCATAAAGGTTCCACTTCTTGTCGCAGGGAACGAATCGATGCAGTAGATGTTGCTGTTTATTCTTGCCGAGCAGCGACATTCAGACTTCCAGACGTCTAGCCTTGTTGGCAGTTGTCAACTGATGCGGCTGCCACATATCCAGCTTTTCGACCTTACCCAGCGCAGCCAGACGCAGAACAACTGTTGTGTGGTGGACACCTACCTCTGCCACTATTACACGACATGTTTTACGTATACGCTTCTACCACACGTAAGAGAATATCGTAAGACACAGCAATAGGTCTGTGACCATGTGCTTCGTTTTGCAGGTCCGTATCTCGGCTTCCAAACTATCGCCGAATGGTGCATTCGATGGCTACGATCTTTCCAGGCGCGTTGCTACCATTTCAAGCGGCGATTCCTGCAGAATGGCCCAGTTTAAGTTCATACACGAAGATGACTCTCAAATCCGGCGTGTGCATGTTTCCTTTGCAAACCACGTCATGTTCAAACAAATCACGCCTGAATCTTGTTCTTAGCACACGTGCTAGCAATTTATAGTAACTATGTGATGTATTACCTGTAACACCTGTTGGTGGTTCCATTCCGTTGTGGTGGGGGCCTGTCTCCACTGATCGATCTAGCCGGGCATTTCATTCGCACCAACCACATAAAACGGGTTAATTAAATGCTTCTCTCCTTAGGTAGAAAACGTATTTGGGGAAAGGACATTGTTTCTTAAATTCCCCTTGCTCGTAATGAAACCCAAGATCATCATGCACGTTTGATAGATTATTTTCCATTGTACTTTGTTGAATTCTACCAACACGAATTGGCTTATGCATTCAAACTGCGAAACAAACTGCTATTTCGCCAGCTCCCTATCCCACAAACAAAGACACCGATATTACACTGTAGATCTATGCAGGTCACTAATTTTACCCCGTCATTCTGAAAATCGAGAAAAAATGTGAAATTTTACAGACAATTGTTTAAATTTCGTTTGTGAAAATATAAGGCTTTTTTTAACTAATATTGTGAAAATAATTCCCATTTTAGGTGCTCCTGAAAAATGCAAAGTGCTGCTAATAAATGTTTCATCTTGAAACCTACAAACGCATGTCTTATATAGGATTTTTAACGTATATTATTAATGTAAACTTAATTTTTTTAGAAGTCCATATTGCTTGCAATAAAACATCCGTCATGAATGCTAATAAGCCGTCGTGGTGGCTCAGTGGTCTAAGTGATGCCCTGTGATGATTCGTTCGAAAGGGCCATGGATGTCGTGTTTGACTTACGGCACTGGCGCTCTTTCTTCCTCATAATCAGTGACTCTAAATTAGTGCCGGGCGAATGCCTATAGCCTATTGAGCTGCTCACTGTAATCGTTAAACCTCCAATAAAAAAATGCTAATATCATTTTCTACAATTCTCCACAGCATAAATGTGAAACTTTACCAAAATATTGATAACTTAAACATCTGACTAGTATCACAATCGAAGAGAAATGGTCCAATTTAAATATTTAGAGCTATGAGGAGATTGTTAGCTCGGAACAGTGATGCCTAAATAAAAAGCCGTCTTACGTTACCGACTTTTTTTAAATATATCTACTTTTTGAAAGACAAAAAAAGTGTCGTCTGTCTAAACAATTATTTGTACACGGATTCCGTCTTCCTGATACTGCCATTATATAGAAATTCTATTGTGCCATATGCAAAATTGTGTGATAAGATTCAAATGTAGTTTTGCGTCTGTTGTAAGGAAAGTCTTATAGAATACTTAATTACTGATTCCTTACATACATATACGTGTTTTATACTAAAAGAACTGTACTTGTAACATTAAAAGAACATTACTCTGAAAGTACAGTCTTCTGTGTCATCATTTCTTATAACTCGCTAAAATATACGAATAAATCTTAAAATCGTAATCGTCCTTACGGAATTTTAAAACGGATAATATGCACTATACAATATTTAATTTCAGAAGCCGTTATCTGTCAGTTCCATGAATTTCAATGTCCTGGTTTAAATATTTTAGGAATACTGAAAAATAATTCCTCATATGCAAATTATTTCTTCTGTTGGATGGAAATAAAATTATTGGGAAAGGAATTCGCCTGAAGAAACAATTATTCATAAATACATGGTAGGGATTTAAATCTTTTATATTTTCACTCTACTCCATGTACGCCATCGAAAATATTGTTTTCATATCATTGTTAAATTGCTTTTTGCCACTCTGGATACTCCATAAAGTAAATAAACATAAATTCTAACTGGAATCAATTTTACATTAACGCCTATTTCTAAAAAAAACGAAGAGTGCTAGTGTTATAACTCCAAACCGGATACTTTTATGAAAAAGCTCCATAATACATTAAATAGGAAACAATAGAAAAATCTGCGTTTTTTAACTTTGAATGCAACATCTGTGCTCTAATACAAAGCGTGATTCAAATTGACAATGAGTTAAATGCTCCCAATCTGTTATGAAGTATGGTATCATTTTTGAGCATATCACAGCAATTATTCGATGTTTATCGAACCATAAGGGAGAATATGGTAATTTCATATAATGTGATTTAACTCCACAGAGGGGTTCTATAAAACGGTAGTCTTTAAACGTATGCGTAAGAATATGGCATACTGGTTGATGCGTTTCTTCTGACACACCTTTACAATTTTTCACCGGTGTTAATCATTCTACGGCTGCAAATTTAATAATAAAGTTTTTTTATAATGAGAAATCAATGTTAGAATTAGCGATTTGCAAAAAGAAAAGATTTTAAACTTCAATAAATATACTTGATTACAATCCTCCACAGAAAAATAAAAAACAAAGTAGGAAAAACTTTAAAATTAAAAGAAAAAACATATCATGTATTTGAATAACAAAAAGTCATTCGAACTTAAAAATATATGTTCTGTTACTTCATTAGTATTTGCTATTAGATTTTGCAGTAATAACAATCAAACTGTCATTTCTTGGTTTCCAGTTTGAATTTTTTTTCTCAGTATCATCATTTGTTACTTCTTTGTTTCGCGGTAGTACATTTGTTTTTAATTAAGAAAGTCTGTTATAAGCCATGTCTTTTGTCCAGATCTACGATTAAACGGACTCCTTGGTTGTTGTGGTTGTCTTCAAATTGTCGCAAAAGCTTTTGCATGTATATACAGATAGGTATTAATTGTTCTTTAATCTGAGAAAAATCCTTTATTTTGCCCATTGGTTTACGTGTAGATATTAGGTAGTGTACTTTGTGTGTTTGTGCCTATTTTGCGGTTTAATGACCACAATGAGCAGCAACTCTTAGTGCTACAAACATTCTCCATTCACCCATTTTGTCTACTGGTTCCAAGGAAGGGACAGAACCAGAGCCTTCCGAGTAACATTCATCCCAGTACCACCACGTATGAATGGCTAAATGTCTTTGCCTTAGATATAAGTGTATAAAATAATTATGTAATAAAGTCCGACTGCTCTTCAATTCCCTCCCAGAAAAGAAAATCTAGAAATATTTCTGAGATTACTTCCTAGTAATGAAATTTGGTTCCACATATGGCAGTGATTTACAGGGTGTCCACAATGTCTTGTTAACCCCCCCCCCCGTAATAAGAAATGTAAGTGAGCTATGTATCTGTTGTATGATGTATTTGGTGAGTTATGGTCTGTATTGTGTTTATTTACATATTAGGTGCCGGAACCAAGTGTGATACCAGCGGATACACCCTGGAACACCAGATTGTTGTCAGTGTTTGGGTACACGAACTTCCACACACAGGGAAGACAATGCGTGATGTGCGTGCCAATTTCCAAGAAGGAATCGACAACTCTTCGAAGCAGGCAACATCAAGGGTAAACCACGAACGGAAAGACCATCAACTAGAGTGCAACAGTGTCAAGCTGTCGTGGAAGCAGTTAACAGGTCACCGACGAAGCCGCTCCGAAAACGATCAGCGGTGCTTGGAATACCACGATCGACACAGCATAAACACATAAAGAATGACATGAATTTGAACGCATGTCGCCCGATATTCGTTCAAGAGTTATCAGACATCGATTTAAACCGCAAACAGAATGCATGTGCAATGATGCTTCATACATTTGCCACAATCCCAAAACGTGGAAAGGTCATTTTCAGTGATGAATATGCGATATACTGCAGCTGTCGATCACGAAACATAGTGATCTGGTCCAAGGAAAACCAAAATTATGTCGAAGAATTGGAACATCATCCTCCCATGATATGGGCTGCAATGAATAGTCGATATCTGTTCGGACCGTATTTCTTTTATGGTCCAGCGAATCACACAACTTATCTGGACATGCTGCAAACCTGGTTTGTGCCACAACTTGGAAATCTTGGCATACTTAATGACGTATGGATCCAACAGGATGGGGCACCCGCCCATTACGCAGTCGCTGTTAGGGAATACTTGGTGAGGTCTTTCGGGATCGTTTGATCGGCCGAGGTTCGGCAGTGCTGCCCGCTCCACTTGAATGGCCACTTCGAAGCCCAGGACTCTCAACGTGTGATAATGCCCTTTGGGGTTTCATAAAGGAGGTTGTTGCACAACAGCGCTACCAAACCACTGACGTACTTAAACAAGCAGTGAGACGTGCTTTCTCTCGTATCACCCCGCAACTGCTTCGGAAAATGTCCCATAAAACATGGTATAAAATTATTATTTGTCATGAAAATGACGGAGTCCAAAGGGATCCACTGGATGTTTAACGATGCCTCAACATATAACTCAACATATACATCATACGGGATGTAAGGTCAGGTGATGCGTAACATCACAGCCTCTCCTTGACAAATGTCAACCCCGCCTTCTCGTGGTACATCCTGTTCCCACTAAAGGGGCTCTGACGACCGCCAATACCGGTATAACTATACCATCGGGATTAGAGGAAATTCTATCCCACACTCACCAACCCGCTTGGCCAGCGTGGTGAGTTATGGCCAAACCCCTCCAAAATGATTCCACAACTTAAATCTTGGCCCTCAGTCTCCGGCAGCTGGAATGTACCTGGCCAAGGCAGCGGCCAGTGCGACATGAAGGCAGAGGGTGCTAAGAATCCCCGGAGGACCGGACTAGGCTGCCATCTGATGCTGACCTTGGCTACGTACAACGGACGCTCCCTATCTTCTGATTCAAGGCTTCTTGAATTGGAAGAGGAACTACAAAGGATCAAGTGGGACATCGTGGGGCTAAGTGAGGTAAGGAGAAAAGGAGAAGATCTCATCGAACTGAAAAGTGGACATCTCTTCTACTATCGTGGGGCAGATACTGGCAGAACTAGTGGTGTTGGATTTATAATAAACAAGAAACTGAAGGATAAAGTTGTAGAAGTTGAAAGTTCCTCTGACAGAGCTGCACGACTTGTTATCCAACTCTCGAAAAGATACCAGGCTCAGATTATTCAAACTTATGCACCCACCACAAGTCATCCTGAAGAAGAAATTGAAGAATTTTATGAGGAAATTTGTCATCTAAATAATAAAGGTAAGCAGCACTTGAAAATAATTATGGGAGATTTCAATGCAAAAATAGGTCAACGGCAACAGAATGAAACTTCAGTAGGTAAATTCGGTCACGGCAACAGAAACCAGCGTGGAAATACTCTCGTTGAGTTTGCAGAGGCAGAAGGGTTTTTCATCTTGAACTCCTTCTTCAAGAAAAAGCCACACAGGAAATGGACATGGAGACATCCAAATGGGACGACAAGTGAAATTGATTTTATTATGTGTAACAAAAAATTCGTCAAAGAAGACTGCAGTGTGCTAAACAAGTTCAACACAGGTAGTGACCATAGATTGGTGAGATGTAAGATGCACCTCAACACTAAACTTGAACGTGGCAAGCTCATAAGACAAACACAATCTATTGACATAACCAACCTTAAAAAACACCATAATACCTTCAAGTTGGAACTGAAGAACAGGTTCTCTGCTTTAGAAGGCCTAACATCGGAAGAAGTGGACATCTCTGAAGTTAACAGAAAAGTAACCAAAGCTGTTATGGAAACAGCAACAAAATTAGCTGGGTCTAAGAACAAGTTGCATGTAAATAAATTATCAGGAAAAATGAAAATGTTGATGCAAAAAAGAAGAGAGATGAGGACAACTAAAGAAGATGTGACTTCCAAAGTGGAATATATAGAGCTATGCAAGACAGTAAGAAAAAGTATCACTGAAGACGTAAGAAAATTCAACTGTGAACTAGTGAGGAAAGCAATTGAAAACAACCAAAGCCTAAAGATAGCAAAGGGGCATCTCAGTAAGGGAAGAAAACAGATTATGGCACTAAGAAAAGAAGATGGTTTTGTAACAAGAAATAGAGGCGAAATTTTGACAAGAGTGAAAGATTTCTACTCCAAATTATATGAAAGGGATGATACATGCACTCCAGACATCATGAAAGATACCAGTACCAGAGTTCCTCCAGTCCTTCCAGCAGAAGTTGCACATGCAATCAAGAACATGAAGCGGGGAAAAGCTCCAGGAGAAGATGGAATTACTGTAGACATCATACAAGAAGCAAGTGGAGAAGATGAAACAGTACTCGCCCAAATTTTCACTCGATGCCTTAATGAAGGAAAGATTCCTGAGGATTGGAACACCGCTACAATGATCCTGCTACATAAGAAAGGTGACATTGAGGATCTCGGAAACTACAGACCTATCAGCCTCCTATCAGTAGTTTATAAAATCTTCACTAAAGTTCTTTCACACCGCTTGAAGGTAACACTGGACATGGCTCAACCGAGGGAACAAGCTGGATTCAGGAGTGGCTACAGCACAATAGATCATATCCACGTACTGAGAGAACTAATTGAAAGAGCGAGGGAATACGAACTTCCATTGTGCATGGCTTTTATCGATTATGAAAAAGCCTTTGATTCAGTGAAACCATCAGCAGTTACAATGGCTCTGAAAACCTGCGGTATTGAAGATGCATACATTAATATTATAAATAACATCTATGAAAATGCAAGTGCAAAGATTCGGCTGTTTGAAAATACAACACACATAAAAATTGGAAAGGGAGTGAGACAAGGTGACACCATATCTCCGAAGCTCTTCAATGCCACATTGGAGGGTGTTTTTCAGTCGCTGAGCTGGGAAAACAAAGGGATAAAGATTAATGGAGATTATCTAACCCACCTTCGTTTTGCTGATGACGTAGTCGTTTTTGCAACTACCCCATCAGAGCTGCAGAGTATGATCCAGGAACTTGCTGACAAGAGTAAAGAAGTGGGATTAAAAATGAACTTTTTAGAAGACAAAAGTGATGTTCAATGCTTTTACAAGAAATGAAGATTTATTGATTGATGGAGAAAAGCTGGAGATAACAGACACGTACGTTTATCTTGGACATCAGATATCAAGTGAGGGTCACATTGATGAAGAAATTAATCGGCGTACAAAACTTGCCTGGAGAGCTTTTGGAAGAAACAGCATAATTTTCAAGAGCAATATGCCATTATGTCTTAAAAGAAAAGTGTTTGATCAATGCATCCTTCCAGTGCTTACGTATGGTGCAGAGACGTGGACCTTAACTAAAAGAGATATACAAAGACTGCAGACAACTCAAAGAAGCCTGGAGAGGTGCATGCTTCGTGTAACCAGGAGAGATAAGAAGAAGAACTCGTGGATCCGAAAAATGACATGAGTGGAAGACATCATGATCGGAGTTAAATCCCTGAAATGGCAATGGGCTGGACATACTGCCAGAAGAACAGATCATCGATGGACAGCCGAAATTTTAGATTGGATTCCAAGGGACAGGAAAAGACCCAGAAGAAGACCACATGGGAGATGGGTGGATGAAATTCGAAAGTATGCAGGGGTGACATGGAGGAGACTGGCACAAGACAGACCGTTGTGGAGGAAACTTGGGGAGACCTTCGTCCAGCAGTGGATTGATAATGGTTGACAATGATGATGATGATGATACATCATACAACAGATACATAGCTCACTTACATTTCTTATTACATGGGGGGAGGGGGATAACAAGACATTGTGGACACCCTGTACAGAATTAATGTTCTTATGTAAGTAAGTTTCCGCTTCCCTGTAGTTTACTGGCTTTAGGGAAATTAAGCTCATATTAATCTTCCGATATCGGTCACATACAGTATATATGCATTCCGTTTATTGTATTTCACCTCACATAATCTGCTACTCAAACTAAAAGTGGCGCAAGGATGACACAGCACGTTCACTGGGCAGAATGTTTTACCTGATGCGTAGGTTTGAACCGAAAACTTTTAATTTGAAAAAGTTGAACTATTATATTTTATTTTTAAGTGTCGTATCCGAAAGATTATTATTGCATTTGGAAAGCGTTTTCGCGATCAGAAGGAAAAACGTTACAGTGAGTTGAGTGGCTGAAGAAAATAGTGCATTAGAGTGGCATTTAGCCTCTCACTTAAAAAGTCGATACTTTGTTAAGTTATGGGAAATGAAATTTTCAAATCCTGAAGTGTAATCTCTTGGTATTCTCAAAACATATATTTGATTTTAAATTTACACTTTGTTTTTAAACATGTTAAGAAATGCTAGGTGAATAACTCCTTTGGAAGATTTGCTCCTTATAATACATAAACGTTAATTAGTAAGTACAGTAAGCTTATTATTACACTTATCATTTTATGCACTTAAAATCAGTTTTTCTTCATTAGTTGAAAAAATGTTGCTTGCACCCATACGGGAATACTTATGGGAGAGGCAGTTTTTGTGTAATAGATCCTCTCAATTATTGCAAAAAATATTTCATGACGGAATGCTTATTTTTACAGGAACTGTGTGAAAACATGTCTGCATCCAAATGACTGTTCATGTTAGTGTCAAAGAAATTACAGTAAGAGGTGTTTACATTCCTCACATTTTCGGCCTATTTTCATGGAAATGATTTTTTAAACAAATTTTTTTGCGTCGTAATCGATTAATACAAGATATTAATACATTGTTACAGCATGTAATTGTAGCAATCAAGGGGACCATATGATGTATTTTTTCGGTATTTATGGCACAAATAACATTATTCGTTTGTGCTGTGTTTTTTGTGAACAGCCTATCAAACTATTGTTCCGCAATTGTTTTTCTCTGAGACGTTGCTGTTTATGATAAATGTTATATCAGCCTTTATCTGCTTAAATTTACACTAACCATAACATGCCTCTTCAATTTACATTGGCTATATTTCGAATCTAAATGAGTAACTGTTGTACAGACAAGGCCCGACTTTATGGTTTAGGATATGTTTGATCAAATGTTTGATTTAATAATCACAATTCGATGTCTGTACGGTTTACACAACATTTTTTTCTTTTAATTTAGGAAAAAGTTTGTTCCAAGGCGTATGTCTTAAAAACAAATATAGCAAAATAATCAGCAATTTGTGACAGGCACCTATCTATTTACCGTAATATTTGTTGTGGAAAATTGATTTTTGTTTCCATTGCTTTAAATTGATAATATTTCGGCTTTCTCTTTTTCACAAAATTAACCATCTTGCCGCAAAATCTCCCAAATTTCCAAAAGTCTTAATTACAAATAAGTTAAATTAAACACCCTAACATTCAGGATTCCCAATGTGAGGGTGCGTCCTTGGGTAAAAAAATGTTAGATATTGGAGATTGAGGGTAAAAAAAAAACATTTCTCATTTTGGTGGCCGATATGATGTGAAATGACACGGGGAAGTGCAGAATGTTGAATAATGTCTCTCGGACATTGATTGAAAAGAAGAAATTCTGTGCCAGAGGGGAAATGGTTATATAGACGAACAGTTGCAGTCTAATTACAGTATCAACCGATCAAATAGAAGTAAATTTCGTATCACATAAAATAAGGGAATTTAAAATAAAATGGAAAAAATTCGCGTGTTTTCAAAACTCTAAACCACATTTAATTATCTACATGGTATATTTTACAAGTTCATGTCAATTTACTTTTTCTTTGAAACGCTATGTTTGAGATAGCAGTTAGTATGTACCAGAACCAAGTGTTAAAAAAATTTGCTGTGAGTTTTTAAGACGCTGCTTTCTTCAATCAGGGAATGCTACTTCTGAAGCGTTCCATATTCGGGATGTAAATATTTTACAGAAAATGTTACGTATATTAAACCCAATATCTGCATGGAAAACGGTATGAGCAAAACAGAGAAATGTTTTTCACAATGAGTAGTCCCATATTTTAAATATATATCTATCAATAAATGATCTGTAGCTCTGAAAAATGTTTTGTAGTCCCATATTTTACATATATATATATATCATCATCATCATCATTGTCAACCATTATCAATCCACTGCTGGACGAAGGTCTCCCCAAGTTTCCTCCACAACGGTCTGTCTTGTGCCAGTCTCCTCCATGTCACCCTTGCATACTTTCGAATTTCATCCACCCATCTCCCATGTGGTCTTCTTCTGGGTCTTTTCCTGTCCCTTGGAATCCAATCTAAAATTTCGGCTGTCCATCGATGATCTGTCCTTCTGGCAATATGTCCAGCCCATTGCCATTTCAGGGATTTAACTCTGATCATGATGTCTTCCACTCTTGTCATTTTTCGGATCCACGAGTTCCTCTTCTTATCTCTCCTGGTTACACCAAGTATGCACCTCTCCATGCTTCTTTGAGTTGTCTGCAGCCTTTGTATGTCTCTTTTAGTTAAGGTCCACGTCTCTGCACCATACGTAAGCACTGGAAGGATGCATTGATCAAACACTTTTCTTTTAAGACATAATGGCATATTGCTCTTGAAAATTATGCTGTTTCTTCCAAAAGCTCTCCAGGCAAGTTTTGTACGCCGATTAATTTCTTCATCAATGTGACCCTCACTTGATATTTGCTGTCCAAGATAAACGTATGTGTCTGTTATTTCCAGCTTTTCTCCATCAATCGATAAATCTTCATTTCTTGTAAAAGCATTGAACATCACTTTTGTCTTCTTAAAGTTCATTTTTAATCCCACTTCTTTACTCTTGTCAGCAAGTTCCTGGATCATACTCTGCAGCTCTGATGGGCTAGTTGCAAAAATGACTACGTCATCAGCAAAACGAAGGTGGGTTAGATAATCTCCATTAATCTTTATCCCCTTGTTTTCCCAGCTCAGTGACTGAAAAACACCCTCCAATGGGGCATTAAAGAGCTTCGGAGATATGGTGTCACCTTGTCTCACTCCCTTTCCAATTTTTATGTGTGTTGTATTTTCAAACAGCCGAATCTTTGCACTTGCATTTTCATAGATGTTATTAATAATATTAATGTATGCATCTTCAATACCGCAGGTTTTCAGAGCCATTGTAACTGCTGATGGTTTCACCGAATCAAAGGCTTTTTCATAATCGATAAAAGCCATGCACAATGGAAGTTCATATTCCCTCGCTCTTTCAATTAGTTCTCTCAGCACATGGATATGATCTATTGTGCTGTATCCACTCCTGAATCCAGCTTGTTCTCTCGGTTGAGCCATGTCCAGTGTTACCTTCAAGCGGTGTGAAAGAACTTTAGTGAAGATTTTATAAACTAATGATAGGAGGCTGATAGGTCTGTAGTTTCCGAGATCCTCAATGTCACCTTTCTTATGTAGCAGGATCATTATAGCGTTGTTCCAATCCTCAGGAATCTTTAATTCATTAAGGCATCGAGTGAAAATTTGGGCGAGTACTGTTTCGATTTCTCCACTTGCTTCTTGTATGATGTCTACAGTAATTCCATCTTCTCCTGGAGCTTTTCCCCGCTTCATGTTCTTGATTGCATGTGCAACTTCTGCTGGGAGGACTCGAAGAAACTCTGGTACTGGTATCTTTCATGATGTCTGGAGTGCATGTATCATCCCTTTCATATAATTTGGAGTAGAAATCTTTCACTCTTGTCAAAATTTCGCCTCTATTTCTTGTTACAAAACCATCTTCTTTTCTCAGTGCCATAATCTGTTTTCTTCCCTTACTGAGATGTCCCTTTGCTATCTTTAGGCTTTGGTTGTTTTCAATTGCTTTCCTCACTAGTTCACAGTTGAATTTTCTTACGTCTTCAGTGATACTTTTTCGTACTGTCTTGCATAGCTCTACATATTCCACTTTGGAAGTCACATCTTCTTTAGTTGTCCTCATCTCTCTTCTTTTTTGCATCAACATTTTCATTTTTCCTGATAATTTATTTACATGCAACTTGTTCTTAGACCCAGCTAATTTTGTTGCTGTTTCCATAAGAGCTTTGGTTACTTTTCTGTTAACTTCAGAGATGTCCACTTCTTCCGATGTTAGGCCTTCTAAAGCAGAGAACCTGTTCTTCAGTTCCAACTTGAAGGTATTATGGTGTTTTTTAAGGTTGGTTATGTCAATAGATTTTGTTTGTCTTATGAGCTTGCCACGTTCAAGTTTAGTGTTGAGGTGCATCTTACATCTCACCAATCTATGGTCACTACCTGTGTTGAACTTGTTTAGCACACTGCAGTCTTCTATGACGAATTTTTTGTTACACATAATAAAATCAATTTCACTTGTCGTCCCATTTAGATGTCTCCATGTCCATTTCCTGTGTGGCTTTTTCTTGAAGAAGGAGTTCAAGATGAAAAACCCTTCTGCCTCTGCAAACTCAACGAGAGTATTTCCACGCTGGTTTCTGTTGCCGTGACCGAATTTACCTACTGAAGTTTCATTCTGTTGCCGTTGCCCTATTTTTGCATTGAAATCTCCCATAATTATTTTCAAGTGCTGCTTACCTTTATTATTTAGATGACAAATTTCCTCACAAAATTCTTCAATTTCTTCTTCAGGATGACTTGTGGTGGGTGCATATGTTTGAATAATCTGAGCCTGGTATCTTCTCGATAGTTGGATAACGAGTCGTGCAGCTCTGTCAGAGGAACTTTCAACTTCTACCACTTTATCCTTCAATTTCTTGTTTATTATAAATCCAACACCACTAGTTCTGCCAGTATCTGTCCCACGATAGTAGAAGAGATGTCCACTTTTCAGTTCGATGAGATCTTCTCCTTTTCTCCTTACCTCACTTAGCCCCACGATGTCCCACTTGATCCTTTGTAGTTCCTCTTCCAATTCAAGAAGCCTTGAATCAGAAGATAGGGAGCGTCCATTGTACGTTGCCAAGGTCAGCATCAGATGGCATCCTAGTCCGGTCCTCCGGGGATTCTTAGCACCCTCTGCCTTCATGTCGCACTGGCCGCTGCTTTGGCCAGGTACATTCCAGCTGCCGGAAACTGAGGGCCAAGATTTAAGTTGTGGAGTCATTTTGGAGGGGTTTGGCCATAACTCACCACGCTGGCCAAGCGGGTTGGTGAGTGTGGGATAGAATTTCCTCTAATCCCGATGGTATAGTTATACCGCTATTGGCGGTCGTCAGAGCCCCTTTAGTGGGAACAGGATGCACCACGAGAAGGCGGGGTTGACATTTGTCAAGGAGAGGCTGTGATGTTACGCATCACCTGACCTTACATCCCATATATATATATATATATATCAATAAATGATCTGTAGTTCTGAGGAATTTTATGTGAATTATAAGCCTGCGTTTTCTGTTGAAACCTTTTTATGTAATCAAATAACCTCTTCTGAACCATTTCGTTTCGTCGTGCAGGATTTTACTGAAAACATGGAGTTCATCATAGATAGTGTTAGCTCAAAGTTTCTTGGAAAGTCCTTAACTCAATAAAGAGCTCTGGAAACGTAGCATCATATTTATGCTATTTGGTAAATCCCTATTTAACTGCTAGTGGTAATGAATTGTGTCGTTTTGAAATTTTCCCAATGCAAGACCTGTTTTTCATATTAATATAGTGATAACATTTTCGTGAACAATAGGTTTACAACAAATAATTGTATATCGTGAATGGGGAAATGTTCTCTCTCCTTTTTGAGTCACATCAAATTCACCGTTATTGCTGTGGGTAGAAATTTCACTTTACTGTCTTCCCGGTTCACGTTTGAATAATTAACCCTTTTATATTTTCGACCGGCTTGCAAACTTTGTGAAGATATTCAAGCTGAATTATGGAGTCTGTTTGTTCCCCAATTGTTTTTATCCGCACCTTTGTTCTTAAGATATGTACCGAATGATAGCTCAGAAATGATTCAAAAAGTTTCCCTGTTAGGAAACTTTTCCACATTCGTTCACAGTTGCTCACCATCCCTGTCTGGAAGACTAAAGTACGTCCTCCAAGTAAAAGCAGAATAAGCAAATTTCAGTTCTGGGTCTCCAACACTGAAAGCGTTTAAAAACATTACGAAGCAACTAAAACTGATAAGGTTTCCAATGAACATTAATTTTTGCTTCTTTTAGACCCACGGGATATCTAATACCCTTAATAAATTTGCTTTCCAATATGCTTCACCACAAAGTGCAACATTGTATGCATATAATTATTTTTGGCACAATGCCAAATTTCCTGCATATTTAGGAATACCTGTGACTACAATGCATTTTGAATCTACATTATCATCAAATATTTTACAAAAAAGAGGTGAAAATAAATGTCTTATATTTTTGAATTTCCTAATTTATATTGAATCAAAATGGAAAATGTTAGTTCTTATTCTATTTATCGATAACTTTTGATCTACATGTGCCTCTTCGAGATAAGAAAAATATATATATCATCCAGAGATGTTTTGATACTTGGGTTTATACATGTAAGTTAAATGTTGTTCACACTAATGCCTGCTTTTAGGAAGATCTATCTGAAAAAATACGCATTAATTGCATATGTTTAAATTCTCTGACAGCGTATTTGTTCATACGTACAAATTAGCATCATAGAGGACCACTTCACACGATAAACAAAATTTCATATCCAATTTCCAGGTACGTATACTACAAGAATAAAAAATTCTAAATATTGTCTTTATATTCCTTCTTTATTTTCTTTAAGGCACTACGCTGGTTGTGTATAAACGGTTTGACCAGCTGTTTGCCATTTCAGAATCAATGTTTATATTTTGCTTGCAAGTGTACCTAAAATCCTCAGTTGTCTGATCTACATATTTCTTGAATCGTCAGCTAGATGACCAGTAATTTATTTTCTTCTTTTTTCCCTGAAAAGAAACTAATAAGATAGGTATTAAGTTGGTAATGATAATATAGATATGAGACGATTCCGCACTGATTATTCCAGTGCATATGTCTCACTATTTCTCCGCACGATTTGTAAACTTAAAAGTATTGCTGAATAAAAGCTGACATTTATTTACAGGTTAAAAGACAAATAGGTTAGAAACTAAATGAGGGCGAGGGATTTCAAGGTTCCCTATGACCCATCATTAGACTAAATGTACAAATAAACACAAGCAGGATGTTATACACATTCACAGATCACTCACAATGCCAAGCAACACCTAATGTAAAGGGGTGCCATTGACAAAAGGAAAAACTCACCAAAAGAAATAAATTACAAACATGCGTCATCATCTTCTCCTTTGAACTGGTCCCTCAAAAGTAAACTGCAATCTATCAGAATAAACCAATTGACTTACTCATTACAACAAATCGAAGTGTCTGAAAATACACAAGCTCTCCGCAAAGAGCGAAGTGGCTTTATTTGGTGCAGACATCAAGACTGCGTACTGTTCCCAAAAGAGTGTATGTTCTCATAGTGCCACAATTTTAGCCAATGAATCCTTCGTTTATTCCAATACTGTGGCATTTACTTATGAGGGACCAGCTCAAAGGGGAAGATGATGATTTACCAAATATGTAATGCTTGCAATTTATTTCTTTTATTGAGTTTTTCCTTTTTTCAATGGCAACCCTTAACGTCAGCTGTAGCGTGACGTTATGTGTGATCTGTGAATGTATATATCATCGTGCTTGTGTTCATTTGTAAATTCGGCTTGGTAATAGCGCCATAGTTAACCATGAAGATATCGTCCTCATTTAGTTTTTAACGTATTTGTGTTTTAGCGTGTAAATAAATGTCAGCATTTATTTAGCAACACTTTTAAGTTTTTAAATCGTGCTCAGACAAGGTGAGTTCACGTACATTGGAAATGATAATTTTTCTTTGAAAACAATAGTTTCCAATGTCTACCTTCAGTTATTTCTTGAAAATTTAAAACATGACAAGATCAAAAATATTTTTTTTAACTTACATGGAAATATACTGAAGTCCAATAGAGCCACATAGGGAAAGGTATACTTTCTAAGAATAAATAGAAAATGATTGATGTTGAAAATTATTGATTTTACATGCAAGATGAAAAACAAAGCTATGGTCACTTAGGGACATTTATAGTACACTGAAACACAGTAATGAAGATTTGGAAATGTTAAAAATTATTTATTTATCACATGTCTAAGCGAAAGGACAATACGGTTAAACAGGGAAATATATTCTTATTATTTAGTGAGAAGGAAGCGAATGGGTAAGGTTAGTTATGGTACTTGAAAATGCAGCCTCTCTATCAAGGAGTATTAGGAATTGGTCTGAAATCAAAACTTTCCCATAGCTAATACAAATGATTTGAATTAGAATGGATTGGGAAGTCAGAACTCTAATTAAACAAATAGCTTTCTTTCCTTATAGCGCTGTGATTTACGTAACATAGGACTATTGGCACACTCGAAAATCGGGATGAAAATAATCAGACTTCTGGTTTTCCAATCACCAGAACAAGTTGTGCTGGTAAAAATGCTAATGGTTGCTATGTAAATTTCAGGAATGCATTAGTATTCAGTTTTGTGAATTTAGATACTGTGCAACGTCTGGTAAACATTGATCAGCCAGAATCTTAAAACCATGTATTCGTTATAAAAATAAGTGCACGTTCAGATAATCACGTTTCCGTGCCAAGGTGGGGGGAATGGTACTGTGTAAACAGGGTGCATAGGAAAGTCCAATTAGCCTGGAATAACATGCGAGCGGAGAGAGGTACAGTTATGCAAGGGAGATAACGGTATAGTAAAGAGACTACGCCAGATCAAATGCAACCAATAGCAGCGCCCCTAGTGGTGAAATGCGGAAATTAGCCATTGCAAATCGAAAACGAAAAGAGATAGTGCAAAATTTTCAATTACATAGTTGTAGAGCATCAATTAATTAGTACAAAACAACATTTGTTTAACGCGGATAAGATAAATTGTCGCCTGAATACCCTAAAATGTCCGAAATCGATGTGGGAATTTTTGTGTGAACATTTGAAGGGAGCAGGCATAAGTATGAGCAAATACAGACTAACACTAGCTGATGACTTTACCTGCACCGTCAATGTGCTGACTTCGCAGGGAAATGCGGAACTCTCTCGAATAGTTTGGGGTCTTCCAAATATCGCTACACACATAAATGTACCAACGCCCTTGATGCCTGGTGGATCGACCTCACGTGGGATTTTCCACCGCACAGTACTGGGCGTTGTGTCGATTTAGTAATACTGTACGGTGGGACACTGCCTCGTCCGACCAAAGAATGTTGGATAAAAATTCTGAGTCACCTTCAACATTAATCAACGCCCAGTAGCACCAATCAAATCGACGCTCGTTGTTCTGTGATAACAGTTCTTGCTGCAGAGTGACACGATAGGGATATGCACAGTGAGCATGTAGTATTTGCCATATACGACCCCGTGTTAAGCCACTCGCCATGCTGATATCTGTTGTATTGCTTTGTGGTTGGGCTAGTGCATATGGCAAAATATCCTGTGCAATTAAACTCATACCTGCACCCACTGGTCTACCAGAACGAGAACGACATTTAGTGCTTCCTGTCTCCCTGAGCTGTTTCACGACACTTGCGTGGTAACCGCATTTGGATGTGACCCAGCTGGGAAACGAACCTCATATTCCCGTGCAGCTAGCGCCGCGTTTCCTTGGCATTCGCCTTAAACATGCACCATCTCGCAAGATTGGGGAGTGAGTGAAGCTCGCCATTCTCACACAGAATACGTAAACCTAAACTTCTCATCAGGGTACATCCGGCTACTGGTTTTTATATCGTCGGTACGGTACAACGTCACAATCTGCATTTGCATACGGCTGCATTTGCGAAATGTGATTATGCAGATTCGAATCGTCGCGCATCGATTTCTGACATTTTAGGTTATTCAGGCGACAATGTATCTTATCCGTGTAAAACAAATGTTGTTTTGTACTAATTAATTTTTGCTCTACAACTTCGTAATTGGAACGTTTGTCCTATCTCTTTTCGTTTTCGATTTGTAATGGCTAACTTCCGCATTTCGCCTCTAGGGACGCTGCTATCGGTTGCATTCGATCGGGCGTAGTCGCTTTACCATACCGCTGTCTCACTTACATAACTGTACCTCTCTTCGTCCGGAAGTTATTCCAGGCTAAATGGACTTTCCTATGAACCATGTATATATAATACTTGGGTCGCAGCTCTCCGGGTCAATATTTTGTCGTTTCGTCTCAACAAGGGAAAAACAAGTGATTTTTCGGATATTGACAAAGGGCAGGTCGCTATGGTAAGACTATTTGGTAGCAGCGTATTTGAAACAGGGACGCTCGTAAGCTACTTGCGTTGTGCAAAATTTAGGATACTAGGCAAAGATGGTCCGAAACAGGTGACACTGCGAGACGTTGACATGTGGTCTGCAGGTACACGCCTCACTGACGCCAGAGTTCAGCGCAGGATATCTCGTCTTGTCAGCAGCACCAGGAGGAGTACTGTGGTTGACATAATTCCGAGTGTTGTGAATAGCCCAACGCTTTCGAATGTAGTGTTCATCGTACGCCCTTGGGTATGGATCTCAGCAGTCGCAGACCCATGGTAGTGCCTATACACACAGCCGTTCGCGTTGTCAACGGTCGCAATGGACACATAATCATCGACATTAGATCATATAAGACAGGAAGAGTGCCTCAAAGTGAGACAAATCCCGTTTTCTGTTACACCATGCCAACAGGCGAACTCTCCTTTTTAACTTCTGGCTTGTCTTTTGTAATGTTTCCTTAGACAAATGACATGTTTTCGCATTTTTTTAAATTGATCAAATCAGAAAATATCACTGTGTGTTTCAGATATTAGTGTTGTGTTGAAATACCACTGAGCTCAATTTATTGTAAAATTGAGGTTAGGGATATTTGATTCTGATGTTAGTAATTCAAATTTACTTAGCGCAAACGCTGAAATCTTTGGAGCATCGAGAATTGTTACTAACATAGGACATTCTAAACATGTATTCTATGTAAAATACCAAATTTAACACTCCAACGATTTTGTTATTGTGTAATTCGGAGAAGAAAACGCTTTTAACAACTGGAAAATATTCAACAAAGAGAAGAAAATGCTTTAAACAACTGGAAAACATTTTTCTGAGAAAACTGCATTTATCCGGACACAATCAGTGCTTTAGTATGATCCATCAATTGAATTAATCCTTTCAGAAACTTGCAGAATAGTATTAATATATATATATATATATGATGTAAGGTCAGGTGATGCGTAACATCACAGCCTCTCCTTGACAAATGTCAACCCCGCCTTCTCGTGGTGCATCCTGTTCCCACTAAAGGGCTCTGACGACCGCGCATAGCGGTATAACTATACCATCGGGATTAGAGGAAATTCTATCACACACTCACCAACCCGCTTGGCCAGCGTGGTGAGTTATGGCCAAACCCCTCCAAAATGATTCCACAACTTAAATCTTGGCATTCAGTCTCCGGCAGCTGGAATGTACCTGGCCAAGGCAGCGGCCAGTGCGACATGAAGGCAGAGGGTGCTAAGAATCCCCGGAGGACCGGACTAGGCTGCCATCTGATGCTGACCTTGGCTACTTACAATGGACGCTCCCTATCTTCTGATTCAAGGCTTCTTGAATTGGAAGAGGAACTACAAAGGATCAAGTGGGACATCGTGGGGCTAAGTGAGGTAAGGAGAAAAGGAGAAGATCTCATCGAACCGAAAAGTGGACATCTCTTCTACTATCGTGGGACAGATACTGGCAGAACTAGTGGTGTTTGATTTATAATAAACAAGAAACTGAAGGATAAAGTTGTAGAAGTTGAAAGTTCCTCTGACAGAGCTGCACGACTTGTTATCCAACTCTCGAAAAGATACCAGGCTCAGATTATTCAAACTTATGCACCCACCACAAGTCATCCTGAAGAAGAAATTGAAGAATTTTATGAGGAAATTTGTCATCTAAATAATAAAGGTAAGCAGCACTTGAAAATAATTATGGGAGATTTCAATGCAAAAATAGGGCAACGGCAACAGAATGAAACTTCAGTAGGTAAATTCGGTCATGGCAACAGAAACCAGCGTGGAAATACTCTCGTTGAGTTTGCAGAGGCAGAAGGGTTTTTCATCTTGAACTCCTTCTTCAAGAAAAAGCCACACAGGAAATGGACATGGAGACATCCAAATGGGACGACAAGTGAAATTGATTTTATTATGTGTAACAAAAAATTCGTCATAGAAGACTGCAGTGTGCTAAACAAGTTCAACACAAGGAGTGACCATAGATTGGTAAGATGTAAGATGCACCTCAACACTAAACTTGAACGTGGCAAGCTCATAAGACAAACAAAATCTATTGACATAACCAACCTTAAAAAACACCATAATACCTTCAAGTTAGAACTGAAGAACAGGTTCTCTGCTTTAGAAGGCCTAACATCGGAAGAAGTGGACATCTCTGAAGTTAACAGAAAAGTAACCAAAGCTCTTATGGAAACAGCAACAAAATTAGCTGGGTCTAAGAACAAGTTGCATGCGAACAAATTATCAGGAAAAACGAAAATGTTGATGCAAAAAAGAAGAGAGATGAGGACAACTAAAGAAGATGTGACTTCCAAAGTGGAATATATAGAGCTATGCAAGGCAGTAAGAAAAAGTATCACTAAAGACGTAAGGAAATTCAACTGTGAACTAGTGAGGAAAGCAATTGAAAACAACCAAAGCCTAAATATAGCAAAGGGACATCTCAGTAAGGGAAGAAAACAGAT
Source organism: Macrothele yani (assembly GCA_039090855.1). NCBI lineage: Eukaryota > Metazoa > Arthropoda > Arachnida > Araneae > Macrothelidae > Macrothele > Macrothele yani. The sequence goes on from CM077033.1 coordinate 7,175,613, forward strand.
TATGGCACTGAGAAAAGAAGATGGTTCTGTAACAAGAAATAGAGGCGAAATTTTGACAAGAGTGAAAGATTTCTACTCCAAATTATATGAAAGGGATGATACATGCACTCCAGACATCATGAAAGATACCAGTACCAGAGTTCCTCCAGTCCTTCCGGCAGAAGTTGCACATGCAATCAAGAACATGAAGCGAGGAAAATCTCCAGGAGAAGATGGAATTACTGTAGACATCATACAAGAAGCAAGTGGAGAAATCGAAACAGAACTCGCCCAAATTTTCACTCGATGCCTTAATGAAGGAAAGATTCCTGAGGATTGGAACACCGCTACAATGATCCTGCTACAGAAGAAAGGTGACATTGAGGATCTCGGAAACTACAGACCTATCAGCCTCCTATCAGTGGTTTATAAAATCTTCACTAAAGTTCTTTCACACCGCTTGAAGGTAACACTGGACATGGCTCAACCGAGAGAACAAGCTGGATTCAGGAGTGGCTACAGCACAATAGATCATATCCACGTACTGAGAGAACTAATTGAAAGAGTGAGGGAATATGAACTTCCATTATGCATGGCTTTTATCGATTATGAAAAAGCCTTTGATTCGGTGAAACCATTAGCAGTTACAATGGCTCTGAAAACCTGCGGTATTGAAGATGCATACATTTATATTATTAATAACATCTATGAAAAATGCAAGTGCGAAGATTAGGCTATTTGAAAATACAACACACGTAAAAATTGGAAAGGGAGTGAGACAAGGTGACACCATATATCCGAAGCTCTTTAATGCCACATTGGAGGGTGTTTTTCAGTCGCTGAGCTGGGAAAACAAGGGGATAAAGATTAATGGAGATTATCTAACCCACCTTCGTTTTGCTGATGACGTAGTCATTTTTGCAACTACCCCATCAGAGCTGCAGAGTATGATCCAGGAACTTGCTGACAAGAGTAAAGAAGTGGGATTAAAAATGAACTTTCAGAAGACAAAAGTGATGTTCAATGCTTTTACAAGAAATGAAGATTTATCGATTGATGGAGAAAAGCTGGAGATAACAGACACGTACGTTTATCTTGGACAGCAGATATCAAGTGAGGGTCACATTGATGAAGAAATTAATCGGCGTACAAAACTTGCCTGGAGAGCTTTTGGAAGAAACAGCATAATTTTCAAGAGCAATATGCCATTATGTCTTAAAAGAAAAGTGTTTGATCAATGCATCCTTCCAGAGCTTACGTATGGTGCAGAGACGTGGACCTTAACTAAAAGAGACATACAAAGGCTGCAGACAACTCAAAGCACCATGGAGAGGTGCATGCTTGTTGTAACCAGGAGAGATAAGAAGAGGAACTCGTGGATCCGAAAAATGACAAGAGTGGAAGACATCATGATCAGAGTTAAATCCCTGAAATGGCAATGGGCTGGACATACTGCCAGAAGGACAGATCATCGATGGACAGCCGAAATTTTAGATTGGATTCCAAGGGACAGGAAAAGACCCAGAAGAAGACCACATGGGAGATGGGTGGATGAAATTCGAAAGTATGCAGGGGTCATCATCATTGTCAACAATTATCAATCCACTGCTGGACGAAGGTCTCCCCAAGTTTCCTCCACAACGGTCTGTCTTGTGTCAGTCTCCTCCATGTCACTCCCGCATACTTACGAATTTCATCCACCCATCTCCCATGTGGTCTTTTTCTGGGTCTTTTCCTGTCCCTTGGAATCCAATCTAAAATTTTGGCTGTCCATCTATGGTCTGTCCTTCTGGCAGTATGTCCAGCCCATTGCCATTTCAGGGATTTAACTCTGATCATGATGTCTTCCACTCTCGTCATTTTTCGGATCCACGAGTTCCTCTTCTTATCTCTCCTGGTTATACCAAGCATGCACCTCTCCATGCTTCTTTGAGTTGTCTGCAGCCTTTGTATGTCTCTTTTAGTTAAGGTCCACGTCTCTGCACCATACGTAAGCACTGGAAGGATGCATTGATCAAACACTTTTCTTTTAAGACATAATGGCATATTGCTCTTGAAAATTATGCTGTTTCTTCCAAAAGCTCTCCAAGCAAGTTTTGTACGCCGATTAATTTCTTCATCAATGTGACCCTCACTTGATATCTGCTGTCCAAGATAAACATACGTATCTGTTATCTAAAGTTTTTCTCCATCAATCGATAAATCTTCATTTCTTGTAAAAGCATTGAACATCACTTTTGTCTTCTGAAAGTTCATTTTTAATCCCACTTCTTTACTCTTGTCAGCAAGTTCCTGGATCATACTCTGCAGCTCTGATGGGGTAGTTGCAAAAATTACTACGTCATCAGCAAAACGAAGGTGGGTTAGATAATCTCCACTAATCTTTATCCCCTTGTTTTCCCAGTTCAGTGATTGAAAGACATTTTCCAATGTGGCATTAAGGAGCTTCGGAGATATGGTGTCACCTTGTCTCACTCCCTTTCCAATTTTTATGTGTGTTGTATTTTCAAACAGCCGAATCTTTGCACTTGCATTTTCATAGATGTTATTAATAATATTAATGTATGCATCTTCAATACCGCAGGATTTCAGAGCCGTGGTAACTGCTGATGGTTTCACCGAATCAAAGGCTTTTTCATAATCGATAAAAGCCATGCACAATGGAAGTTCATATTCCCTCGCTCTTTCAATTAGTTCTCTCAGTACGTGGATATAATCTATTGTGCTGTAGCCACTCCTGAATCCAGCTTGTTCTCTCGGTTGAGCCATGTCCAGTGTTACCTTCAAGCGGTGTGAAAGAACTTTAGTGAAGATTTTATAAACCACTGATAGGAGGCTGATAGGTCTGTAGTTCCTGAGATTCTCAATGTCACCTTTTTTATGTAGCAGGATCATTGTAGCATTGTTCCAATCCTCAGGAATCTTCCCTTCATTAAGGCATCGAGTGAAAATTTGGGCGAGTACTGTTTCAATTTCTCCACTTGCTTCTTGTATGATGTCTATAGTAATTCCATCTTCTCCTGGAGCTTTCCTCCGCTTCATGTTCTTGATTGCATGAGCAACTTCTGCTCTGAGGACTGGAAGAACTCTGGTACCTTTCATGATGTCTGGAGTACATGTATCATCCCTTTCATATAATTTGGAGTAGAAATCTTTCACTCTTGTCAAAATTTCGCCTCTATTTCTTGTTATAGATATATATATATTCATAATATAAATAAAAGGTTTTTTCATGGGTTCTTCAAAATTCCGACTGCTTGCATTTTTGAAAGAATTTCTTCTCGGCTTTGTTAATATCCTCTAAAATATTGTCATGTATGAAATGTACCTAATCAGAATAACAACCTTGTGAATGTTCGTGAACTTACCGGAATCCAGCTCTGAAGATTAGCTTGCTGTATTACAAACTCTCGGAATTCACAAGATAATAATTCGTAAATGCAGAATATAGAAGTCGTAGCCTATTCCGTGAAGTATACGCCTACCTTCATTTCGGCTTTGCATCTTTTTTTCCAGAATGTTGGGTAATAAATTAGTATTATAGTCTCGCATGTTATGAAATTTTTTGATTCAAAAATTTAAAAAAACAGTAAATGTTTTCAAAGGTTTCGCTACCTATGAGGAATTTTTCTTTTTTCAAACGTTTTGCTATCTATTTAACGGAAGGAAGTACTTGTGACTCTAACATTGTATTCCAGCATCCGCTCCGTATTTCGCACTTTGGTTTAAATTAGAAACCATGGCAATGACTTTAAGACAAGCTCAGAGCACCGTCCATGTTTGCTTCAATCTTCGGAACAGATTCCAGTGTGACCGATTGCACAGATACTCGTTCCTCAGTCCACTCGGACACAGGAACGGCATCTCATATTTCTCAAACTGCTATTTACTATGGCTTCTTGAATAATGAGTACATCTTAATTAATGTGTAATGCATTTTGCTAGTTTTTCTAAGTGTGGTACCTACAGTTCCCGAAAAAGATTACTTATTTGGTCCGAATAAAAATATTTTTGTTTTAGTTGAGAAAAAATGGGAAATCGCTGCTTGTCCAAATATTCCTTTTTAATTATAGTTACAGAAGTATTAAAAATCATGTTTCTAATCATTATATTATTTTTCCATGCACATGTGCAGAATGACGTTTTCTTCCCACAGTGTTAATTCTTTAATTTTATGCTTTTTTGTTCAAGCGTTTTCAACAAACATGATTAATTTAACAAATTTTATTATGTGGTCCGCGAAAGGAACGCTCATTTTGGAGTCACTGCAATGTTTCTAAAAATCCTATCTATATCGTTTGCCAGGTAAAGAATAAACCCACAGATAATCTTTTCGTAAAAAGAAGTGGGGGATTAGACCTAAAGTTTAGAAACTTGGAGTAAAACTATAATTTAGTGAAAAAATTCATCTTAAGCTCCTACTCAAATGTTTTTTTGCTGAAATTATTTTCCTGATATTCCGTAGTGGACTTTATCTTTTCACCAAAAACTTTCGCGAAGATTATACAGGAACTTTTAGATTTAAAACTTTTCAATGATATAGGAACTTTTCATGAACACATTGTAAAATGTTTACAATTAGAGTTCACATAATTGGAGTACATTTTGCAATAAGGGAAATGATCCTGTAATTTTTTCTACGAATTTCAGTTCATAGATTAACTTAGTGGACCAGAATTATTTAAACGAAGTATCAAGCCCTTCGACTGTTATAGCATGGAAAAAATAACTTTTTTTTGCTCTTTGGAACCATAAAACTGTATTAACTTCAGGCAAACTCTTTCTACGTAAAATTATAGTCGACTTCACTATGATATTGCAATCGAATGAAATTTTTCCAGTGTAAGAAAAACAGACAACAAACAGGCAATTTTTCAGTTTGTAAACTCCTGTTGACAACTAAATATAAGGATAAATACCTGAAGAGAAAATGAGGTGAACTTCACAGTAATGTTTCTTTCGCAGGGAAAACGGTAGCAATTCCATGCAAATGAGGATCACTTTAAACGGTGACAAAATGAATCTTTTCTATAGCAGTGAAGGAGTTTTAAACAAGACGATACTGGGAGTCAAGCTCTTACTTGGAATATTGAGAAGATTACTACTTACAGTATTGAGGTGACAGATCAGGAACGCCACAGCGAGTCTCTGTGTCGCTGATATCACTGACAAAATCATTGTTCAAATCGGATTGGCTTCAATACTTTATTTTCGAGCTAACCAACATCAAACGTCAAAACAAAAGCTATCTTAGGAATGGAAAAAGGAGACACTGAAATAAAGCACAGATAACTAGCAACCTCTAGGATGTTTGAAAAGAGAATGGAAGAAATAATTTATTTATGGTGACATGGCAACGGACACTATGTAGTTTAATTACTGCAGCAACTTAAGAACTTTCTTTTTCGTAATAAATTCACTGGGATATATCTCTCCCTGCAATCCATAATATTGGGTAAATTAATTAATTAATTAATGCCTCAATACAAACATCACGGTAAAACGTAGACTTCTGTTGAAACAAAACTCAATTCACATAATCTGGCTTGATGAATACGATTTATAACTGAAAGAAATTGTAATAAAAATTCTTTTCGAATATACATGTAGTTCAGTCCGAAAAATTTGCTCTGGGATCAGTTTGTAAGGTACTGAAACCTTAAAACCGAATGGCTATGAGAGGCCCTCTTATGTAAATTTCAAAATTGTTATTGTTTAAGTCACAGTTTTAATTATCCATTATAAGTAACAGTATGAAATTTTGTAATAACCTTAGATTTTCTCCATGGAATGAGACACAAATGAAATGTAAAATAATAATTCTGCTCCATTTAAATTCGAAATGTTGCTCTGAATTGTACCGTACTTCTATTATTCTTCGTTCCCGATTATAATTAACTTCGCAATGCCAGATTTACTAGTAAACATTTAAGTTATTAATACTTCCCAGAGACTTTGAATTATGGAGCAAAATAAATAGAAGTATTAGCATTCTAGATGGGTATTTTAGACACCATTGATATATGTTCAATTTAAACACATTGCTAAGGTTTTGGAAATTAAATTTATGAATGGCTTCTTATTTTATTACTTAAATCAATGGCTACTTATGTTTCTGAAAAAGATGCTACAGAAGAATAAAGTTAAGACTTTTAAAAACATGTGATTTTCAAATTTTTGACTTGTCTTTATTTCACTCAAATTTTTAATACTTTAAAAAGTGCAGCATATTTTTTTCTGTGGGTATCAGAATTCCCTCAATCAAATAGCCTATAACTGGATACGTACCAAGGAATCACCTTAAAATCCTTTTATATAATTTTACTTTTAAGAAATTTAGTGGTCTCTGTTTACAAGTCTCCTGGGATGAATTACCTTCGATTTTACTTTCCGAAGTTTCAAAAATCACGTTGCTTTCTTCACTGTTTGCATATTAATCCAATAAATATTAAAGTTAAATTAATCATTTTAAAATACTGAAGACCTCGGCTTGATAATTAAATTATTGAATATCCTTAAAACCTAATGGCTATGAGAGGTCGTGGGATTTAAATTTTACGATTTCTTATTTTTTACGTCACAGTTCTAAATAACTGTTATACTGTATGTAACAATATGAAATTTCTTAGCACTTCAGATTTTTCCATAGAATAAGACTCATATGCGATGTGAAATTATTATTCTGCTTTTTTACAATTCGAAATACTGCTCTGAATTGTTTCGTACCTTCATTGTTTTTCCTTCCTGATTACAGTTAGCTTCACAAGACCAGATTTACTAGTAAAACATTAAAGTTTTTAATACTTCTGAGTGGCTTTGAATTATGGAGTTAAACAAACAGAGGCATTAGCATTCTAGATTCGCGTTTCATAGCCACAACACCGATATGTGTTCAGTCTAAACATGCTCCTCGGAAATCAAATTATATGAATACTTTCCTAGGATTCAGAAAAATCTAGAGAAGAAGAAGAAGACTAAAATTGAGATTTTCGCACTGGAAGTGAGTATTCCGTTTTAATAGGATATTATTTCTTAATTTTCACCTTGTTTTATTTCAATCAAATTTTTTATACTTTCATAATAGCAGCATATTTGGTTTTCTGTGGGAATCAATATTCCCGTAATCAAATTGACTACAATTGGATAAGCGAGGAAAGAAGTCCTAAAATTATTTAAAATGTATAGGTATTTTGAAGCAATTTAATAGACTATTTATACGTTACCCGAAGAGAATCGCGTTCGATTTTACTTACCAAAGTTTCATAAACTACGTTGCTTTCTTCACAGTTTTCAAATGAATGAACTAAAATGTTAAAGTTAAACAAATAATTTTAAAATATTGAAGACTTCGCATCCTTCAATTTTAATAAATTTAGTATAAAATTATATCATAAATTACATACACTTATCGTCAAAAGGAATAGTTGCACCCAGAATTATGTGTCGGATTGCAATGATATTCGGGAGCAAGGTAAAGGTTACTAGGAAGAATAAATCATTAAACATTGAGATTGATACGGGCAATATCTATCAGGCTACATGCCAATAATAAGTGTCTCTCAATATGGCGTCGGGACGCCATGTTTGCTCACACAGCATGCCAGACGTCTCAGCATTGAGTTGTAAAGGTTCCTGATAGTGCCCTGCGATAAGCCATCTCATGCAGCTTGAATCTTCTCACGCAGTTTCTGCAGATTACACGGTAGTGGTAGAGTGTGTATAGCAGGTCTAACAGCATCCCACACATTTTTAATCGGCGATAGGTCCGGCGATGCGGCTGGCAAAGGCAGAATGTGAGTGAATGGAAGAAAAGCTCTAAGGACAACAGCAGTATGTCATTTCAATCGGCGATAGGTCCGGCGATGCGGCTGGCAAAGTCAGAATGTGAATACCTGGAAGACAAGCTCTAAGGACAACAGCAGTATGTCATTTCAATCGGCGATAGGTCCGGCGATGCGGCTGGCAAAGGCAGAATGTGAGTGCCTGGAAGACAAGCTCTAAGGACAATAGCAGTAAGTCGTTTCAATTGGCGATAGGTCTGGCGATGCGGCTGGCCATGGCAGAGTGTCAGTGCCTTGAAGGCCAGCTCCCGAGACAGCAATAGTATGCGGACGAACTTTGTCCTGTAGGAAAATCACATCGAAGGGAGGGTTTAGAAAAGGTAGAGCCACTCGTTGCTGGACTTGATTAACGTAACGCTGGGCAGACAAGGTTCATATAATGAACACGGAAGCTGATCTCGCATCGTAGGCAATACATCCGAAACCATGACACCAGGCTTTCTGGAAGTGTGTTGCTCGACAACAAACTGTTCAACTTAGCTCTGACCAAGGTACCTCCAATCGGTGGTTCGTCTCCTGTAAGACAAAGCGGGACATATCATTGAACGTCACCTGTTGCCATTCTGCGTGCCACCTAGACAGTCTGGCACGACACCATTGCAGTCTTTAGCAATGATGCGATGTTATTAAGGGTAGTCCTCGTAATGGTCTGCGTGCGTGTACGCCTCCGTCTTGTAGCCGTCTGCTAATGGCACTGGCACTAATCGGACGATGCATGGAGGGCACCACTTCTCACTAAATATCCGTAATCGTTGTTGTTACCCGTACGTCCTCTCTCTGTTTGGCTCGACTAAGTATCCCATACCCTCCCTGTCGCTGCTGCGTCCGTAGTTCTATCCTCTGCCGGAAACAGCGTGCTATGGTTATACTCGCACGATAGGTATGGCGAGCAATACGGCTATAAGACCATCCCTTATCCCGCAGACCGACGATGCGGCCCATCTCGAACGGCTCCAACTACTCGACTTGCTTCCGAACTTTTCTCCAAGGTACACTTCACTTACAAAGCATGCAGCCAACAAAACAGCACGCATCAGAATGGCAAGCACGCGCAACGGGACGACCTTTTATAGCCAATCAGGCACAACGCTACAACCCCTCGTTGCTTGCTTCCGGTGCGCGGCCGAGCGTGATACTTGAATCATTTGCATGTCTTGCAATGTCACACCTACCCACAAAGTTTTATTTATGTCTGTTATTTCATTCTAGGTGCAACTACTTTTTTGACGATGAGTGTATATTTGAAGGTTCTCCATGCGTGGAAACGTTATTGTTATTTTTGGACAGAAAAAAAAGATAACACGTTTTTGTATTTTGAAATATTTTACTGATAAAGTTTTGGAAGAAATGAAGCACAGCTCTTCATATGCGAAGCGTGAGACAAATATGTTAACAGGGGTGGTCGCGTTATGAGAAATTCTTTCACGCCTGGCATACAAAGGGTAGCATTTATTTGAAAGTGAACCAGGGGCAAAACTCTGGCTCAAGCGGATTTTTAGAATCTTCTCAACAATCTATTATCGGTCCCATTAAAAACTGGTTTGTCTTTGACTATCAAACGGTCTGCGCTTTTCTCCCGTGTTCTTCGTGTGAACTTTTATTTCATCAAGGGATTGCTAACATTTACGTCACGCCAGTGCTTGACTCATCAACAGACCTCTGACGTTTCTCTTTTGTATTTTGTTAGTTAACGTGATGTTACAAGTCCATTTTTCGCATAACTTTTTTCGTAATTCTTGGTTTGTTAGCAGCACAGTTCGAACACCTCAGTCTTAGTTTACATTTGAGTAAAATTATCAGAACAATGTAGTGTGAGAAAAAACTCAGGGGCAATCACTGAAGTTTTCCAGTCAGGCGATCAACTATAGGTTTACTTGCAACGTCGAATATTCAACAAACAGCGATTAAGACACACATTTCACCATCGCTATATTTTTTCCGGTGCGCGTCTGCTTAAAGCTTTTAGCAATGCATACATTTGTATATTCTTCTTCTAAGAACTAATTTTCTGCTAAGCATATTATCTGTGATATTTCTGATCTAAAATATGATATTATCTGCCAAACGATGCAGTTACTGCCGGTAGTATTGGTCCCTTGTACACAGATAAAATATTTAAAAATATTCGAAACGGTCTCTGTTCCTCTGTTATTTCCGTGAATTATGAGCAGTGGGGCTACAGGCGTGTGCACAATCTTTCCGTACAAAATTTGAACTGGCTCGGAAAATATTTCTTTCTAATCTTTCGTGAAAGAAATGTTCCATTCTGACATATAACAGTGTCGTGAAACATGAAATATACTTTCTCGATCTCTCAGCAAATTGAAAGTAATTTTCGGTTCTATGTAGTGTTAAAAGACTTCAAAGCAAGCTGCTTCTAAAAAATATATTTTTTTCTTCTTAGATTCGTAGTTGTGAATTCGAGTTCTTGGAAAACAAATGTGCACTTATGCTAATTCTTTATCAATCCGGTTGTTTTCCAACAGATACAAATTAAATGAATGATATTGTTTCTCCTAAACGCCATTTTGTGCCAAAAGGAAATTTTCCAAATTGGAATTTTAGAATGACATCGTAAAATGCAACAGTAGGCCATTGTTCAAATATGTAGAAGGAAAAAGGAAATGTTTCAATCATATTCTAATAAATATTACATCAAATAGCAGGCATATTAAATTCATATCATTGACTATGTGAAACAATATATAATACACTATAGTTACCAAATATTAGGAAAACCTACCTGATAGCATGTTAGAACGCCTTCAGTCTTCACAACAGACTCTGTTCTTTGACGTACATTTGCATGCAAAAGAGTCTTTATTCTCCTCCATCACTGGCACACATTTATCTAGGTTCTCCGATACTATACTGTGCAAATTAATTGGGACAAAGTAAAAAATCACTATTATTTCCAAAACTATGCTTTTATTTGATTCTATGCCTTGATATACACTGAAAAATATCTATATTAATATGAGGTATGTCCTCCTTTAGCAGAAATGACCTCTTGAATTCGTTTTGGCATTGACTCCACTAATTGAATGCACATATTTTTCACTTCATAATCGTGGAACCACACTTTTATAGCATTCGTTATCACGCGTTCTTTGGTTGTATAGTCCATTTTACCTAAACGTCTCATCAAAATATTCCACAAGTTTTCTATGGGATTTAATTCTGGTGAATTTCCAGGCCAATCAAGCAAATGAATTTCATTTTCCAGCATGACATTCTTGACCAATTTCGAATTGTGACATAAGGCCAAGTCATGTTGAAATGTCCCGTTAAAAGTTTACAAAAATGGAACAATCCTACGTTGTAATATTTCTACGTACTTGGCTGAGTTCATCATACCTTGAATAGGAACTAAGCTTCCAGTGCCGTTTGATGTCAAAAACACCAAAATAACTGTTTCAGAGGGTGTTTCACAGTTTGTTTGAAATGCTCAGGTCTTAAGGGTTCACAGTTGCTTCGTCTAACGACATTTGCTTGGTAACCCTGCACAAATAAATGAGTTTCATAACTGAAAATTACCTTTTTCCAGGCGTCAGCAGTCCATGATTTATATTTTTTGGCTCGTTTTATCTTTATTTTCGCATTTAAATATTGTTCTTTCGTTGGTCTTCTTACCTTCTGGCCAACTTCCAGAAGCGTACGGCGTACAGTTGAATCACTAACATCACAAGAACTAGCCAATAAATCTTTTTTAAAGGTCGGTGGTTGTTGTTTTTTTGGATTTATTTTACTGTTTCTGATTAGATTTTTATCGGTTCGTGGAGTTGCTTTTTGTTTTCTTCGACATTTACCTCTACTTTTTGGAGACGATGATGCAGGTGCATTGTATCGTGCCACACTTGATTTGCCTACACCAACTGCAGAAGAGATATCTATCACTGTCTTAGAAGTGTGATCCTTCAGAGCAATTATTTTTGCGTACTCACAGAGCAAAAATTAACATCCACCTGCCACACACGAAAGCTCACAACTGAAGCTGAAGGGCCTATTTCCTGTTTAAAACCGGTCAAACCACATTCTTACTATCAAGTTCGAACAGTCACACCACCTCACAGCTGATAAAACCGGTTTGCGTGGGTTTCCGACATCAACAGGCGATCACATTACAATTCTGAGAATAAAATAGCTTGTCCCAATTAATTTGCACGGTAGAGTAGTTCTGAAGGTATGTTTTTGGAACTAAAGTGATTGGTGGTGTAAGTATTCCCCGATTGTGCACTACAGGAATATCACTGCTACGCAAAACAATATCCATATCTATTCCTGTTTAATAGATCTCTATTTCTATTTCTATTAAAAAAGATTTGCCATTTCGTATGATGATAAACGAATGTCCCGGATGAAATTTTCACTTATTTACATTCTTTTCAAGAACATTTATTTGCGGCAGCAACAAAGTCCCATTTTCAAACAAAAATAACAGATTTCTCTGAAATGTAAATACGTAATTACATATTATATGCACTGTATAAGTAGAGGAAACCTATAGTGTTCAAAAGTAGTGTAAACTTTATGAAAGGTATGTGTGAAATTAGACGTACTAGAGAGTTTTCTTTTTTATGTTTTAAGATACAGTACAGTATAAGCGGCCAGTGCGACATGAAGGCAGAGGGTGCTAAGAATCCCCGGAGGACCGGACTAGGATGCCATCTGATGCTGACCTTGGCAACGTACAATGGACGCTCCCTATCTTCTGATTCAAGGCTTCTTGAATTGGAAGAGGAACTACAAAGGATCAAGTGGGACATCGTGGGGCTAAGTGAGGTAAGGAGAAAAGGAGAAGATCTCATCGAACTGAAAAGTGGACATCTCTTCTACTATCGTGGGACAGATACTGGCAGAACTAGTGGTGTTGGATTTATAATAAACAAGAAACTGAAGGATAAAGTTGTAGAAGTTGAAAGTTCCTCTGACAGAGCTGCACGGCTTGTTATCCAACTCTCGAAAAGATACCAGGCTCAGATTATTCAAACTTATGCACCCACCACAAGTCATCCTGAAGAAGAAATTGAAGAATTTTATGAGGAAATTTGTCATCTAAATAATAAAGGTAAGCAGCACTTGAAAATAATTATGGGAGATTTCAATGCAAAAATAGGGCAACGGCAACAGAATGAAACTTCAGTAGGTAAATTCGGTCACGGCAACAGAAACCAGCGTGGAAATACTCTCGTAGAGTTTGCAGAGGCAGAAGGGTTTTTCATCTTGAACTCCTTCTTCAAGAAAAAGCCACACAGGGAATGGACATGGAGACATCCAAATGGGACGACAAGTGAAATTGATTTTATTATGTGTAACAAAAAATTCGTCATAGAAGACTGCAGTGTGCTAAACAAGTTCAACACAGGTAGTGACCATAGATTGGTGAGATGTAAGATGCACCTCAACACTAAACTTGAACGTGGCAAGCTCATAAGACAAACAAAATCTATTGACATAACCAACCTTAAAAAACACCATAATACCTTCAAGTTGGAACTGAAGAACAGGTTCTCTGCTTTAGAAGGCCTAACATCGGAAGAAGTGGACATCTCTGAAGTTAACAGAAAAGTAACCAAAGCTCTTATGGAAACAGCAACAAAATTAGCTGGGTCTAAGAACAAGTTGCATGTAAATAAATTATCAGAAAAAACGAAAATGTTGATGCAAAAAAGAAGAGAGATGAGGACAACTAAAGAAGATGTGACTTCCAAAGTGGAATATATAGAGCTATGCAAGACAGTACGAAAAAGTATCACTGAAGACGTAAGAAAATTCAACTGTGAACTAGTGAGGAAAGCAATTGAAAACAACCAAAGCCTAAAGATAGCACAGGGACATCTCAATAAATGAAGAAAACAGATTATGGCACTGAGAAAAGAAGATGGTTCTGTAACAAGAAATATAGGCGAAATTTTGACAAGAGTGAAAGATTTCTACTCCAAATTATATGAAAGGGATGATACATGCACTCCAGACATCATGAAAGATACCAGTACCAGAGTTCCTCCAGTCCTTCCAGCAGAAGTTGCACATGCAATCAAGAACATGAAGCGGGGAAAAGCTCCAGGAGAAGATGGAATTACTGTAGACATCATACAAGAAGCAAGTGGAGAAATCGAAACAGTACTCGCCCAAATTTTCACTCGATGCCTTAATGAAGGAAAGATTCCTGAGGATTGGAACAACGCTACAATGATCCTACTACATAAGAAAGGTGACATTGAGGATCTCGGAAATTACAGACCTATCAGCCTCCTATCAGTAGTTTATAAAATCTTCACTAAAGTTCTTTCACACCGCTTGAAGGTAACACTGGACATGGCTCAACCGAGAGAACAAGCTGGATTCAGGAGTGGCTACAGCACAATAGATCATATCCACGTACTGAGAGAACTAATTGAAAGAGCGAGGGAATATGAACTTCCATTGTGCATGGCTTTTATCGATTATGAAAAAGCCTTTGATTCGGTGAAACCATCAGCAGTTACAATGGCTCTGAAAACCTGCGGTATTGAAGATGCATACATTAATATTATTAATAACATCTATGAAAATGCAAGTGCAAAGATTAGGCTGTTTAAAAATACAACACACGTAAAAATTGGAAAGGGAGTGAGACAAGGTGACACCATATCTCCGAAGCTCTTTAATGCCACATTGGAGGGTGTTTTTCAGTCACTGAGCTGGGAAAACAAGGGGATAAAGATTAATGGAGATTATCTAACCCACCTTCGTTTTGCTGATGACGTAGTCATTTTTGCAACTAGCCCATCAGAGCTGCAGAGTATGATCCAGGAACTTGCTGACAAGAGTAAAGAAGTGGGATTAAAAATGAACTTTCAGAAGACAAAAGTGATGTTCAATGCTTTTACAAGAAATGAAGATTTATCGATTGATGGAGAAAAGCTGGAGATAACAGACACGTACGTTTATCTTGGACAGCAGATATCAAGTGAGGGTCACATTGATGAAGAAATTAATCGGCGTACAAAACTTGCCTGGAGAGCTTTTGGAAGAAACAGCATAATTTTCAAGAGCAATATGCCATTATGTCTTAAAAGAAAAGTGTTTGATCAATGCATCCTTCCAGTTCTTACGTATGGTGCAGAGACGTGGACCTTAACTAAAAGAGACATACAAAGGCTGCAGAGAACTCAAAAAAGCATGGAGAGGTGCATACTTGGTGTAACCAGAAGAGATAAGAAGAGGAACTCGTGGATCCGAAAAATGACAAGAGTGGAAGACATCATGATCAGAGTTAAATCCCTGAAATGGCAATGGGCTGGACATACTGCCAGAAGGACAGATCATCGATGGACAGCCGAAATTTTAGATTGGATTCCAAGGGACAGGAAAAGACCCAGAAGAAGACCACATGGGAGATGGGTGGATGAAATTCGAAAGTATGCAGGGGTGACATGGAGGAGACTGGCACAAGACAGACCGTTGTGGAGGAAACTTGGGGAGACCTTCGTCCAGCAGTGGATTGATAATGGTTGACAATGATGATGATGATGATAAGCACTTTGAATACAGTTGATTCCCGTGAGTCATTTAAAAAAATAAGTGCAAAATAAAAAATTTCGTTATAACGAAATTTCGACATAACGAACCGATTTCGGCGGTCACGTGAAGTTCGTTCTAACGGGACTCGACTGTACATTTGTTCTGTATGAACACGTCACACCTCCCATTCACTGTGCAGTGAAACCATACTATATCACTTCTAACTGTGCTATCATAAAATTAAGTATTTGGACACAGTACTAGGGAACCGTGGTAATAAAAATTATTAGTCTCATAGAATTTCAGAATAGAGGCCTGAAACGACATCAGATGAGGGAATTGGAATTTATCGAGTGGCATGCGCTTACAACATTTCGTATGTGTTTGAATGCGAAAAAGTAATACTAAATTTCTGTGAATAAAACGTAGATGATAAGTATTTTCATCGTTTATGTGAAAAAACTCAGCATAAATGGATTTCACTAAAAGTACTAATAAACGGAAATTGCGGCTCCCTGAGGAAGCCAATTTTTCAAGATAAATGAGTATTTTTGAATTTTTGGTTTTCCCACTTGAAATAAGAAAAACGTTACTTATTTGCGATGAAAATGTCAGCTACAATTAACTGGAAAAAACATGGTGTTTTACCTAGCTTCGCATGCCTTCGTTTGTTCATAGTACTTTGGGAGATTGCTAGTAATACTTTTTCTCCGCTATTCTAAAATAATCAGGTAAATGGAATCGTACTTTCAGCACAAACTACCAAAACTCAATTGCTGAAGGATAACATCCAGAGGTTAATGTGATGCATCTTATAATTAAGTTTTTTTTCGAAATATTGAGTGCAAACAAAGATAGATCTCAGTTTAGTAAAGAATAATTTATATTCATTATTTCAGTTATGATCTCATTTTGTGATTTCCACTCAAAGCTATTCTGTCGTACTGGAGTTAATCATCTTTTCAAATTAAATAGCCAAAGACATATACACTCACATTCATAGGTGCCAGATCAACTTAACAGAATTGTTCTACGACATTCGTAATTGTACTACAATCTCACACAACGATGAGGCATCATTACAAACCGCAGAGTAAGCCGTGACGTGAGGACGGAAATACGATGTGCGTATACTGAGAAATGGCCGATCTTAGGTCTATGACATTGCGAGACATGATTTGCTAGACACGTTGGCATGCCATAATGGTCCCGAAATGCTAATTTTTCCTGCGATATTGCCTTACTAACATATCCTGAGAAAATTTAAATTCCAGTTCGAAGTCTTTCAGGTGCTCTGTTTTTTATGAACATGAGTGTATGTCTTTAGAGATTTAAAGGAGCACTGAGTTCATCATCTTAGTGTAGTACAAAATCCTTTTGGTTTTTCCAATGAATTTTAGGGTTATCTATCTTACATATTTGAATGCATTAGCGTATTTTTCAAATAGTGGGCTGGCATACTTTAAAATGGAGGGTTCCTTTTGTTATGCACTTTACTCTAACGGTTAATAATCATATAAATTAGATTAAACGTAACTGAAAAGACACATGTAACGAGCAAAATATCGCATCTTTGCATATCTGGTATTGATCAAAATGCATAGTGTTCTGCGCGAGTATTTTGTGTTCTACGCGACTATTTACTGTTCTGCGAGACTCTTTACCAGAGCTGCTATATTGGTACGCCGTAGAGTATGTACGCTAAAAATTAATAAAGGTATAACAAAATGCATGTAGTTGTACAGTCTAATACATGGTCGATTGCAAACCCATGTCAACTTACACTGAAGAGCAATTGAATTAGATATACCTGTCTAGTAACGTGTAGCACCACCTTTTGGCCTGATGACGGCAGCGATTCGTCTCGGCATGGACTCGAAATGACACCGGAAGTGTTGGGAAGCCACGCGGATCTACGACACCAGAACAAGCTCCCACGGTTCACGAAGATTTGATGGAGAGGGGGTCAGATCTTCGAACATCTCTCTCTATGGCTTCCCAGATGAGCTCGATGGGATTGACGTCAGGTGACCAAGCTGGCCAAAGAAGCGAGGTCACGTCAGTGGAGTGTTCATCCAACCATTCGGATACAATTCGGGAACGATGGCACGGTGCATTGTCTTGTTGCAGGACGAGGTCCCCAGTGGGATGTTGAAGACGCACAAACGGGAGCAAATGGTCGTCCAGGATATCCCGGTAACTTTGATTGTAAGGGAAGACATCACACGTACCAGGGATCCCCGTTTAGTCCACGTAAACAGTCCCCAGACGAGAATGTTACCCACACCAGCTTGAAGAGTACCCTACGGCCAAGAAGGATCCATCGCTTCGTGTGGTTTGCGTCATACTCGTATCCTGCCATCCGCATGTACCAACGTGAATCTCGACTCATCAGTCCAGGCAACAATTTTCTACATGTCTAGGATCCAGTGGCGAAGTTCCAGCGCCCATGATAATCTTTGCACCCTTATAATGAATAAAGTTCTCCGCTGGACGTGTAGTGCCGGGAAGTTTACGTTAAGTCACGTTAGGGTTATTGGAAGGTTACTTGACGTAGCTAAAGTGTATCTAATCTTCAAAGTGCTAGAGTTTGTTTAGGTAAGACTTGCACGTGCAGTAAATTCATTGAATATGGAACTCCTTTTTACTCAGCGTTCCTCATTATCTTGACTATCAGTACTATAACTTCGGTTTTAGTACATTAGTACCTTGAAGGCTCCTTATTAGAGCGGTAAACACAATATACCCTGGACATAATGGAGACACTTAATGAAAGAGACTTAACGGCCAGACAGAGGTCTGACAATAATATGAACTGAGAAAAACGTACTCACTTGAAACCTTTTATTGGAAAACTCCTGGTATTATCCAACACACACTCTACAAATCACACGACTACGGAATATCCGAACTTTCGTAGAATCGCATAACAGTAATTAAGAAGAACCTATCACATAAAACGAAGCTTACTTGGTATAGCTGAGCGCGCCTATATATACTGCATACCACTAAGTCATGACTTACACTCGTTGCCACATATCATTCAGCGGGAGAAATAACATCTCGTTAAGTGAGAAGATAATTTGCATAGGAAAATAAAATAACAAGAGATAGTAAAATCAAAAGAAACTGAATCTAGGGTATACGTTACACCCTGTGATGTGCGGTTTACAGCGGTACACTCGTGGGACGATGGCTTCTGTACCCCACAGCGAGGAGATGGTTCTGGATGGTGTGGCTTCTTACACGTTTTTTGTGCACTAGCGTTAAACTGCTGAATGATTTCTTGCCCTGTATCCCGTCTTTTCACTGTTACAATGCGAGCTAGCCGACGATGACGCAGCTCATCCGCACGCTGTTGTCCACGGCAGTTTGCCCTTGCAGGGATGGTTTTACCTGATTCGATTTTATCACGGTGCACCCGTGACACAGTGGCTCGCGGAAATCCTAGTGCCTGCATGACTTCCGAAATGGAGTGACCCATTCATCAGGCCCCGACACTTTGCCCACAATCAAATGCGCTTAGATCATTCGTTTTTCCCATACTGCGTCCGGCTCTTACTGATTCCCTTCGCATCACTCCTTATATTGTCGGAACGCTGCATCCGCCATGTCGTTTCCGTTTACAGGGACGCCCACAGCGCCACATTTGCATAGCGCCAGCTGTCTCTAATTGAATTGCTCTTCAGTTTAGTAATTTTAAGATATTGTTCCAGCGCAAATGTATATCCGTACAGACGTACATCAGGCTGTTCTTTCCATATAACATAAACACATAAACTTGAAAACGTAACGCCCTGGAACCGGAACAGAACTTGCATCTTTCGATTAGAGCTCGATTAGGATGACTATTGCACCACCGAGGACAATGAAATCCCAAAAAAACTGAAGCATTTATCTGAAACGTCAGACATTTTGGTTTTGCTTCACTAGTCGAATCAAATGTGTCTCACCGTAGTACTAATCTAGATCATCAGCAGATGAGTATATCTATCGAGTAGAAACACATGGAATAATTAATAGAGACACAAATCAAGCTGTTCTTTCCAACTAACATAAATTGCTACAGGTAACATTAACGTAACATGGACAGGACACACTCTACGGCGTACCATAGTAGCAGCTCTGGTAAAGAGTCTCCATGTGTTTCAACTTGATGTGCATCCGTAGCTTATAGTTTCCCATTTTTCCTTCCACATTGCTCTTTATGTGTTACATCACACATCAAGTCTTATAAAGAAGCATTAAAGCGAATATTTCCTTACACCTTATTAAGAAAACCCAGTGATGTTAACTGTACGCGTTTCTAAAGCTTCTTAGGGACTTCTCTTTCTGATTCCGATATCGCTTTTGAAAAACATTTGTTCAACAAACTTCTCTCTTTTGTTTCCATCAAAGTAGCCGTCTTTTGGTAAGAGAAGAAAATTACCAACAGAAAAATATAAGAACTGTATGGGTTCATAAGAGTTGTAGGACATATAAAATGTATACAGAAAATTTATTATGAATACTTTAAACTATTAATCAAGCTAATACGACGCAGATAAGTTATTTTATAACTGAGCATCAAGTTTTAAACAACGGTATGACGAAGAAATTTCTATGATGTCATAATATGACGTCTGCACACAAAATGAAACATTTTCGAGGGTGCCAAAGTTGCCTTGGCTTACTCCAAATACCCTGCTGGTAGGACATGAAGATAATGAAGTTGGCGCTGGATACATATTAACGCACACATACGGCGGTGATCTCTCTGCCCTGTTTGTGAGAGGACGCAGACGACGTTGCATAAGCGACAGAGAAGTGGTGCGTTTGTAGCAATTTTAATTGGAAAAATAAGCACACTGCTAAGGGGCGAGTCACACTGAAGAAAATTCAGAGAATGTTATTAGTTTAGTACATTTCAAAAGGGTCCATTTTGCTTTCTACACAATATTTTCCTATTTTGTATTTACTTTACGGTTCTTTTAATTTGTGGCATCAAAAAGGTATTTGCGACTCAAGATAATTAATTACCAAATAGAGCGAAATAAGTATTTCCTCGGTATTCGTGAAAAATATATATTGTTGTTTAACGCAGGACTCTACCAGATGACTCTTAATTTCTATTGGTTGCTGTAACATTTGTTTTCAATAAATAATGATTAATGACCGCAAATAATAGCTAAAGGCTCATAAATGGTCCCTCCTAAGTAATGTAGGGTTATTGGTTTCTCATAGGTAACAGAGAAAGCCGAATTACGTTGGACAAACTCACAACGAATACAGACCCATGGCTGACGAAAGGCTTTCGTTCAGGGCCTTAATTATTTGCCTACCAGAACGCTAGCTAATAGATATCAGGCATTAAACTGATTCAATTTTGGGACGAGTATTCAGAATGCATTTGTTTCCGAAAGATATGCTTGAATCACCTGTCACCACAGGCACTTTGCTTTTCGCTCTCGTGTGGTGGAACACAGCCGAAATCAGCCTGACATCTAGTTTCAGTCATACAGAAGCAGCCTCTTTTTGATATGTCGAATGACGTTCATCCTGAATTAACAAAAAAATGAACGAAAAGAGAAAGGTAAACAAGTTAGTAAAATCATGCAATGCATTGATTATAATACGCTTTCCAACATACCAGAAATCATTACTCAAGTTATCACTCAAGTTGTGAGGATAATGGCTGTGGAATAAATCTCGGTCCTGTGCCTAGACCTTTGATCCCATTTCGATGATATTCAACAAAACCGGTTCAGTATACCTCCGAAATAACATGATAAAGTTTGGTCACAGTCGAAGCATTTTTACGTACGTTATGATGCATAAGGGCTATGGAATAGATTCCGCTCCTGTGTCCGAACCTTTGACTCCATTTCGCTCATTTCCATTAGCATTTTTACGTACGTTATGACGCATAGTGGCGATGGTAGTGATTCTGCTCCTATGACCTGAACTTTGACCCCCATTACGCCCATTTTAAATAAGGTTTGTCCCCAGGTTGTCCCCTACCGAATAATAAATTTTCATCGAATTCGAACCTTTTTTACGTTAGTTATAACGCATAAGAGCAATGGAATGCATCCCGCTCCTATGTTCTGACCGTTGACCCTATTTCGTTCACTTTCAATAGGGCTCTTTCCCAGGTGTTCCCCTACCACATACTAAAATGTCAAAGAAGTTGAATAATTTTTAGGCGAGTTATCGTGAGCAAGGGCATAAGCACACAACGCGTGACGTAATGAGGCAGATGGGAATCGCAACCATCTGCTCGCAAGAGTGTGACGTCCTAAAACCTTAAGAAGATACACACACACAACGCGTGACGTAATGAGACAGATGACCTGACCGCGCGCCGACATCTAATGGAAAGGCGCCATGACACTAAAAACGTGGTAATTCGGGGTGGTTATTTAACCCACTAAATGAATTTTCCTAAAATCAAGATCAAGCTAAATCGATTTTCAATACAAGAAAACGGTAGGTTAACGAGGTTCAACAAAATCCTTAGAGCCATTTTCAAAATAAATTTACATATATACAAAAATTGCTCCTTTTATAGTGTGGGATAAGGGCGATGGAAGGGATCCCGAACCGAAGTCTTGACCTTCGACCCCATTTCATCCATTTTCAAAAGGGTTCGTCCCAAGGTGCTCCCCTACCAGATCTAAAATTTCATCGAAATCGAACCATTTCTACGCACATTCTGACGCATAAGGGTAATGGAATGCATCCCGCTCCTATGTCGTGACTTTTGACCCCACTTCACCCATTTTCAATACGGTTCGTCCCCAGTTGGTCCCCTACCACATACTAACATTTCATCGAAATCGAACCATTTTTACGCGAGTTATCGTGCCAACAGACAGACAGACGGACAGGCAGATGGACAAAGCTGGAGCATATACTATACCGTGCAAATTAATTGGGACAAGCAATTTTATTCTCAGAATTGTAATGTGATTGCCAGTTGATGTCGGAAACCCACGTAAACCGGTTTTATCAGCTGTGAGGTGGTGTGACTGTTAGAACTTGATAGTAAGAATGTGGTTTGACAGGTTTTAAACAGGAAATAGGCACTTCAGCTTCAGTTGTGAGCTTTCGTGTGTGATAGGTGGATGCTAATTTTTGCTCTCTGTGAGTACGTGTTGCTTTCGTGTATTGAAAAATGGATATTTCCCCAAGGAAGCGTGAAAAAATAATTGATCTGAAGGATCACACTTATTTCTATGACAGTGAGATAATTCGCCTCTGCAGTTGGTGCAGGCAAATCAAGTGTATTAAGACTGCTTTTGTGATACAATGCATCTGTATCATCGTCTCCAAAAAGGAGAGGTGAATGTGGAAGAAAACGAAAAACAACTCCAGGAACCGATGAATATCTAATCAGAAATAGCAAATTAAAAAAAAAAAAAAAAAAAAAAGACAAGCACCGACCTTCAAAGAGATTTATTGGCTAGTGGTTGTGATGTTAGTGATTTAACTGTACGCCGTAGGCGTCTGGAAGTTGGCCGGAAGGCAAGAAGACCTACGAAAAACAATATTTGAATGCGAAAATGAAGATAAAACGTTTAGCATGGGTCAAAAAATATAAATCATGGACTGCTGACGCCTGCAAAAAGGTAATTTTCAGTGATAAAACTCATTTATTTGTGCAGGGTTACCAAGCAAATGTCGTTAGACGAAGCAACTGTGAAACCTTAAGACCTGAGCATGTCAAACAAACTGTGAAACACCCTCTGAAACAGATATTTTGGGGTTTTTCACATCAAATCTCACTGGAAGCTTAGTTCCTGTTCAAGGTATGATGAATTCAGCCAAGTATGTAGAAATATTACAACGTAGGATTATTCCATTCTTGCCAACTTTTGACGGGACATTTCAACATGATTTGGCCCCATGTCACAATTCGAAATTGGTCAAGAATTTCATGCTGGAAAATCAAATTCATTTGCTTGATTGGCCTGGAATTCACCAGACTTAAATCCCATAGAAAACTTGTGGAATATTTTGAAGAGACGTTTAGGTAAAATGGACTATACAAACAAAGAACGCATGATAACGAATGCTATAAAAGTGTGGTTCCACGATTATGAAGTCAAAACTATGTGCAATCAATTAGTGGAGTCAATGCCAAAACGAATTCAAGATGTCATTTCTGCTAAAGGAGGACATACTTCACACTAATACAGATATTTTTCAGTGTATATCAAGGCACAAAATGATATAAAGGCATAGTTTTGGGAAAAAGAGAGATTTTTTACAATGTCCCAATTAATTTGAACAGTATAGTACGTTTTTTCAACCTACGGTTGGAAAGCGTAAAAAAGATATACGTAGAGTCAGATACCGGGTTTTGCAATGCGTCTGTCATTCATACCCGACGACGCTAGACTCATCATTCTCTTCAAAATCGCTTTCGTTTTCATGCATATATATATAATACAATATTTAATTTAATAACATTACAGTGGTAAATAATGCACGATAATATTTCCCCTTGTAAGATTGAAGAAAGAAAAGCCTCCCATAAAACTGAGAAACAGTTGGATCCCCGAAAAATCACTATAACATTGTAATACGGCCCAACCGTGAATGCGAGATTATAACTGTTTCATATGATTTTCGTTTGAAGATTGTCAACCCTTTCAGCGGCGCAGCCTTCATATCCTCTGGATTAATATCACGTGACAGACGTTAATGTAGTGTCAGGCCTTATAACTGCACCAACAGTAGGAACACCAAGCTGTACATCTGTGTTTTTTCCTGCGTGATAATGTTTTATGTTACTTTTCGGGTTTCTTCAACATATGAAGAGCCGGATCCGTAAACTGAACTGTGCAAAATGCAAAATACAGATAACCATTGTGACATTCAGACATTCTTATTTTCTAACCATCAAAAGATGTATGCTTTATTTTTGGCAATGATGTAATCTTTCTTCCCGAAATTTCTAGTTTTTTTATTTGTCTGTTATCAAGAAACTGATTTATTAAATTCATTCTACACAGCGTTAAATTGAAGAAGAAAATATGATGAATCACTGGGAAATGGAAACTCACGCAAAATATTCCAATTAAACTATTTTCTTTCTTTCTTTAATTAATTAATTTATTTAGTTATTTAATTTCTATCAAATTTGTAGCTTCTGATTCAAACGGTAATCGTGAGACTTCTGTTTAAGTTAATAAAGGCGTGCTTTAATCGTTCATCAATAACAACTGAAAACCTTTTCGCATATATTAACCTCCCTACTTTGCACTTTATTCATTCCGAGGTATTTCGTGCTGATTTTTTGTTTTGGAATAATCCTCTCCAAGTTTCGTGATGCAACTTCCGTGTTTTAAAGAAAATAAATTTAAAAGCCGAAGCAGCCTAGTATTTTATTGCACTACTGTTAACTGAATTTGTTAATCTCACGAAGTACAACACAAAATAGGAAATATATGCCTATATAAAGGTTTGCGTTGTCTTCAGCAGTTTAGTCTGCATTATTGTAAATTAGTACGAAAAGTACATGTACCCGACAATTTTCACGCAAAATGACCTTGAAAATATGACAAACTTCTGAAAGGCTTTACCGTTCCGATGAATATAAAATTTTATAAAACAAATTAAAAATAATTATTTCATACCAAAGAACTTCTACTGCGGAAAGGTGAATATAATTAATAACTCTTACTAGTCTTTAACGTGTTCGAAGGAACAACAAGCAACAACAAGCATAGAGTTACTTCGACACTAGATGGAAAATTTAAGAAGAACTTGTCTTCATTAGTTCATAATTGTTTGGAATATCGATATTAATCGCCTTTCTAGAAGCAGTAACGTTTCTGAGTTGAAACCTAACACGATTCCCCTTTACGTCATATTATTAAGTAATTTATATCGCTCAACACAATCTTCAGAGGAATGTATTGCCTAGTCGTGTGAGCAATATAACTGAAGTGTTGAATTTCAGACAACACACGAACGAGGTATAAATTAAATATCTCTATCATCGTTAGTATGAAATCATTTGTAGCTCAAACAAATTCAAATACAATTTTCCACATTCAGCACAACTTTTTTGTACTTCGTGACGGAAATATTCGGGATGTTTACTTTTGTTTCTTTGATAGGAATTATCACAACCACTGAAAGAACTCCAATGGGAAACAAAAGTGAGAATTAAAAGTTTTGTCCGAGTCCTTCGAAGTGAAAGGCTTGGAAACGTTCTTGAAAATATTTGTAATTTCACACTGTTCTCATTTTTTTAAACCTCTTATAGGAATTTTTGTCAATAATAATTTTTTTAAACCTCTTATAATTATGATAATAATAATTTTTTTAAACCTCTTATAATTATTTTTGTCAATAATAATAATAGAAAAAGAATTATACTAGATAATTTCAAAACCTAGTGCAGTTATCTTGAATATGATAATATACAGAAGACATGTTCCTTCATATTGCTATCAAGCACTGGAACCCGTCATTACGGGAATGCAAGAGAACCTCGTGATAAGCTAAGCTCCATATACCTGACATTAAGATAGATAGAAGCTGATATCAGGAAAAAAGATGAGTTCACTTATATCTGAAGAAAATTAGGACGTTTCTAATAACAGCATTGCAACGAGGTTAACAGTTTTAACCTCGTTGCAATGCTCTTAGTTGAATGGGATTCAGAACTTTATCACTTAGATTTCTGAACTTTATCTCTGATTCATGTAATAGAGTCAGAAATCTAAGTGATAAAGTTCGGAATCCGATTCAACGAAGAGCCTTGCAACGAGGTTACAAGTTCGCTTGCCCTAATCAACGTAATGTGGACTTATTTAAAACAGTTCCGCAAATTGAGAAAATTCTATATTCACTTCCAATAGAAGATAGGAACTTCGCAAGAATGAAAATCGCAAGGTCTCTTAACAAACACAATCCAAGACGGTGTAAAACCACCGAAGAATGCCAGCTTCATGAGGAAATGCAGCAGCTGATTGAACTGAAAAAGGACCCAGATATTGCCATTCTTTTAGCTGATAAAACTAGTCAAGTTGTGATTTTAAATCAATATGATTATATTCAAAAAATGCTCAATGCCATTTCTAGTGTCCCTCATGTAATAGTGGAACGAGACCCCACCAGGGCTACTGTTAGTGCTTTAAGCCGCCTTAAGAACTCTTCAGCTCCTCCGGACTCCTTTTCAAAAGCCTTCAATCCACCCCCCGGCTGCCATGTGCCTGATTTATTTGGTAGATTAAAACTACACAAGGAAGGGAACCTTATTCGCCCTCTTGTATCAGGTTACATTGCCCCCACCCGACCTTTGGAAAATGCTTTGGCCAGGTATCTCACCAAATTTACTGTGAATTCTTCCTACTCAATAAAGAGCACCACACAAGCTATTGATAGGTTAACGTTAATTCAGACACTACCAAATTTCTATTTTTTGGCGTCCCTAGATGTAGTTTCGTTATACACGAATGTACCTATGGAAGCTACATTTCAGTTGATTCAGGCTTTGCTCATTGATTCTGACATTCCTGCCAATGATATTGCTTTCATAATGAATGCTCTTCATCTCATTAAAAAGCGTTCATTTTTCAAATTTCAGAACATTTTTTACCAACAAACCGACGGGACAGCCATGGATTCACCTTTATCCGCAGTCTTAGCAGAAATTCTTCTACAGCATATTGAAAATAAAGTCATACAAGAATTCCCACAAAAACCTAGTCTCTATATCCGTTACGTTGATGATATCTTGGTAATTTGGCCATATACCATAAATCAGTTACATCAGTTTGTCAACGCTATGTCTGCTCAATACCCCTCCATCAAACTCACGATAGAACTTGAAAATAATTTCGTCTTACCTTATCTTAATTTTCAAATTACTCGTAACCTTTCTGACAATTCCCTGTCTTTTGCCGTTTATCGAAAACCTACCTCCACACCCACTCTAATTCCGTACAATTCTGCTCACATTTTTCAGCATAAAATTTCTGCTCTGCACTTCCTATTAGAAGAGCATATTCACATTCTTCTAGCCATTTTACCAGAGTTCAAGAACTACAATGGATACCATGCCTCGCTAAAAACCATGGTTACCCGGACAACGTTGTTAAGGGGGTTCACAATAAAGTACGGTTTTCTATGTCAACTGCTTTAATTAGTGAACAAGTGACTAAAAAGTATGTTCGATCTGTTGATTTTAATCCACATTTTGTAAACCTCCTTACCAACATATGTTCTCGTCATAAAATATAATTTGGAATACGATCAGGCAATCTATTATACTATTATCCTAAACGATCGAGACAAAATTGACAAAGGGAAAAAATGGGGTGTGTATGTTATTCCTATGCTCGACACTATCTCAGGTGAACTAAATAATCATTATGTGGGTTCTACCAAAAGAAATTTGGATTTGAGATTAAATGAACAAAGATATGATCTAAAAATGAATCACCAAAGCACCTCTTTTGCAAGAACCATAAGTGCTGGAAATTCCATCCCAGACTGGGACAACGCTAAGATCATAAACACACCTAACTCTGTTTATTTCTTGTTATTTACAGAAAGCCTCTATATTTCGGCTTATAATACACGTTGCTGTAATGACTATTATCCTTGTGTATTACCTGAACCTTGGAGCAATCTTGTTGGGAAGGACAGCACAATAACAATTGTTTCCGTTAAGTGATTTTCATTGGCTATATATGTTTGTTTTTTTTTTTTGTATATCATGTGACATTGACGTTACCTTTCCCATGATGCATCTACTCCACGTACTTAAGACCAGCATGTAAATACATGGTTAAATCACATCTGATGAAGGTGTCAATGTGACACCGAAAGTGCTCATGTGTTTTTTAAACTGTATGTAGATTTCGTTTTTTAGCTGAATAAATATCATCGTGCAACAAGACGGATTTTATTTAATACTACTGTTTATCTGTGCTTAACGATCTTCAGTAAGTCATATAAAATGTTAGAGATATTTCGATAAATCCTGATTTGGGGGTTGCAATCCTTGAAAGGAGAGTCAGAATAAGAGTGGCATTATCTGATTTGCATGAGGGGCATTTCTTAAATTTTATAATTGCGCGCTCCTTGGGGCAACACGCAGGTTAAAGAACTATACAAAAATTGCAGAAACACGATCCATTTTATTAATAAAAATAAAAGAGGATAGCTACAGCAAACAGATCGGGCTTGTTTTTACAATTTATACCGTCTGACTTAAAATCATGATTTAGTTTAGACCTTCAACATGATTATATGAAATATTTGCTATCATTTGGTTGATTTTCTTTTGCCTTCAGGGAACATCCTGTTCTAAAAAAATCCCGACACACGTTATTGCTGTTTTGCCCACTGGTAAAGTAAAAAACGTTTTATTTGTCTTCCACGGATTATCCATTTTTTACAACGCTAGTCAACATTAGCTCTGTAAGTTACACTTCTTTTACGGCAGATGAAATTTCCAAATGATATTGTGCATAGTCCCTTCTAACTGCCGGAAGAGTAGAATAAAATCTTATTCCTGCGCTGTTTGATATTTTGCCATCAAAAGCAAAGGGTTATTTAACATTAAGTTATCATCAATGAAGGGATTTTTTTATGTCAAGTATTGTCGTTAATGTCCTGTAAATAATTTGTTTGATTTCGTTGTAATATACATACTATTGAGAAACTGACTACATACCGGGTGATCCAAAAGTCTTGCACATTTTGAAAACGTTATAACTCTCGGAGCTTTGAGAGTAGGGCAAAGCGGTTTCTGTAGAAATGAGCAGAATGACATCGGGGTTTTTACGAAATCACACAAGTTTTTACTCATTTTACTTACATTTTTCCTCGCTAGATGGCGCCATAAGCGAACAGGACTGGGATAGTGGGTACAAAAGCAGCAGCTGGAAGGCAACCACAAGTCACAGCGGTCCGTGTCAGTTTCCTGTCATTACCGGACAAAGTGCTCTTAGTGAATTTGTTCTATTGCAATGCTGAATGTGCAGTGCTGCGTTGAAAGCCTACCGGTCACTGAAAAGTGATCGCAATGGGAAAGGACCGATGGAAAGTGCTGTGCGGCGGCGATTGGTGAAAAAAATCGAGGAAACGGGATTTTTGGCAGCACGCCCATGAAGCGGTAGACCACGAACTCGTGCTGCTGCAGCAGAGACGATTACGCAGGAAATGGATGTGATTGCAATGTCATCCACACATGGCGACTACAGTGCTCGCCATGTCTCTCGGCAAACAGTGATTCCATACGGGGCTGTATGGTGAAAACTACGACGGATTCTGCCCGGATACCTGTACAAACTGCAACGGCATCACGAACTATAAGCTGGCGATTACGTGCAGTGTCAGGAATTCGCAGCATGACTCTTTCGACAAATGGATGTCGACGAGAACTAGCTGATGAACGTTTTATGAACCGATGAGGCACATGTTCCCTAAACGGAGCGGTAAACACGCACAACTGCTGCATCTATGCCACGAACATCCCCGAGCAGTCGTTGAAGCGCCACTTCATCAGCTGATAGCGACAGTGTGGTGTGGATTCACGGCTTCCTTCATTATCGGTTATTTTTTCTTTAAAGAGGTCCGGGGCACCTCCTTCCAAACTGGTTCAGTGACAGGTGAACGTCATGCGAACATGTTACGAACGTATGTTATCCCTAGCTTGCGAGAGCGGGTTGCAGTGAATCTGTGCACATTTATGCAGGATGGAGCACCAGCCCACATCACTCGTTCCGTTAAGCAATTTCTGCAAGAGACGTTTGGCACAAATCATGTGTTTAGCTGATACTTTCCGAAGGCCTGGCTTTCTCGGACACCAGAGCTGACACCCTGCGATTTCTGGCTCGGGGGTTACTAAAATCACAAGTGTACAGATGTCGTCCAACTTCATTGGTCATGCTGAAAGATGCCATTCGACACCATGTAGCAGCTATACAACCCGACATGCTCTTCAATGCCTTCTATGGTATTTTCTCACGTCTGCAGGCAGTGCTGGAACAGGACGGCCATCACATTGAACACCTGGTACAATGAAGTGTCTAACCTGGTACAATCAGGTGTCTATTTTCCTCGACACTTCCAACCTGTGGTTGCTGCGCCAGCTGGCGATCAAAAATGTAAGTAAAATGAGTAAAACTTTATGTGATTTCATAAAAAACCCGATGGCATTCTGATCATTTCTGCACAAAGCGCGTTGCCCTACTTCCAAAACTCCGCGAATTATTACGTTTTAAAAATGTGCAAAACTTTTGCATCACCCGGTACCCTGTGTAAGGTTAATTCAAGATACTTATCAAGTTTTTTACTGTTTTGTTTCGAATATTCATACTGATACACTGCTTGATGAAACGTCCCGTCTTTTTATAAAATCATGCATTTGTGTTCTTATATATTTTTACAATACAAAGTTGTAAACTTATTTCTGTACATTAGATCTATTGATCTTGGTGTATTTAGAAGGTGCTCTAGAGGTTGATTTTGGCTTAGAGTGCTATTCGTGTATCATGTTTTAAATTTAAACTTCTGTTTGCCATTAAATATTCAAAACTTTTATATATATCTTTTATCCTTTATTACTGTTGCCTGTGTAAGGACACAGGCAACAAAAAAGCAGAAATATTTCGTTGGTTTTTGAAAATTGCAACACCATGAATAACAGCTAGTATTTATTATCCCGATTCTTCCAGGATATGTGCAACAGGTTGGGACATGCAAATGATAAAAATGTCAGTGAAACTGCGGAGACACTAAATGAAGCGCTGTGTCAAGTGTTCGGTTTAATGGTAAAAAAAGCTGCGCAAACAAGATGTGGCAATCAGGGAAGACCTGACATTGAATAGACAAAACGTTTTTGGTGTCTCACTTTGCCATGTCACCGAATAAAATCGTAATATGTGGTGACGTTCATAAAACATAGTTTCACATTTCATCTTTACATACAAAAATAATTTATCTGGTTATTAAAAAAATCTCTATATATCTAATTTTTTCATGACCTTGTTGACGGGCTTTCACCTTTTATTGAATATGCTTACAGAATAAAGGTGAAAAGTAAGAAACTCAACAAACAACCGTGAACATATTAATGCTCTAGAACATAACACGTTAATTTGGGAGATTTTGTACACTGCTTGAGAATAATGTATTTCATTACATTAGTACGAATAACAGCACCATTGCAGCACCTAAAAGTGTCTTCAGGAAAAAGAACAGAAAAGCAATCACGCGTACGCGTGTGCTGAACCCTTACTAGTGTGTAATCTTGTGAAGACCCCTCTTTATCTTTCCCTATTCTACATTATAGCAGTCACATTTTTCATTTTATTTTTATATTATATATTCCGACGCCTATATTCTTAAAGAATATACACCTCGGAATATGTTCAATGTTTTAAAAAAAAATAAAATATTTTGTGTTTACTCTTTCTTTGGTTCTAAGATATGCTGATGTTGAAAATTTTAGGAGACGCGTAAACTGCATTTTCTCCATGTCAATCGTCTTACCAGAGATTTTAAGTAAAATTGAAAATGCAGTTTTTTCTAGCGTTATTTCATTTATGAGGAAACTAAATCATTATTCGAAACTTGAAATACGTGCGCAAGAAGGGCGCTTCTATTTGAAAAAGCGAAAACCTTATGAACAAGAAAAAAAAACGTGTCACAACTGAAAGCGCATACTTTGATCTTTTATCATTTCCCCTAAAAATGTGACCATTTATGCATGTAAAATTATAAAATATTTGGCAGACAACCAAAATTACTGGAATGAGACATCTTCCAGACTAAGTCTTTCTATATTCCTTTTGTTATAGCATTATTTTCTAAACCATTACTAAAAGTTATAATCCTGAATTTCGTAAGGGTAATGAATTTGTACTGTCCATTGACAACAAATTCAGTATTATTTAATTAAATGCAGCTCTAAAGTTTTGAACTTCTTTTATGTTTATGAGTGCAATACATAGGATGCTTAAACGTAATTTTATAATTGGTTATAATAAACGTATAACATGATTTAGACTTGACAACTGGGGTCAAAGGCTAGGGCACAGGAGCGAGATTTATTCCACAGATATTATCCTCATAACTTGAATAAAAATGCTTCTATAGCATAAAATCTTTAGTATGTTGTTCCGGAGGTATACTGAAGCAATTCTGTTTAATATCATCGAAATGAAGACAAAGGACAGGGCACAGAAGGGAGAAATTATTTCACAGCCATAATCCTCATAACTTGAGTAAATATTTCTGGTATATTAGAAAGCGTATCATAATCAATGCATTGCATGATTTTACTAATTTGTTCTCTTTTAAACGCAGCACAAATAGGTATAAAACACTAATGAAAAAGCAGATTGTACCATGAAATCCATGCATGCTTATTTTGAAAACGTTAAGTTCAAAAGTAGCTGTATCTTCTCTAGTTTTCTTACTAGAGAAAATCGTCTTACTAGGTGAAATTTTTATTGATGACATTATACAATTTCTTACAGTTCTGTAGATTCTATCTATGTCATCCTTCTTATATCCAACCTTTAGATCGGTGCTATAAATATTATCAATATCTTTAATATTTATGTAGTCGGGTTTGCATAAAGTACGTTATACGCTCTGTAGAACCATGCTCTAAACGCAGAAAGTTCATATTGTTTTGGGCAGTGCGTATCAGGAGGGACAAGTTTCGGTACTGCGGTCTATTTATAACAAACGTCAAAATCAAAACTGGATGTCCCATTATTTCTGAATGCAAAGTCAAGATAATTCAACGCCCCATCCACTTTAGGTTGCATAGCAAACTTTATCGTTTTGTGTAATCTGTTTATCTTGTGCATGAAATCATTTAATTCGTCTACTCCGTGTTCCCATATGAAGAATGTGTCGGCAGCGTAGGCGATCCACACGCGGGGTTTCTTGATACAATTTAGATAAATGAGATGTTATAACGGTCTAAGTACTGCTTCCGCAAGGACTGAAGATAGAGGTGAACCCAGCGGTGCTCTTTTTGTTTGTTTGTAGATGCCCTAATCCCACTTGAAATAGTTGTGTTTGGTAACCAAATTTAAGTTGCTGATAATGTTTTTTGCTTGGGTTGGTGTGAATTCACTGAAAGTATCGATTATTTCCTCTACATTTGCAACAGCCTGTAGTATAGACATAGATGGAAAGAAATAAACTATATCAGAACTTCCTATTATATCACTATAAAAAAATTCAAGTTTCATGCGCGCTCCACAAATTCTCTTGTTGACTTTCTTGCGTAATCGTTTTTTTTCTAAACAGTCAGAGAAGAATTTAGCAAATGACTTTTGTAATATGTATGTAGGAGATTTTTTTTTTCAACAATAGGTCTAAGGGCAGAACCAGCTGAATGAATATTTAGCCATCCAAAAAGTGGTGAAATTGTAGGTCGCGGAGGAAGCTTCGCTGATATCCTAATAGTCTCCGGGAGATCTTTTTCCTGCTAGAGCTTCAACTTTCCGTATTATGCGGTTTAGAGGATTTCCTTGACGGCAGAATTCAGTCCGATTGATGTGCAAATTATTTAAGTTTACTGATATAATCAGCGCGGTTCATAATGGCAATCTGCATCGAATTGTCGGTTAGTGTAATCGATATTCTTGAATCATTACGCAGATTTTCTAAATCTTTCTTAATCATGGCTGTTCCTTTCCTCAATGTTCCTTTTTGCAATATCCCTTCCTTAAAATTCACTACGCTGCATTTCAATTTCAATACCGCTAAACCACTGGTCATATCATAATCTTTTGCTGGACCTTGGAAAATTATACTTTCTCCTTCAGATGTTAATTGTTTAATTCTAGGCTTCGATATAGTGCCTAATTTCTGCCCGCTCTCCAAAATGTTCACTTGTTCTTCCGTCATTCTTACTGCTGATTCCTGTATGTTGCAGACATTATAGTTATTGGTTAGGATCTGAGTTGATCAAAGAATCTCTAGTGTTTTTATGATGTTTCTTACCTCAGGATCTCTTCCTCTTCTGCAATTAGTATACGGATTTTTCGGAGAAGTATACCAAATAAAATGGGTGGACCTGTCATGTCTAACGCGTGGTAATGTCTGAAATTTCTGGAGTGCATGTTCATTACCAGAGTTTGTTTATCCCTCACTATGTGGAACAGTATTCTTTTGAGCATTCCTTTCTTACGTCACTGGAATCAGTTGCCATTTAGTACTGACTTAAATTGTAGAAACTTCGGTATGATGTTGTTCTCTTTGAAGGACATCAAGAGTTCCAGCTTTGCCGTCTCTCATGCTAATATTAGTAGATACTTTCGGAAAAGTTTAATAGCCGAAGACTCCATGTCCCGATATAGCATCGGTAACGTAATTATAAATACACCATACTGTGTATACTCAAGAGACGTATATAGCGTATTAAATCCTTTTATTTTTATGGTGCAGTAAGTACAAAGATTCACCCAACTTTCGCACTCCACTGGAAGGTTTTTTTCAATGTAATGGTAGATATAAAAATGCAGGGAATTGGAACACGTAAGGAACAAAGATGATTCTTGAAAATAACATATGTGACATCACGATCATATTACACGAATTTTATCGCGCAATTATACAGTGAATCGGTAGAACGCGACGTACTGCATAATTGCCCTCACAAAAAATTGTAATTGTAACAATGTAACCTCAATGTTAATGAAAAAATTAAAAGCATAAAATCTCCAAATTATTTAACTATTCAGCATAAGTTAAATAATAATTTATGATACAGAAAGAAAGCCACCTTCAAGATCATTATTAACATTCCAATTTGAAAAAATATATTAGCGTCTTTTAGTTTCGAATATATTTGACAGGTTTGACCAGCAGTGGTTCCGCTTTTTAAAAAAAAAAACACATTTTTTTACAAAGTAAATAACGAATTTAGCTTCCTTGGAGTACTTTCCGACAAACGTTACTTATATTAGCTGCCGCTTATGAAGCGCAATTATTCAGAAATTTACGCAATTCCCTTTGAGGAGATGCAAGTTGGCTATTCAGACTCGTATTTTGTACACTTAGCGTACTTTAAACTTAGGTATTTTTTTTATTTTCGATGACCTAATGAAAAAAGTCGAAAGTCGAACACCAGCGAAAGGCGATGATGTTATTATGAATTGAAACAAATTTACCGCTTTTCTTTTCTTTGAAAGAAAACATTTTTCAGTGCTCAGTTTCGCATTTCACGCCATGTAATCTGTTCGCTGCAAGACCGAAATTCACAAAGTTAGATGATGATTCATAAGGATTATCATGTGCTTTACACAGTATACACGAGCAATGAATTATGTGTGATAGACTAGCATTCGTTTCCTGTTTCCTTTTTCTAAGTAATCCAAGCCATTCAGATTTTAAGTTACGAGTATAACTATCACCAGTAAAGCGTTTATTGCAAAATCCTGCAATTTTAGCTTTCAGCTTACTTAGCTTTTTATTTCAGTACGCAGATATTGTGTAAATCGGAATCTTCAGGAAAATAGTGGAAAGAATAGCGGAAAATTGTGTCTTTTGATTTTAGGATAAACGGCCTGACACTGCACATTCAAATTCATTGTTACAAAAGAGGAAGATAGGCACAACAAACGGTAACTAGTTATGAAATGGGCTGACACTGTAGTGCAGTGGTTTAAGAGCTCACCCCTGACCATTCGTCCCAGTAACGTCTGGATTCCAATGCGCTAACGGCGTGCCAAATGAGTTGTTCAAGTAAGAAGATACAAAGCACAATGGATATTTCTGTCCATTCCATCTACTGCGAAATACGATATGTCGCTGTTCCAAGTGCATGTACATTTCCATATGCCGTACATGATCATTGACACTGAAACGAAAGTAGGATCGTAAAAAATAACTCTCTTTTGTAAACACAGAAAACAACGCAATTTCGAAAATGCTCGTACATGATCATACTGAATATTGTTTCTGATAATTATTTAAAGCTAGTAGAATAGTATACTGCATAGTGAAGACCAAATCGTTGTTAAATGAAATTGATAAGGACATGTATTGTGCTTATTTAAAGAAAAATGATAGTGGCCAATATGAGTGTTTCTGAGTGAAGAACACTGACTGGGATCACAACTGAGACATCTGCTGTCAATTACATTTCACTGGGTTATGCTACTCTAAGCTTTTACTAAATAATTAGAAAAAATCGATATTTTATGAGAATCGAAAAGAAGTTGTTTGAAGTTCCAGAATAGTTGCTGATCCTTGAATTAAAAACTGCCTTAAATGGCTTGCGCTCTAAAGAAAAGCATATCACTTCCATCTCTGTATTTCCAAAGGCGGTTATTTGGCAATAGCTAAGAATGTATTTGTAGCAGTGTCCCAAAATATCGCAAAGTCATGTGATTTTCGGTTTAAAGCACTGATTTCCATTATTACGATTAAACGTACTTGAGGTATTCATCAGAACGGATTTAAATTCACATTTAAGATATGATGCTGATAACTTCAATAATTATACGCTTATCTTGAAATAACTTAAACAATTATGCGCTCCTCTTTAGAAAGCCGCGATTTACGTTTTAAAATCATTACTTTTCCTAGTTAAATCAAATTACTCTCGTTTTTTTAGGATACTATGGAAAATGCTTATCACCTAAATTTGTTAACAATCATGTCTATTAGAGTCACTCTGTGTCTTTAAACACACTCCAAACGCTGCATGGGTGTATCAGACGAAACGTCCTTGTTTTCCTAAGGTCCTTAGAAAAATATTTCGTTAAAGGAACATCATTTCCTATTATGGTGCACATATGTAGAAATTTCCGATCACATCTTTATAATTGACGTAAGAAGGTTCCACTACACAATGTACGGACGGTATGGCATTCTTGCATATACTTTATTTATTAGACTCATAAGCTTGCATATTGTATACATACTGGCGAATTCAGCTAAAGAAAATACACTGGAGGAAAGTGAAAAAAGAACACCAAGAAGGAGACGACTGATACCAACGAAATTCATACAGCATAATAACGGTATACAGAGAATTAGGTGATCAAAACAGTATGACAAAATACAGCTGTATTTGCTGGTAAACTGAAAAATAACATTTCCATGTAACATGGTTAGTACGAGGTTGAACCGCCATGAACTGCGTCACACTGTGCAATTCTGGCATGGAGTCTGTCGTACAGATGTTGGATGTAAGTTTGGGGTAAGGAGTTCCAAGCATCCTCAACCTGGACGCGTAAATCGGGGATTGTCGTGACTGGTCGTGGAGACCGGATAACTCGTTGTCCCATAAAATCCCACCCGTGCTCAATGGGGGACACATCCGGTAAACGTGCAGGCCATGGAAGTTGTCTCACACCCTGAAGTGTAGGTTGCGTTCCACGTGCCGTGTGTGGTCGTGCGTTATTTTGCTGAAAAACACCACGATGGACCCACCTTACAAATGGCACAACAACGGGCTGAATGATGTTGTTAATGTAGGAGGTGCTGTTTAACGTACCCGGTACAAACACTAGTTGTGTACGGGAGCGATTGCTGATCGATCCCCACACCAGGAGACCAGGTGTAGGCCGTGTGTGTCGGTGGATAATTGAAGAAGGGTGGAAGACGCTACCCTGTGCGTCTGGGAACACGCATACGGCCATCGGAGGCTCCCAAGCAGAATATGCTTTCATCGCTGAACACGACAGATCGCCATTGTCTTCTCCAGTGCAGACGTTGGCGACAGCACTGCATCCGTTCCTTACGGTAGGCTGGAGTCTGAGGTATACATACCAGAGGCACACGTGCACGTAGTCCTGCATCCAGTAGACGGTTGCAAATTGTTTGCACAGTCACCTCAGGTGCAACTGCAGTTCGGATTTCAGTAGCAGTGGATGTTCTGCTTGACAACGCCTCTCTTCTTATGCGTCGATCGGTCCGCTCATCAGCCCGTCTGTGACTCCCGGTTCCACGTCTTCTCGTGTGGGAATGTTCCTCGGACCATCTACGCCACCATCGTACCACCACCGATACTTCCCGTCCAATTCGCTCCGCAATACGACGATATGACCACCCGGCCTCGCGGAGTCCGACTAGACGATCTCGCTCAAAGTCCGATAGCTTCTGAAATCGTACACGTCTTCCATGTCCAGGCATTGCAGCTTCTTCAGGGTCTTCGCACGTGTCCGTACGCCGATGACTGATTACATTCACTTCGCCGTACTCCTTAAATACCACCGACGATAATTTACATATTATGCCGTGCTGTGGCGTAAGCGCTCACCGGTTGGTCCCGAAATTAACACCACGCCTACGTAAACTCGACCCCATTAAGATATGTAAATTTCATAATCGTCCGCCAATTCCTTCTTGGTGTTCTTTTTCACTTTCCGCCAGTGTATTTTGCCTAGTGATCGTACAGATGACATTCCCCAACTTACGTCCACTTTTCTATGAATGAATTGTACGAAACAAATCGAATTGATCTTCTAAATTTCAATCGCTAGAGCACAGTGTTTGTCGTATTTAAATGTAAGTAACACACAATACGTGCATCTGATAATGAAATACTTTTGATTTCAAATTTCTCTAAATATATTATGCACTTTTAAAATTCAATGAAAATCAAGTATTGCAACGATTTTACAGATCGCATCCCTTAAAATGTTACCAAGACTGGAAAAGCGGATTTGCTGTGTCTTCATGAATCCCTCCTCCGGAAAAGTCTATTGAATTGGTTGGATCTTTTGGAGTTTTCTCTACTGTTGTTTCTTTTAACTTCTGGTAATCCCGAACACAAAGTAAGAGAAAAAAAAAAGAAATAGTGAGTCAGTTTAAAAATGCCATTTTCTTACCGATTCAGTTTACATTATCGTACAAATTACTTTTCACACAGAATTTACGCTAGCAACCTCATTTGAAGGATTAAAAAGTGAGGAACGGCTGTTGGCTTTTCTTTAGCAATCACCGTTACCCACTGTTTAATTTTGTTTCATTTATTATAATACTTAAAAAGTAATTCAGAAAAGGATTTCTGGAATAGAAAAGATGACCTCAAACGTTGTGATGTTTTGGTGTCACGTGCATTCTTTTGAATTTGTTTCATTTCTTTCGACCTTTCAGCGACATATTACTAGAAAACGAGCAACACATTGTATAATGAGAAAGTTCTATTATTGATTTCCCGTACCTTCTTTTTTGTTATTTTCGGGGATACCCTTGTTATGGAGTGTTTAGAAGAAGAAATATGCTCCGTCAGATTTAGCTTTTTGCCTGATCACAACACGAATTATTAGTTAAAGAGAGATCATTAGACGTTGAGATGCCGATTAACACCAGACAATATGAAATTGTTAAGCAATCTTACTCTCCAAAAAACAAATTAAAAAGCTAACAATGCCATGTTTAAACACAAGTCGACTACAATTCGGTAACAAAAACAAAAATTAATTTCTAGAAACCTATATTTTGTACCTAAATTTTATGTATGAAGATAGTATTGTTATTGTCATGCACCTTGACTACAGAAGCATGGCGTATTTAAGATGACCACACTAATTGGTGGGAACCTGTAGCTCTACCCATATATGAGACGCTCGATCCAAATGCTGGAAACTGATGATTCCTAGGCCGCCACACAAGGCAGGTTAAGGATTTACCAGTTTGCAATTCTATAGTTCTGAAAAGACAGTATTTCATCGACGGATATTTAGATATGGAAATTAATAAGCATCGCCACAACTAGTAATTGCTGCCAATCGAGCTACATGTCGTACCCAGAATCATAGAGATTACTAGTCGTTCTTGATAGAAATGGTGAGTAAACAACTTTGCGGGAACACAATACTTTCTTTTAATTATTAAATTTTAATATCTCAACTTCATACTGCAACGAAATTAATTTCGACTAAATCCTTGACATTTTCTTGATTTCCTCTTTCTTAAGGATTAAATTATGGTTATGTCTCATGCAGATGACACAATGCGCAATATGTGTTGAAGGAAACTGCATTTATAAGTGCTAGAAGCAGTAGCACACCGTTTCCAACTGGAAAGTGCAAATACATAGTGTCAGAATTCATTTATCTAGATATGTTCAAGGTAA
This sequence comes from Macrothele yani, assembly GCA_039090855.1. Taxonomy (NCBI): domain Eukaryota; kingdom Metazoa; phylum Arthropoda; class Arachnida; order Araneae; family Macrothelidae; genus Macrothele; species Macrothele yani. The sequence continues at coordinate 7,216,005 of CM077033.1, forward strand.
GGTCATCGGTTGTGGCATAATAAAGGAAAAACGTATCGTCCTTTTCAATGGCCGTTTGTTTCTCGATAAAGAGCTCCCAAATTTGCTTCCAAAACTTTGTACTGGAGGTGTTTTTGTCTGCTTATATCATCAATTTTGTTCTCTTTTACGGGGCAAGGGACACAATTAGCGGAATGGCCAAAAGCCAAAAACAGCAACAAGGAAGTTCTTTATTGTCCAAACATGACATCGAATTTCATGTATCCATTTTACGCAGTTTTTGGGTCACCTGATTTTGCATGAAATGTATGAAAGATTTCCTTCTGTATTTGGCATCGAAGAAGTTTCAAAACACAGGTTTGGCATCACGTAAGTGCTCATTTTTCTCTTCTGATTTCGCACTTTTCTCGTCTTCTCATAAGCGGCAATACGTGTTGATAATGAGGCAATACGTTGTAATGTTCGTTGTGTTGTACATTTGGTGTGTTTTATAGCGGAATCCGTGCGTTCTTTGGGTGTGCTTTTTGAATACGTTTTTCCCATAAATTTTGGGATTTAGAAGCACACATAGCGTTAGCCAATAGGGTTTTCCGTTGGAGTGGGTGGTTTTATAACAGAAATAATTTTCGTTGGAATGGATTGGGTGATGTTATTGAGAAAGCATTTATATTGTCCGCTCCCGTGTTATTTTCTCATCTAGCCGAGGGTAGCAAAATCATCAACGTTTGTGATTGTCACGTAAAAGTCTCAACATCGATGGTACGAACGCTCGGACTACTAAATGTCTGCAGTACGCCAGAAGTGCACCTTAAGCCGTTGAACTCCGATAACTGTTCTCCAGTTATGAATATGGGCGATTTCCTCCTACTTAGTACCTTGCTTCCGTGTGACTTTTCTTTTGGGCACTCTAGCCCATATCTCCTAGCTTCTTACTTCTAAGGGTTGTTTGAGGCATGGGACCAGAAATGTCCTCAGCTCTGTCGAGACCCACACGGTAGGTGGGACACAACGGAGCATATAACAAATCTCAATATTAATAATCTGTGGTTTAATTCGCAAAATCCACGAATTCAAACCTAAAGGAATGCGTCACAAATGCCGGGTGGTGATACACGTCGCAGTTTAAAAGTGCTCTAATTGTAACACCTGGGAGGCTGAATACGGTAATGTAACCTTTTTCTTGGTGTGTATGTGGTGAAAGTTGTTAGAGCGATACAACTGAGAATCTAAGTATCTAAATACTAAAAAACCGTGGTGTAATTCGCAAAAGTCACGATCTCAAACGTAACCAAATGCGTGAGCAAACCCCTCTGTGGGATACACGAACTACTTCCAAAGTTTTTGAACTAATTGGGTGGTTGAATACCGTAGTTTAACCTTTCTCTGGGTGTGCGTGTGTGTCGCAAAATTGTTTAGACAAAGGCCACGTTAGAGCACACAGACAGCCATAGTTTACATATGTTGTTTGTTTATGCTAAATGTGTGTACAATTAAAATTTTCTTCCTTCTGGAAACAGAGCCACTGGGCCGGTGGAAAAGAATGTTAAAATCAATGATTATTTAAGAAAATTACTGAATTTTTCAACTAAAATTGCCATGCAGAAAATAATGATCCTATCAAGAAGGTGTATTGGAATTTTCTTTGCTGCTGTTGTTGTAAATATATTCACTTAGGAAACAGTATGTCATCAGAAACTCAGCAATTTTTAAATACTCTACTTTAAAATTTCAAAGAGAATTATAGATTTTGATTTGATAGTTCAAGGAGCGAAAGCCGGCCATATAAGGCATAAAATAGTGCAAGTGCAATACTTTAATGTTATGGGTAACATTTAAAGTTCCGGACAACAGCAACTGGAATTAAGCTGTCAGCATATTTCATTAGCTTTTTTCTTTCGAAAGCCATAGTGGTTGCATTTAATTCCAGGAATGTTACCTGTGATATACGAAATCTGATTTCCCTTTTGTGAAAACTACAATGTTTTCATAAGCAACTATGAGTGATTAAATACAGGAGAGACGAAATTAGTTATAAATGGAGAAGAGTTCTCCTATTGTGAAATATGTTGAATAGTTTTAGGTTCAACGACCACCGTGAGAAAAACGGTGAGAAATAAGCCTTCACCAGTTCCAAATTTCGGGTCACTGGTTTCGGGAAACTGAGAAAGCAGTACCGTAACACAAGCACAACATCCATCCGTCGCTGGCATGTGAACCGGTAACTATCGAGGACGAATAATCAGAAGATAACACTTAGACAAAAGCGCCACCGAGAAGGCATTTGAACTTTCCTTCAAGAAGTTTTTCTGGGTAAAGTTCTGCAGTTTCTAATGGGAAAAATCAAAAATGCGTTTGTTATCTGTCGTATTTTAAGGAATTGCACACAATGAGACTTCTTTATGAAATACAAGATTGTTGAGCTAACGCAAACGCCAGTTATGACCCTAAAACTCTAAAAAAGCATATGATTTCGGAAATTTTAAAGTATATAACAAGGATATATATATATCCTTGATGGAAATGCTATGTGGCAATTAAAGGAAATAAAGTGTACTTCCTCGACATTTTGTCCATTAATGGTGAACTCTGATTATTCGCTTAAAGCTATTGCAAAAATTCTCAGTTAACTCTTTGGTACATATGCAATTTTCCAGAAGCTTCTTACAATATGCTTTTAAATGACCAAGAGGTTGATACGAGTAGGGATTCGTTTAATTTATTCATATAGCTATATATTTATTATATATGCATTTCAATTACAAGATATTTGCACTTGTGTGAGTAGAACGCTATTGGTGGAAGGTGTTTCATTTTTGTTTAAAGGCTTCACTCATTTACCCTTTAAAGACCATTACGTACAAAAGGACCGTACATTCAAACCTGCCATTGCCACCCGAAACGCCTGTCTACAGTGAGTCAGATTTGAAACCCTTTCTTGTTAAATAAAATTTTCTCGGCCTATGAGAGATTAGTAGGAGCCACCCTCAGTCACTATTGTTGTTTGGGAACAAAGAAGTGAACCAACAGACTGTTTCGGGATTTATGGTTTTTGAAGTGTTAAAACGTTTTTAGGTTATGGTCGTTAAAGGCGTAATATAATACGCAATGAATGAGTTCTAAAGACGACAAAGGAGTACTTGCAGTCTTGCAACGAAGCGATGTTTTATAAGGAACAGCATTTACGGCTAATGATCTCATTATGGTCTTGGGGAGACTTTTCTGACCCTACAGCATTGAATTCTGCGGTTCTTTGTGCCACTGTTGCTCTTGGGTATTTAGAAATTCTGCGAGACAGACGGCGTCGGCAAAGTTCATCCAACACCTTTCTTCGCCCACAGCAGTGCCCACATCGTCATGATGTTCCTGAAATGGGAATTTCCAGATGCATACTCTATACTTAGTAACGGGGATGCTATAACACCTGCGCTACCTCTGCGATAAAGTAACCTGTGCGTTGGGCGCCCTCTATCGAACCAACGCCGTCTAGGAAGTACAACGCCATGACATTACAGAGATGAATTCACTTCATGGGTGATGTCACTCTCATGTTACACGGCCTGATACTCAGTGTCATTTCTGACGTCATACACGGCAGCTTTGGAAACTAATCGTAAGCCTTGGATTGAGCGTTAGGTCACTAAAGACGGAAATGGTCTCTCTAATGCCATGGCCTTGTATTTTCTAGACGGCCTTGATGAAATTCCACCGGCTTTCGAACAATCTTAACTCACGACGTTTCGTCACACTGACATCGAAGTACAATCTACGTAAAGTCAGTACTGTACTCCTAAATACAACGTGGTAAATTACAACTGTTTTACGGTGCACGAAGCGTGATACTGGTTTCTTCAATATACAGTGACGGACAGGTACGCAGTGATGTATACATCCTCGTGTACCCTGATCAGGGGACAAATAATGTCACAAAAACATCCACCATATCTATCCTCACACGACCCTTTACAGTTTCGTTGGTGTCACATGATTTTTTACGATCTTTTCGACAAATGATGGAATTTTTTCTTTTCCTTCCAGAAATTCGATTCAGCAAAAGACAGTGATTAAATGGGCAGGAAACTTTCTCCAAATCTCCAGCGGTCCACCGTTACTGTTTATTGAGGTGTTCTTTTCAATAGAGCCTGCGCTTGCCTGCTCACGTACTGGTTGCGTTCGATAGTGCTTAATTTCAGTGTTCGTATCCTCTGCCAAGTAGGATAAAAAGACAAAGATTCCTGAAAATGATAAAAATTCCTCAAGTCGGAGATATTACAATAGTTTACATCGGTAAATATACGTTATAAGTTTATAAATAAAAAAATATATAAATATTGTTTGGGTCGGTAAATATGTATATTGTTAAGTTTACATCGGTAAATATAATTTAAAACTTTAAAGCAAAATCACTGAATCATTTATCCGTGCTCCTGAAAAGGCGCCAGAATCGGAGCCTTCATGTCCCAAAAGAAAGTTAGAGTGATTTTTTTGGCGGAAGGATAGAGTTTGAATTTTTGCTTTAATGGAGCAGTAGGGCAATTCCACGTGACATTAGACCAAGAAGAGGGTATTTCCACTGAATGCATTGCCTCATGGTTTCCAGTTAACAATGATGTACCCATGTCCCGTCGCCGGTGACAGGCCGCTTCAAAATTCTCCGATTTTCATCATAACGTTTTAGGTATTTACCTACTTTAACGTGTTATTGCTTGCGGAGATTACTAAACTCTGTGGTTTCACATCATGCGCATAGTTTATGGCACCTAATGGCATGTGAGGTTACATAGCTGATATCTGAATTTGCGGCAGCAGCGGAGAAGAAAATCGCTCTGTAGATTTGGGTTTGCGTTCGCGATATTGATGGAGAACAAGATAGAGTTTCTTCGGCTAAATGTATTATTCATGCCTTAAAACCTCCTACCCATTCATAAACTTTTCGCTGAATCAAGTATTTTAATTTCTGTACTGAGCCAAAAGATTTCTGTGAATTTCATCAGGTTTCACTCCATCTTTCCAAAGATATCTCAGTACGGATTTATAATGTCAGAAGCTGACTTAAAAATACACATATCACGTGGATTGTTGGCCACAGTGGTGTAAAGCTTAACGCGCTCGGCTTGATATCGGGAGATCGTGGTCGATTCCACGGCTGCTAAAAGCGATTTTTCGGTTACTATGTGTTTCTGGAACGTGGAAAGAGCGATATACTTATTTATTTACTGACGCCACGTATTTGGAGGATTTTCACCATTTCGCGTTGTTCAGCAGTAGTGCAATTCCACGTGACATTAGACCAAGAAGCACCGTAAGCTTTGGAGAAAATTGGTGGACAACATCTGGCACATCTTTCATACAGCACAGACCTTGCAACCTCAGATTTCTGTTCTTCTCCAGCGCTTAAGAAAGAGTTAATAGGAAGGAAGTTTAAGAGAAATAAAGAAATGAAGGCTGCCACATAAACTCCCTTCAAGCGAATTTCACAAAATTACTCGGACTCGTGTTTCAGAAACTTGTGGTCATCTGCAAACGGTGCGGAGTATGTAAAGGTGAACGGTATATGTTATGTGAAAACCATTGGTTTTCCTTATAGTTTCCGCTATTACTATGTCAATATGTAAAACATTTTTTCACGTCAACGACGGAATTAATTTTTCTCGTCAAAGGAAATCCTATCCAAAATCATATGTATTCAACAATTTCTTTGAAAAAGAGCAATATATATTAATGAAGCTAACATATTTCAAGGACGGTGAGCCGCAGATGGCTTAGTGGTTAGCGAATCAGACTATCATTGCAAGGTCCTCAGCTTCGAACCTGGGCTGATCTTTCAGAGATGGTGTGATTTACTAACAATCACTGAATATCCGCCTTGCATCGGACGAGCACGTTAAGTGACGGCCCCCAGACTGGACCCACTGGTTAAATGGGTATCCTTTCTTATGCCCTCTGATATCTCACCCCTCTGTGTGCAACATCGTACTTGTACGGTGGCGCCATCCACTGTACTCTAATCTCACTACAAACTGTTCTGTCAAAGTCGCTAGACTTGCTCTCATTCCTTCCGTTTCTGTGTCCTGCCCAAAAGGCGATTTCGCTGTAGGTGTCTGGGATCTAAACTCTACTCACTGTGGACGGAAGTCCTACAATAAAATGATAAATACTGTGCACAAGTAGTATTCAAGGATTAGCCTGAAACTATCGCATATTTTGTTAAGGGTGTAAAACACTCCAACCTTGAAGAAACTAGCAAGGGTTCTTTGACAGTGACGTAGAAATAGTCCTGTTTTTTGCGTTATGCAGATATTTTTCCAATATTTGTATACAAGGAAGTGTTTTAACAAAAACAATTGCGCTACTTAAGTCTGAGCTCTGGAACGACCAAGCGAAGAACTGACTAATCATTAATGTGTAAAATTTGTCAAAAATGGCAATATGAACCGGACCTCACTTTTTAAAATCATATAGTCGGCATTCTGTGAAAAATATATAAGAAATATGCATATGAGCACACATATTTTCTTAGTTAGTCTGTGAATCCCTTATGACAAAAAGCTTTCATTCTTTTTTGCAGGGTGAAACGTTCCCAAGCAAAAACAATAAACAACATTAAGACTTAACATTTGGAATGACGCAATGATGGTAATTCCGTCTCCTCCTGGAGCGTTTCCCTGCTTCATGTTCTTGATTGCATGTGCAACCGCTGCTGGGAGGACTGGAAGAACTTTGGTACTGGTACCTTTCATGATGTCTGGAGTACATGTATCATCCCTTTCATATAATTTGGAGTAGAAATATTTCACTTTTATTATATATATACTTTTCTTACAGCAACCATTGGCCCGAGAGTTGCGTGAAATATTTTTAAGTGGCCTTTTACACAAATATGCTGGACAACCCTTTTTTACCACCATAGTGGGGAAGGAAATACGCAATCCTATCCGAGAGTATTGTTTTCAGAGGTCACAAAAGTATTTTATCAGAAAAACGGAAAACTCCCGTATTTAGTATTACAAGTCGATCTTGTGCAGGAAACAAGAGATAACGTCAAAATTATCTAAAAATCCCATGACAGCCTTATACAAATTCATTAGCTATCTGAATTCCAACTTTTCTTTGCGTATGCAGAAGCATACAAGATACTTTAAATGATCAGCCTTTTTACTAGGTTTAAATTGCATACCAATGTTTCTGATTAGGTGTTTCCATTTATTTAAGGCCTGCCGTCTAGTATTTGCATGACTATTAACTTATCTTTTGCGAAAGACTCAAGTGAAGAGAAAAGGATAAAACCGGCTACAGAAATCATCTTTTTTTATATTGTTAACACGGTAAACATTTAAATTTGATTTATAATTCTAAGATAAGAATTTAATTATCAGTGGAAAAGATATATCTTAAACGTTCAAAAACCGTTAAGTGTACAGAGTTGTGAATTCTACAAATAGACAAAGTACATTGAGACGGCAGTACCAAAGGAAGGTTTTCTGACAATAATTTTGGAAAAAAATATATATAAATAAAGAGACTCAAAGTTTTAAAAATAAACTATTTAAAAAAACTATTAAACATTATATTCATGCAATATTTGATTTTGACAAACAATGCATTTTCCTTTGTCTGAACGTTTCAAAGTTGGTCCCACTTTGTTTCTCAGGAGGACGAGTATTTGCCGGTTTTAATTGTCTAATCCTTGCCTCAAATAATATACTTTATGTTTACTGTTGTAATGTTCATAAAACATATCACGTTTGGACATCACAAAGAGAATACGTGCTTGTGAGAAAATTACTCTACATATCATATTTTCTCCCGGCACTATTGACGGGCTTTGACCTAGTCAATTTATGTTCACCAGGAACATCGAAAGTAAAGTATTCCATTATTGATGTTAAGATATTTAAAAAAAAATGTTATCACTGTTTTTCTTTTTCTTTGGACACAGGGCCACGAAGCAATGCCTTTGTTACCACTGCTTTAAAATGCTATAAAAACACATCTTAATTTAACAGACAAATATTGTAAAGAGTCCACATTTTACATCATATAAAAGCAAGCATGTTCTTCATTCCGTTAATGTATGTCAACTACCGCGTTTTCTCTTGCAGTGAAAATTAATGTCCACAGAGGTGAAAAGGAGTAATATTTCGCGTTCCTCCCTGAATCCCGTATACAATTATTAAAACTCTTTGTAACTCGGTAAATTCATGAAAAACCCATGCATTCAGAATTCTCATGGAAAAATATTAAGAACTGTTCCATCTTTTAGTGGATACGTCATGAAATTTGTAAAGGCGACAAAGAATGAAGTCCCTCATCGATACTATTGGGGAATTTTAGATAAATGAAACTAAGTAAAATGAGTCGCAAAACAGAACTCTAGACGTCACAATTCCGACTACGCATCATGGGATTTACTGAGGAAGATGCGTTTTGCGATTTTTTAAACAATTCAGATAAAACATGAGCAGGACGACGAATCTGTTCCTTTAATATTCATTTGGGGGAGTTAAAATTTCAAAGAGGCATCGAAGAAGTTTTTGTTTTACATAACCACATCTCTGTTACACTCTAACGATTGTAATGCGTAATTTTTTAGCACGTCTTTTGAAAAAAAAGATCGTGCTTATGTTATCGGTTTGTCAGTCCGTCCGTCCGTCTGTACCCACAGTATCTCTACAACTATTAGTCGGATTTGAAAAATTCTTATTGCATTCGAAAGCTTGGAATATGCGAATGATGATCCTTCATTTCGTTTTTTTTTTTTACGATGTACAATTTCGCCGCTAGAGGGCGCAAATGCAGATGATTGCGAATTCAAAAATACATTTTATTCCACATATTTGATTCTAACAATCCGATTGAAAAAATCTTTTATCATTCGATTCCACTTTTGTCGAAGAGTATTTTCGATATAGTTTCTTTTTCAAATAACCCACAGATTTTGCTCTAGAGGGCGTAGAAGTAAATTGCATTTTTTCCAATAACTCTTCTTATAAAACTCCAATTTGAATTTTTCTTTTCAGCGGATGCATCTCCTGGTGCACAATCTTTTGTATATAATTTCGAATTTTTGGCAAGGAATAGTTTGGCCACCAGGAGGTGGTAAGCGTTAATTTTCGCTTCTGATGTATTTGCCCTAAAATCTGAGCTTCTAAAATATCGATTGAAAAAATTCCTTCGGGGACTGATGCCACTCACATCGATGAACCTTTTCGAAATATTTTCTTTGTAAAATATTCCACAGTTTCTTCGCCAGGGGGCGTTGATGTATATCATATTTTTGTCAATATCTCGACTTCTAGGAGTCCGTTTATAAAATTTCCTTCTTTGTTGGATAGTGTTTTCCGTGTGACATGTTTTTCATATAATTTCAAAATTTTCAAGTAATTCATAAACTTTCCGCTAGGGGCCGTAAAGGTGAATTGCTGTTCCCCCTATATCTCTGCTTCTAAACCACCGATCTCAAAAGTTGTTTCTGCACCGGATACAGCTCCTGATGGGAAATCGTTTGCACATAATTTCTAATTTGGGAAGAATATGGTTTGGCCACCAATGGTCGTAAACCTTAATTTCCGCTTCCGATGTATTTGCAGCAAAATATGAGCTTCTAAATTCTCGATTGAAAATAACGTCGTTTGTAAACCGATACTACTATGCCGGCAAACCTTTTACAAACATTTTCTTCTAATAATACTGCGCGGTTTCTACGCCAGGGGCGTGCATATATATCTTATTTTTGTCATTATCTCGACTTCTAGGAGTCCGATTTGAAAAATTCCTTCTTTGTTGGATAGTGTTTTCCGTGTTGCATGTTTTTCATATAATTTCAAAATTTTCAAGTAATTTACAGACTTTCCGCTAGGGGGCCTAAGGGTAAATGGCGTTTTTCCCTATATCTCTGTTTCTAAATCTCCGATCGGAAAAATTCTTTCTGCATCGGATACAGCTTTTGATGGGAAATCGTTTGCACACAATTTCTAATTTTTGTAAAAAAATTGTTTGGTCACTAGGGGGCGTAAACCTTACTTTCCGCTTCAGATGTATTTGCAGCAAAATATGAGCTCCAAAATTCTCGATTGAAACTAACGTCGTTTGTAGAACAATACTACTCATGTCGACAAACCTTTAGAAACATTTTCTTCTTAAAATAGTGCATGGTTTCTACGCCATGGGGCCCAGACGTATATCTTGTTTTTGTCAATATCTCGACTTCTAATAGTCCGATTTAAAAAAATCCTTCTTTGTTGGATAGTGTTTCTAGTGTGACATGTTTTTTTTTAAATTCAAAAATTTCAAGTAATTCATAGACTTTCCGATAGAGGGCTTAAAGTAAATTGCGTTTTCCCCTATATCTCTGCTTCAAAATCTCCGATCTGAAAAATTCTTTCTACACCGAATACAGCTCCTGATGGGAAATTGTTTGCACGTAATTTCAAATTTTTGCGAAAAATTATTTGGCCACCAAGTGACGTAAGCCTTAATTTCCGCTTCTGATGTATTTGCAGCATAATATGAGATTCTAAAATCTCGAATGAAAAAAAGGCTTTTGTGGAGTAGAAACAAAGTTTTTTTTCTACTCATGTCGACAAACATTTTAGGAACATTTTCTTTTTGAAATAATGCATGATTTACACGCCAGGGGCGTAGATGTATGTTTTATTTTTGTCAATATCTCTACTTCTAAAAGTCCGATTTCAAAAATTCCTTCTTTGTGGGATAGTGTTTCCGATGTGAAATGGTTTTCCTATAAATTCAAAATTTTCACGTAAATCATAGACTTTCTGCTAGAGCGCAAAATGGTAAATTGCGTTTTCTGCTCCTAAAACTCGTATTTGAAAAATTCTTCCTGTATTGCATACAAGACCTGACGGAAAATATTTTTCACGTAATTTCTAATGTTTGGTAAAGAATGGTTTGGCCACCAGGGGTCATAAGCGTTGATTTCTACTTCTGATGTATTTGTTGTAAAATCGAGGCTCCTGAAAACTCGACTAAAATGTTTTTTTTATTGACCGATACCGCTCATATTGATCAATTTTGTGAATGCTTTCTTCCTAAAATAATGCATGGTTTTCCCACCAAGGGACGTAAAGTCACATCTTACTTTTGTCGATAACTCTGTTTGTAAATTTTCGTAAGCTCACGAATCCGTTTACAGCAATATCTAAGGGATTACAGACCCGATTGAAAAACGTCTTTCTTCAGTCAGATACTATTGTTTTTCATACCAGTTTCATTGACTTTGAATAGCTTTGATAAATTTAATTTGCGTCATAACGGATTCAAAAGACGTGCTTATTACACCCGAAAATTCGGTGTCGTCTTACTTGTTAATAAATGTTACTAAGGTTTTGTTCGTAACACCGATATTTATTCCATGAGGATTCCTGTTCGTTTCGTTGTTCGATGATCATCGGCAAGGAACTCATAGGTGGCTGCAACTTAGGTTCACTCATTCTAAGGAAGGAACAGAGCCAGCACTATTTGACGAGCTCACCAATTACACCTATTTCATTCGAACTTAAAAACCAGATCTCTGACCAATCGACCACCTAGTAGGCACTTGCAGTTCTACAGGTTTAGCAGTGTTATACGTGTTTTTAAGAGGTAAATTCCACTTCTTTAGTTAATATCCGAATTTCACCGTATCATATTCTTAAGTATGGTCATTAAAACTGAAGTCTCTAATATGACTGTTTTTCATTTATCCATCTGTTCAATGAAAGAGCTCAGAAATTTCTGGTTATTTTCTTGAAACATTCTTATTTTATCTGGGAGGCAAACCTCCGAAACTGAATAAAAACCGAGTGTCAACAAGATATGATGAGTGAACACACCTTTTTCTCTTTATAAAATGAGTTTTGCAATACATTACTGAAACATGTTTCATGGATCCCTACAATATTTTATTTTTGAGTTTAAACCCAAGAAAAAATGGAATTGCTATAACTTAATTGTACAAATGCAGAATTGTTTTATGTTTTTAACAGAAAAACAAAGTGTCCAAATTACTAGTAGAGGTAGAAACGTCTTGAACCTTTAGAACTACAATGGTTAAAATGGTGTAAAGCAGATATAAATCTTAAATAACCTTCAACTATTAATTAAAATTTTGTGCAGAAATCAGCAGAAATAATAATTATTATAAATTGACTGCGAATATCTTCCTGTTATGCATGAAATAAACTAATGACGTGTATTAAATCTTTAGAAAGAACATTAAGAAACAGTTTGTGATACACTTGTTTATCTGACACTCCCGAAAAGCATGAACGCATTTCAAAATAATTACCGCCAATATCAGGTGCCTTGGGTAAATTTCTAAGGGAAATATTTTATGCTTCATGTGTTCGTATGTTTTCTAAAGTAACTTATGAAATTCAGTCAAACTCACATTGTATATTGAACTATTATATATCGGCTATAGTTTCGAAGAGTCGATAATGAAACTATACGTTTAATTAGTTTTGCTTTTGCTCAAATTGATGTAGTGCGGGTTTTTTCTTTAATGTATCGTTCATCTATTCTATTTGCATGAACAGCAAAAGTTAATTTTTCGTGCAATAAAATTTGAAATAATAAATAAATTATGGAAATTCCTAGACCAATTTTTAATACAGAATCCTTGGAAAACAATTTTTTCTTGATGGAGCTCAGTGCTCCCGCAGCTCCTGCTGAAAGTGTGAGATGGGTTTCCTCTTGTTTTCCCGAGCAGTACATAGTAAACGCAGCTGGTAAAACCGGTAGATGTAAAACTGAAACTTTCCTTCGATTAGTTTCTTCACAAGTGTAAAACAACGTCATACCCTCAAACTACGCTTACCGATGTGTTCAATTCAAAACTAGCACATAACAAACAAAAGTCCTTAATGGAAACTATAAAATACGGTTTTCAGAATTACAGCTTCAGTGGTCTTGACTGAATGATTCGTTTTGCAGTGCGATGACACACTCACAATTGTAAGTTTAAATCTATAATAAAATATGTAAGTGGCATTCTGCACACGTTTTACAGTTAAACATTGAACAAAGTATGAAACGTTTGCATTTATTTTCAGCGTGGTCTGACCGAAGTTTTTTTTTTTGAAAAGCTAAGTTATTTTTGTTAGTTTTGTTGTTTGCTCTTCGTAGATTTCTGAGTGAAATGCACAAAGATTGTAAGAGTAGTTACCATCATATGTGCTATAGAATGACGCATAATTTTTTTCCCGTGTAACATACTACTGAATTCGGAAACACGAAATTTCTAAACAAACGACCAGTGGACAGCTCGTTGGTGTTGACAAGGCTTTAATTTGTTTTAAAAAATTGCGAAATTTGTAATATGCGCAGTTCTTTATTCCGACACCTTTAGCGAGATGCTTCTTTGATTTTTAATGCTGAACATATGGTTTTCTTCTTGAGATTAGAGAAAATGTTTTGGGTTACTGGTATTCTCATTTCCTTAAAGCAACAGGTATCCAGAATTTAAATTTATATTTACCTTGTAAATTTTCAAATATTTCCGGATTTAAGAAAATGAAAAGCAATAGCAAATAATATCTATTTCACAGCATGTTAGTTCAGAAAAATAGAAAAAAGATAAAATAAAAAAAAAAGAGATTAACATCTGCTTCAAAATTTCACCATGCAGAATGTATGGGAGATATCTAGAACAACTTTCCTGTGCGCAAATCACTAAATTTAAATTTGAGTCATTTTTCTCAAAGAGTGTTCACTTACGCCTACTCTCCAAGAAAATGTAGTGCAAAATCACTCATACAGTACTTATATAAAAACGGAAATTGGTCCAAAGAAACAACGAAAAAAAATATGATGCTTTAAGTGAAATCAATAATTTTCATGGGGAGATAACAATGACAAATATAAATTACACAAAAAAAAGAAGAAATTCCGAAAATATGCGAATAGAGAATTCTATAAATATCACAGAACTCAAGTTAAACTTATCCCTGAAACACATGGAGTTATTAATACTGCTTCTGATGAATAGTGTTGCCTAGTCTTCTCTGATATACCTTTAGGTTAAATAAATTCCACGAAGCGTTTTCCTAAGGAAAAATAATTTCTTACTTCAACGCTTATCATGTGGGAAAAACTCTGGTTATAGCAAAAAGACGTCTACCAAGGCAGACGAGTAAAGAGAGTCCAATGTTCTTGCAAATACAGGATTCAGTAGAGCAAAACATGGACAAATATGAGAAATCTTCTTTTATCCTATTGGCACCGTTGGGTAACCAATGAAAAGTGTGTTTAGGTAAACCTTTTTACTTTAGTTTGTTTACTTTATTGTATTTACAAGTACAATGCTTAAATTTTATTTCCTTATTATCAAAACATCTTTATGAGAACACCATACTTTTATTCATTATCATTATTGTAATTTTTAATATCAGTTGATACTAATATTCTTGTATGAAAAAAGAATGAATTCACGAGCATTAAATTTATGAAATTTAAAATAATATTCTTGCTAAGAGGTTGGAACCAGCATATATTGAGCGCCAATAGGGGTGATCACATGAGTCGTTTTTGTTACAACTAGTGTTACAAAGCACGAGAGATAGCGAGGAGATTTGAAGAAACTTTATCCCCAAATCATGACTGCCTCAGCGGGTTTTGAGGTGAAACCCTAACGCCACTTAACATCGACTAGGGTCTGTGTTTCTATTAGAAGAAGGCAGGGATTTTGTCCAATGAGAGAGGGGAGACCAGAGCTGATGTTCTTGCAAAGCATCTACTGAGGAGGCAATACACATCGCCTCAGCTTAGTAAGAGCGCGTCTGTTTTGAGCTTAGTAAGTGCACGTCTGCTTCTTTTTCGGGAAGGCATATGAATATTTGAGTTCTGACTTTTTAGTACTGTATGATACTCGATTTTTTTAATATGATTATTCAGTAGTTTCTGGTTAGGCGAGAAATGTGCTGAGTTTTTCTTTTTTAATATTGTTGATAACAAATTTTGATTTATTAGTAATACTAAAAAAAATATTTAGTAGATATGAACTCATTCATAAAATGTAAATTGAATGCATTCTGTTTGGAGAAAAACAAATTTTACAGGTGATCATCTCTTCTGATTTCTGCCATGTTTAAGTATCTGACATGCTTTGAAGAGATATGTAGAAATTTGCATCGTGCTTGATTTCTCCTGGACACCGTTCCCACCATTCAAGGACTTAATTTGTGGCCCGCACCTCTTAATTGTAATCTACATGCACGATGGACCTTTGCTAAGAGATATGGTACTTTCATTCTGGACTGCAAAATATTTATTGACAAAAGCAATTTTTGTAATTAAATTATTTACTTTGAATTTTTGGAGGAGTGACCGTTGGATTCGTGTTATGTTTTTTTTTTTTTTTTTTTTATTGGAGGTTTAACGACCACCGTGAGCAACTCAATGGGCTGTAAGCAGTCGCCCATCCCTAATTTAGGGTCACTGGTTCCAAGGAAGGGAGAGAGCCAGTGCCGTAAAACAAACACAACATCCATGCCTGACCGGGATTCGAACCCGGGCCCCTTACGGACGAATGATCAGAGGCCAGCGCCTTAGACCACTGCGCCACCGGGGCGGCGGATTCGTGTTGTGCGTGATGCAAAGAACACACATGAACTATCACTAGATAAAAAAAATTGAGCCCAAAATGTGCATTTGCGCCGAGGAAGGATGACATAAAGAGAAACGTGTTAACCATTTCCCTCTATAATGTTTTTTCATCAAGTACACACTTTCACTTCCGAAATTGTTTGCAATATTTAAGATCCACCAACAATTTCTCCGCCGTGCTTGATGTCTTCCTGTGATTTGTTTGAACTACTGCCGATTAATGTATACAAATATAAAATATACATAAGTATATATTACCCATCAAATCACTTTTCTACAAAATTTGATTTTAGCTATCTTTCATAAATTATATATGTTGTGGGCTGTGCCTTTGCCTCACCAACATTTTTCGTACGAGCGGCCACTGGTGAGCAACCTAGTGGACCATAATGGCAACTTCATGGTGACCCTTGAGCAACGCAATGGACCATCGTTAAGTTGTTCACCACCACCGTGAGCGACTCAGCAGGCCTCAATGTCTCACTTCAGAGTTATCCTTGAGCAACGCAATGTGTCACAATGAAGTTGTTCACGACTACCGTGTGGAACTCAGCGGGTGTCGATTGCTGACTTCAAGGTGACCCTTCAGTAATTCAACGGTCCAACTTGAAGTTGACGACTGTTGTGAGCAAATCAATGAGTATCGCCCACTTCGCTCTGATAGTTTAGC
The DNA here is from genome assembly GCA_039090855.1 of Macrothele yani. Taxonomy (NCBI): domain Eukaryota; kingdom Metazoa; phylum Arthropoda; class Arachnida; order Araneae; family Macrothelidae; genus Macrothele; species Macrothele yani. The sequence continues at coordinate 7,232,257 of CM077033.1, forward strand.
AACTCAATGGAGCACCGTTAATTTGTTTACGACCACCGTCTGGAACTCAGTGAGTTACAATGACCCACTTCACTGGGACCCTTGAGCAACCCAATAGGGCAGCGTGAAGTTCATGACAACTATGAGCAACACAATGGGACACCGTAAAGTTTTTGAAAATGAGTAATACATGATTTCCACTCATTCGATAGATCTTGTCGTCTGAAATCAGTGAATCTTACACTTCAACAGAACCTTTATTCCTGAGAAGCACCTGGCCTAAAAATTGGAAGTATTTACAATATTACGATGTCAAATAACACTAATCAAATTTCCAAGCAATATTAACTTTGCAGTATCTATAGTCACATTATAAATCTAATATCCATTAAGAAATCTTATCCATTAAGAAAAAATGTTTCGACATTAATTTAACTTCTGTGATCTTCTTTATTTATTTATTTTTATTTTTTTAGTGTTAATAGATATTTTTATATATTAATTGAAATTTAGAATTTTCATTGCGCAAAAGGAAAATTTATTTTACATCTGTTTATCGACAACGTTTAAGATGGTTCCAACTAAAATCTGTGCCTTATATTTCCAATGGTAAAACTCCTTTACATATGTTCTTCGCAATGAATATATTCCCAAGGATCAAAATTTGCATATTAATTAAACTAACTTTAAGTTATAGCATGGGATACTTAATACTTGCTTAAACATAACCATAATTAAGCAATCCAAAATTTGTTTGTCTACTGACACCATCAATGTACAGGTCGCGCCATCTATTAACAGGTCAGAGCAATACTCAAAAAGAAATGATTAATTTTTAATACAATTATGGTTGTGGTTTAACGATTATTAAGTATCCCATGCTATAACTTAAAGTACTTTCTATCAATGTGCAAATTTTCATCTTTGGGAATACATTACTTGCTGAGAAAATATGTAAAGAAGTTTTGCCATTGGAAACATAATGCAGAGATTTTAGGTGGAACCACCATAACTACATGTTGACTTTTCGTGATAAGTTAAATTCATAGAAGATGTAGGGTTTTTCATATAATTGCGGTTATCTGAAATGTGATTCACACTACCCCATGCATTCATGAAAGTATATTTAATAAAATATCCACTCATTTAATATAATCAAATTATCTGACAGCATTCATGTTCGTATGCAAGACGCGCCTCACTGAGTGATAGTTCTTAAAACAAATTCCTGTCCAGTTGCGTAATGACAAAACCTCTGCAAAATGAGTAAATGATATTTTAAAAAAGTCCGCAAACTATTTAAAGCGTACACTAAACTATATGCTTGGTTTGTTTTCGATCAGTGATAACTCTCTCATTTGATAACACTGACGACATCTGTTGAAAAGCATTGAAATGCGTTTTGTGTATGATTAGTATTGTAATTCGGATATATTTAATGCAGCAGTTGACAATCCATGGATTTCTAACTGTGTGGATAAGGGGATTGTTACGTTTTGCTTTCCTGAACTAAATATAATGTTTGGGTTTTCTCTTTAATGCAATGCGTTAAAGAGAAAACCCAGACGTTATATGCTTAAATTCAAACGCATGTTCAATACATAATGTCTACTTGGATTCAAACGCATGTTCAATACATAATATCTGCTTGAATTTATCCAGATGGCTTCCATAATGATCATGCGGTGAAATAAAACTTGCGAGTTCTCTGCTTAAAGGACCTATTCTTCGTTCGACCAGAAGCATTGCAGGCAGCGAACACAGTATCCAAATTTCTTGTTAAAAATGCGGTATACTTATCTTGATAACTCTTTGGTAGCATGGATTTTCGTCAGAGCCACAATGAACAGTGATTACGAGAACTAGCTTTGGTAAATTTCCTGGTACAGTTCTCATGATGTTCTTAAACTCTGGAAAATCGTTTACCATGTTGAGATCACGTGCGTGAGATGATGCGGTGGATGATGAATGTCTTCCGACCTTATTTCTATGAATGTTGGAGTAGTTAGTTGCTATGAATGTTGAGTAGTTAACAGCTTCTTGTTCTCCAGACAGACCATTTTTAATAACGATACCTGCATACCCTGATGGAATTAGTTTATGGCGATTTGCAATTACCTAGTCATGATCAGGCAAAGCACTTCGGTATTCTACGTGCATCACTTTCGGTGCTTACTTATTGGCTGCTGCTAACCCTAGAGGTACGCGTGCTTTATCATCTTGGCTCAGAAAAAACATTTCCCTTGACACCAGTGAAGAATCAAGCTGCTGAAGAAACGACATTGTTGCCATTGCAAAACCGGCATCTTTATGTTTTGCATGTGATTCACTTGTTGCTCGAATAATTTCACAGGTTCAGTACGAACATGTCGTTTCGCTTCTGATGGCAATCTTCGTCGTGGAAGGAGCCGTAAATAAACAGAGCGTCTACCAACATCACATCCATCCTCCTTCAGCTTTTCTGTTAACTCAAATGACGTCTTTACCGAACGATACGATCCTTCACGGCGCTTTTCGTTGGCAACAGAGCTAAATACAGTAATTGGTTTCCTAAGCAGTGGCTGGTCGTTTTCTACAGAGGACGGTATGTTTTTCCCTGATTATAAGCTTGGATTTGAGCTCAGAATATTTTCACAAAGTTCACGTACATTACTTTTCTTTGTACCACGCTGTTTTCTTTTTCTCTGCATTTCACGTTTTCGCCCCATAGTCCTTCTCCAATTTTCTTTAGCTTCTACGTTTTCACGTTTAGTTCTGTATTCTGTACCTCCGTTAACATTCCACTTTGTTTCCTTTTCAGTAGTCCAATTACATCTCCGTTTAAAACATCGATTTCAAAATTCAGAGCTTGTTGCGCTGGTTCTAATTGAGTGGATATTCTTGGCTAAATTTTTGACGAACATGGGTTTTTTGTTCTTCAATATTTTTTTATTAGAAGAAAGAACAGCGGTTTTTGTTTCTGTAGATGTTCCGGGAGGACAACTGGATTCTATCCTCGAAGATACATCTTGAGAAGCAACAGGAGATACAGTTTTTATAGCAGTTTGATGGGATTGTTCTCCCCAGACTGACAGCAGTAAAGCAAATCAAAGAGCTCCATAACTCTTTTGATTTGCACTCACTTAAATACTTTTCTACTAATTCAGGTAAATTCATATCTGCCTTGATGGATTTCCAAATAGAGACAACGTCATCCTGTTGTTGTTTCCCTGTTTTGTTTCGATGTGTTGTTTTATATAGTGCCTGAAGCTGCTGAAATAACTTCTGCTTATCCATTCGGAATTAAGAAGCCGCAGATATATACAACAGTACTAACCCAGCACTGAATTCACTTTGGCTGCGTGCTTTATTGAACATACTATGCGGAGGTGAAATGATACGTAAATCGCCTATAGTGAACGCTTTTGTCATATTGTCGCCAGTCGTTGTTTGTTTTCGTTCCACCACGGCAGAGATCAAGTTGCATTGACGCGTAAACTATCCCACGCAATCCAAAACTTTTTCTGACTCATTTAACTTTGCTCGGTGCTGTTTCTACACTGGTACCCTAGGGCGCACAACCCTTCTCAAAACAGCTTGGTCGACAAGTCTTTTTTTTTGTGACTCAAAGCAACTGAGATTTTAAGCATAGAATTCAGAGTGGGGACAGAGGATGCCTCGCACCCTGAAAACAAATACACATTGCAGACGTATATTTCAGGTAAAATATAATTAAGCAATAAACATTGCGTACTCTCAGTAAATTAAATTGAAAGAGCTTAATTCTAAGAAACATAAAAATACTGCAGAGTCTGTCGTAAAGGACTGCGAAAAACAAACTAACACTGCACGAAAATGTAAAGATATATCTACAAACATATTTAAATTGCATTGTGAACGAACGGAGAGTTTTTTTAGTATTACGATTCCACTATATTTTTGCCGCTGGACGTCCGAATTACTAAACCCTCTCCCCCATGTCCCCATGTCACATTTCCCCCCTCCCCCATGTCCCCATGTTACATTTGATCCAGTTGTCAGGAACCCTTCCCACTTTAAACTGGGACGTACACTTTATGATTTGCCTATTGCAACTTGCATCTTTTAGATGAATTGAAGGCATAATTCGCCTGGCGTTCCAGTTCTCTTTGAAAATACGGTATTTGGATTAAATGAGTTTATCTGCGGATATAAGATAGGTGAGTACAGATTCAAAGTTTCAGTCGACCCACCAGAGCTTACAACTTCTAAATAGTCACGAGTTTATCCCTTCTGCACCTCAATTCAATTCTGGTGGACACCTGGGACAGAAAACTTTGACTTCAACTATCATGGTAGTGCACCCTTTGTACATAGTGCCCGAGGGCGCTATAGTCTAAGAAGAAAAGTGAGGCACGGTTCTTCGAGAACGTACGAAGATGTTCAAGAAAGTAGAGCTACATGAGCTGGATTCAACAAGTTTGAACTACCTGGATGTCTTTTTCCGCAAAGTGCTATATTCGGATATCAAGTAAATGAGATCATGTTTGGGTTTTTCTATCTCAAACACACAAACATTTGTGTCGCATGGCAAGAACCTTGTGCGAGATAGCATACTATGTATTACGGATGAAGAAACAGCTCTGACCTACAACCAATGTGGGCTCACCCGGCTCTTATAAATCAGAGTAGACCTAAAAGACATATATCGTTTTTGCAATAAATTAAAGTCCTATTGATTTCTCCACTATGACTGGAAAAGCTTTAATATCAAGACGACAAGGCGAATTTAAATTTTCCGACTGCAGGAAAAGGATATACGATATAACAGAACAGCTCCACTGGGAATAGTAACTGTGCAGTACAACAAACGGTATGGTGTTCAAGATTTCACCGTGCATTGCCCACATGATGTAACGTCAAACTGAATCCTTCATACACCACTGAACTCAGTTACAAAGCGACAAATCCATCTGCGGCAGCAAGTACTCAATCATTGAGCACTGCAAGAAAGTCCTTTGGTCCAATGAATCAGAGTTTAGTTTCTACGCTCAGGTGCAAGGGACAAAATGAAATACCACAATACGAATCGATGGAACTTGGCTTCCCATCGATTCGTATTAAAAACATTCCCTTAGACAAAGCACCGACGTGATATTAGAGCTGAATGCTACAGTATCATTGTTGAAATTAAACAACCTAAATGGAATTATATTGAACATCACAGTACCGAGATATTTGTTTTACCCACTGTTTATTCCAAATACGTTTGCATTAATCGAGAGAGCCTTGAATATGGAGATGGGGATTTTTGTTTTAACAAGCCAGGGTGAGCATCTAGTCGCTGCCATGTCTGGTTTTCAAATTATTTTTTTGTGCCCATTGCTTTCATGTCAGAGTGAATGATGACTTGGCCAGCTAAGTAAAGTGCAAATAATTTTGAAATCGTTTAAAGGTTTCCAACAACTGGTGCCCACGTCCTGAAGACACCAAACTTGCCAAACAGGTATTTGGGTCTGAGATAATTTTTCCTGACTGACATTTGCCTGGCATTTGTAGCAAATCACGTGATCTGTAATTTTCATCGTAGAAAATCCAAAACTATAAAATATTTGTTGGCGTGCGATAGGATTTATCTGATATGTCGACAAATGAGTTCGGAATTTACTTCACTTGCGACACAAATACGTGATAACTTAGGAAGAAAAGTGCGCAATACAGCTGCTCGTAAGATTAGTTGTCCTTACCTGACAGTGTGTACCACTGCATCGGAGTGATTTTCTTGATAAAAATCACTTGTAAGGAGTAAGAATGCGTGGTTACGTCATTAATATTCTTACATCCTAAGGACAGCTTCACCAGAGCTGTCATCTTAGGGTACATACCGAAGGCAATACTCAATGTCACAATGATTTCGAAATGTTTCCGGATGCAAAAAAGAAAATTCGACCGAACGGGCGCCAATTGTTAGAGAAAGGTAACATGCACCGCTGTACTGGGATTGATGCTAATATGTCCACGTCCGAACTCCTCGTGCATCACATTAGGCTGCAAGTCTAGAAACATAAAATCAAATCTGTTGGACTTGGAAAAATACACACTCGGTCGACATTATTTTTATAATATGCGAGGCTTGTAACGATAGCGTCTCTCTGGAGTTACCACGTATTTGGAATCAATTCTTCAAATAATGCTGAGATTTCTACCATAGTACCGCGGGCCCAACCAACGTGACCTCGTCTCTTCGAAATATCACGTTTGCTCCTAATCATTTATTGTCTAGTCAAGTCACCGCGTTTAAAGTGTTGAAACGTTCTATTATCCAGTTTGCAGTTAGCTGTCTACCTGCCTTGAGAAAGCCATCTGGTTGATGTGCGAAAGCTTGGAAATTTTGATTATTTATTCTACGCCAATAAATTTTCGGATTTTTAGTATATAGTTATACTATTTTGAGTTTAATTTGGTGTACAGTTCCTACTTTTTGAATTTGTTGCAGTCTCCGAGCAATGTGGAACACCTTTAAAGCATTTCGACAGCTTAGACTCAAACTGGAAAAGGAACGGTCCCATCTCGAATTCCTAACCGCTTGCAAGACATTCGGCTTGATCCCAAAGTTCCTTAATTTCAAAACGTCAGTAAAAGGATCATGGTTCGAGAAGAAAAAAGAAAAATTTCTACGCCAGACCTTGTCAAGGATAGTGAACCTGAAAAGAAAGGACGTCATGTCATTAGAAAACCGGTGCTATAATCTATATATGAACTTGCATAGTCTTTGCGACCCTATTACCTTCAACAGCCTTACCCTCCGGGTGGATATGTTAGTCGAAAGACTCCAGTCTTCCTTTTCATCCAGACACAGCAAGAAACTGGATTATCTGAAGTCTTCCCAGACTCCTAAACCTAAAGATTTCACCATTCCTTTCGTCAATATTTCTAACCGAACGCTCACCGGAGAGGAAACTAAAGTTTTGGAACTTGGACCAAAGTTCTGCTTCCGATCGAGACCGAACCCAAAAAGCGTCGTTTCTGAGTTTGAGACCATAATATCGCGAATTCCAGAAGACAACAAAGATGAACTACGTCAACTGTGTTGCTCTAGGTTAAAATCGTGGTACAATAAGAAGCAATCGTTTAATAATTTCAAAATTCCAAGGACAATTTCCAACCTTAGAAATGACCGCTCCATAATATTGACGCTAACGGACAAATCCGGCCAGATAGCAATAATGGACGCAGCGGACTATAATAAAAAACTAGAAGAATTTATATCCGATTCTGGATCTATAATCTTACGAAGGAATCCTCTAAATTCTTGGATTGCACAGGTAAAAAGAACTGCAAGGTCAACTGATATTCCAGATGATCTCAAGAAATCCGCCAAATTACCGCCTGGCCCTCAGATCCCAAAACTCTTCGGCAGACTTAAACACCACAAACCCGGCAATCCATTGAGACCGATCGTGTCTAGAACATTCGCACCGACGTACCACTTAGAAAAAGCGTTAACCAAATTCTTAACTAATCATCTACCGGAGTCGGACTTTATAATAACCTCCACTTTAGATTTTATCACGAAAATCAAGCAGCTCACCATTGAACAACGCGACATTATCGGCAGTTTCGACGTAGTTTCTCTTTACCCATCGATCCCCGTACCGGAAGCCATCAGAACATTGAAAGAGGCTATATCTAATTCATCGGTTTATTCTCAGGAGTCTTGCCTCAGCATCTTCAAATTAATGGACTTGGTCTCAAATTCCAGCTACTTCAGTTTCCGAGGGCAAACTTATAAGCAAGTAAATGGCGCTCCGATGGGATCTTCGCTCTCAGCCGTCCTTGCGGAAGCAATACTTCGCCCCATTGAGCAACATATATTCACCAACGTCACCCCAAGACCTACCACCTGGCTACGATACGCAGACGACGTATTTTTCATATGGCCACACGGAAAGGAGACTCTCCCGTTTTTCCTCGATAAAATAAATTGTATACACCCTAGAATCAATTTCACCATGGAGCTTGAACACAATGGTACCTTACCTTATCTCGACGTCTCAGTGAGCAAATCGCATGACAACCGCCTACATACGGAAGTCTATTATAAACCCACTTCCGTTCCCAACCTGATGCTCCGCAGTTCATTCTGCCCTGATGATTACAAGACCGCCTTATTCCGTTCACGAATTAGAAGAGCCTTCGCTGTCTCATCCGATGCCCGTTCCAGACAATCTGAACTAAAAAACATCGTCGAATTGGCCACTGAGGCAGGATATACTTCGAACCAGATGCATAACTTTATCGAGAAAGCCAGAACCAGGAGTGCTAATAATATTTCTATGCCGCAACTTCGCTACCTGGGCTCTATTCCCTACATACCAAATATTTCCTATCAACTCAAAAACGCGCTCAGAAGGATGAACTTCGGTGTCGGCATAAGGTCTCCGGCATCTTTATACACGATGCTTAAGAGAAATATTGACAAGCCCCCTCTTCTCAATGAGGCAGGCATTTATGCCATCCCACTAAAATATCCGGACGGCTCCAGGCGATACTACATCGGAATGACCAAACGTTCGTTTGGAATTAGAATCAGCGAACATAAAAGGGATACAAGAGACGGAAAAATAACCACTGCCCTATCAAGAGAAGTCAAGTTCAAGTCCGCCGATCCTATGTGGAGTGATGTAAAGAAATTAGCTTCATACTCCACACCCAAATCTACCGCCATTCGCGAAACCTTGGAAATCTTGACCAGCTGCGTGGCTTGTAACGATAGCGTCTCTCTGGAGTTACCACGTATTTGGAATCAATTCTTCAAATAATGCTGAGATTTCTACCATAGTACCGCGTGCCCAACCAACGTGACCTCGTTTCTTCGAAATATCACGTTTGCTCCTAATCATTTATTGTCTAGTCAAGTCACCGCGTTTAAAGTGTTGAAACGTTCTATTATCCAGTTTGCAGTTAGCTGTCTACCTTCCTTGAGAAAGCCATCTGGTTGATGTGCGAAAGCTTGGAAATTTTGATTATTTATTCTACGCCAATAAATTTTCGGATTTTTAGTATATAGTTATACTATTTTGAGATAATTAAGATTGTTTTCACAGAATTATTTCGCACTGATAATAGACCTTTTCACATGAAACGGAAGAACACTACGTGGATTAGAAATTATTTCTCGCGGGACGAAAACTATTATTATTTCATTAATTTTCATAGCAGAAATTATCTCAAACTCAAAACATGTGGGGAAAAGTAGAATACCGACATCAGATATTTAGGAAGCAATTGATGCTTTACTGAAATTAAGAAAAAATGCATATAGAATCCTGATAATTTTTCTCACAAGGGACAGGACCCCGGATTAGGTAGTATATACATGGTACTCATAAAATGGAAGAATTTTATGAGGAAATTCGTGATCTAAATAATAAAGGTAAGCAGCACTTGAAGATAATTATGGGAGATTTCAATGCAAAATAGGGCAACGGCAACAGAATGAAACTTCAGTAGGTAAATTCGGTCACGGCAAGAGAAACCAGCGTGGAAATACTCTCGTTGAGTTTGCAGAGGCAGAAGGGTTTTTCATCTTGAACTCCTTTTTCAAGAAAAAGCCACACAGGAAATGGACATGGAGACATCCAAATGGGACGACAAGTGAAATTGATTTTATTATGTGTAACAAAAAATTCGTCATAGAAGACTGCAGTGTGCTAAACAAGTTCAACACAGGCAGTGACCATAGATTGGTGAGATGTAAGATGCACCTCAACACTAAACTCGAACGTAGGAAGCTCATAAGACAAAAAAAAAAATGTATTGTCACAACCAACCTTAAAAACACCATAATACCTTCAAGTTGGAACTGAAGAACAGATTCTCTGCTTTAGAAGGCCTAACATTGGAAGAAGTGAATATTTCTGAAGTTAACAGAAAGTAACCAAAGCTCTTATGGAAACAGCAACAAAATTAGCTGGGTCTAAGAACAAATTGCATGTGAACAAATTATCAGGAAAAACCAAAATGTTGATGCAAAAAAGAAGAGTGATGAGGACAACTAAAGAAGACGTGACTTCCAAAGTGGAATATATAGAGCTATGCAAGACAGTACGAAAAAGTATAACTGAAGACGTAAGGAAATTCAACTGTGAACTAGTAAGGAAAGCAATTGAAAACAACCAAAGCCTAAAGATAGCAAAGGGACATCTCAGTAAGGGGAAAAACAGATTATGGCACTGAGAAAAGAAGATGGTTCTGTAACAAGAAATAGAGGCGAAATTTTGACAAGAGTGAAAGATTTCTACTCCGAATTATATGAAAGGGATGATACATGTACTCCAGGCATCATGAAAGGTACCAGAGTTCTTCCAGTCCTTCCAGCAGAAGTTGCACATGCAATCAAGAACATGAAGCGGGGAAAAGCTCCAGGAGAAGATGGAATTACTGTAGACATCATACAAGAAGCAAGTGGAGATATCAAAACAGTACTCGCTCAAATTTTCACTCGATGCCTTAATGAAGGGAAAATTCCTGAGGATTGGAACAACGCTACAATGATCTTGCTACATAAAAAAGGTGACATTGGGGATCTCAGGAACTACCGACCTATCAGCCTCCTATCAGTGGTTTATAAAATCTTAACTAAAGTTCTTTCACACCGCTTGAAGGTGACACTGGACATGGCTCAACCGAGAGAACAAGCTGGATTCAGGAGTGGCTACAGCACAATAGATCATATCCACGTACTGAGAGAACTAATTGAGAGAGAGAGGGAATATGAACTTCCATTGTGCATGGCTTTTATCGATTATGAAAAAGCCTTTGATTCGGTGAAACCATCAGCAGTTGCAATGGCTCTGAAATCCTGCGGTATTGAAGATGCATACATTAATATTATTAATAACATCTATGAAAATGCAAGTGCAAAGATTCGGCTGTTTGAAAATACAACACACATAAAAATTGGAAAAGGAGTGAGACAAGGTGACACCATATCTCCGAAGCTCTTTAATGCCACATTGGAAAATGTATTTCAATCACTGAACTGGGAAAACAAAGGGATAAAGATTAATGGAGATTATCTAACCCACCTTCGTTTTGCTGATGACATAGTCATTTTTGCAACTACCCCATCAGAGCTACAGGGTATGATCCAGGAACTTGCTGAAAAGAGTAAAGAAGTGGGATTAAAAATGAACTTTCAGAAGACAAAAGTGATGTACAATGCTTTTACAAGAAATGAAGATTTATCGATTCATGGAGAAAAGCTGGAGATAACAGACACGTACGTTTATCTTGGACAGCAGATATCAAGTGAGGGTCATATTGGTGAAGAAATTAATCGGCGTACAAAACTTGCCTGGAGAGCTTTTGGAAGAAACAGCATAATTTTCAAGAGCAATATGCCATTATGTCTTAAAAGAAAAGTGTTTGATCAATGCATCCTTCCAGTGCTTACGTATGGTGAAGAGACGTGGACCTTAGCTAAAAGAGACATACAAAGGCTGCAGACAACTCAAAGAAGCATGGAGAGGTGCATGCTTGGTGTAAGCAGGAGAGATAAGAAGAGGAACACGTGGATCCGAAAAATGACAAGAGTGGAAGACATCATGATCAGAGTTAAATCCCTGAAATGGCAATGGGCTGGACATACTGCCAGAAGAACAGACCATCGATGGACAGCCGAAATTTTAGATTAGATTCCAAGGGACAGGAAAAGACCCAGAAGAAGACCACATGGAAGATGGGTGGATGAAATTCGAAAGTATGCGGGAGTGACATGGAGGAGACTGGCACAAAACAGACCGTTGTGGAGGAAACTTGGGGAGACCTTCGTCCAGCAGTGGATTGATAATGGTTGACAATGATGATGATGATGACATGGTACTCGGGACTGAAATGGAATTAAGTGGATTCATAACATATGGAACAAAGAAAGTTAATACACGAACGTGTTCAAATATTTATTTACGAAATAAAGTTTTCATCAGAAAAAGAATGAAATTTAGCAGTTAAATAAGCAAAAAGAAGTATAACAATAAAACTTTCATTGTGTTATGAATAGCAAAAATCATGTCTCTTTTTTTATTTCGAAGAAAGGAAATCGACCGAGGTAAACAATATAGCATGTCACTGGTATATCTGAATGTAGATTTTTGTAGAATTATTTACACGCCTCATCAGAAGGGAGATTGCCTTACTAATGTACATATGTGAATAATTTCACCAATTTTGGTTATTGTGTGCAATAATGTAAAACCCAATATGTTACAGCAGTAAAAGGTTAGTATGGAGATCCCACTTAATATGTCCAGAAATACAAAATAGAAACTGGCTGTAAATCGGAGTTAAATGTTGGCCAATAACTTCAAATATTGGAATGGTATAGACCAAAAATAATATAAAGGTATATTTTTAAATGTAGAAAAATTCCATTGAAATGATTTAAAATTTACTCGAAATGGTGTAAATAACATAGGTAACCAAATGTTTACATATATTTAATGGGTGGACCCCTGAGAAGAAAACATTGTTTACGGAAGAACCACTCGTTGTTGACGTGTACACTTAATAACATTTATTGATTATAAGATATCTGATTCCTCTGTCGGGTTGATTATTCCAATTTAAAAAAAATATATTTTCAAGAATAAATTATACCGGACCAAATCTTATTTGTAAATTGATCTTACTCTTTCGATAATCTCCTGCAAAGCACCAGATAAAATTCAGTTCATTTGATATATTCTTTAGTAGCTGACACAAATAAGTACATGATACATGTCGTTCAAAAAGAAAAAAACAAAACAAATGGACAATATTTCATGAAACGAATAGGCCAGCCATTTCAATCTCCCGCGCAAGAAAGGTACATTCTTAGAGATTGTACCTTTCTTGCGCGGGAGATTGAAATGGCTGTGGACACTAGAGAAGGTTTTGACACTGCCCAATAGATAGCGGAGATTGCCTAAGAGGAAAAGCCCCATAAACGAAATGGCGGCACCATTAGTTGTTTGCCGTAATGGGGAACAGATGGCAATCGCCAGGTTTCCGTGGTCCGCGGGAGTTAATCCTCTTGCTCTTGAAATTCCCAGAAGAATGCTTAAGCAGTATGGTGATGCCTACATTGGCGAAAAAAGAGCGTACTAGTCAGTAGATGCGTTTAAAAATGGGCGAACGTACATCGGCAATGAGCAACGCTCCGTTCGTCCCAGCATGACCGTTACTGATGAGAAGGTGGGTCGCGCTGACGCCATTATTCGTGAAAACTGGAACATTTCTTGAGAAGTTCTGGCGACGGAATTGGATGTCAGTATTGGATCCGATCATGCCATTGTCACAGAAGTTCCCAAGTACCTGAAGTTGTGTGCACGGCGGATGCCCAGGATTCTGCCTGATGAACACAAAATATTTCGTGTGGCGACTTCTACGGCCGTTTTGGCGCAGCATGACGTCGAAGAACACGACGTCCTGGCATTCATTACCCAAGGGGACGAAACCTGAGTGCATCACTATGAACCGGAAAGAAAGAGGCAGTCTTCAGAATGGCGGCACGCATCTTCTGCAGTTAAGAAAAAAGTTCAAGATTCAACCCTCCGCTGGAAAAGTCCTGTTCACTCTCTTCTGTAATGTGACTGTACCAATTTTGGAGCACTATCAGGAAAGGGAAGGGGAGTGAATAGTGAACGGTACAGTGCAATGTTGGAGGTGAGCAGAAAGCTGCAACACGGAGCCATATCAGAGGACTTTTGTCTAAAAGTGTTCTTCTCCCTCATGATAATGCCCGCCCTCATAAGGCATTCGAAGATCGAGTTTTCAGATCTTACAGCATCCCTCATACATCCCTGAACTTGTTCCTTCTAATTATCATGCGTTTCGACCCCTGAATGACGCTTTGAGAGGACAAAGATTTAGGAGTGATGAGGAGGTCAAAGAAATAGTGCATTCCTTGCTTAAGGCACAGCGCAATAAATTTGTTTTCTGATGAACTAAAGAAGTCGGTGCAACGGTGTGAGAAATATATTTAAAGGTGGGTGATTATGTAGAAAAATAGTATATCACATGTATCTTTAATTAAATTACGTTTCATAAAATATCCAAATTGCCGTTACTTTTTAACTGCCCGCGTATAATGCGAAATGCTTCAGATCGATTAGTTTTTGTAAAAGTTGGACTTCCGATGATTTCCTATTCGTCAGTTTTTAGATCATCCCCTAATTTTTTGCGCTTTCTCTACCATATCATTTAAGCTACTCGACTTTCTATTTTTATTGCAAGTAAACACAGTTTACTCTTTGTTTGTGCGGGTGTGTGTGTGTAGCATTGTCTATAAAAATTTTAGGGGCACATTTCAAGCTGAAATTATAACATTTGAAGTTATTACCGTCATGGTCTTAGCCCGTACTCTCCAACTTCTACAGAACGTGAACGTGAATAAAGGATCTTATTGAAAAATACAAACAAAATGCATTCTCCTCAAAGACTTAGCAGAAAAAACCGCTAAATAAAATAAACGTCTAAGTAGCATAAGGAATAAAATTTAAAGACTGTTAATTTCTCTATCGTGAATTCTTTTCAGCGCTCAGAATTTTATCCTCACGTAGCAGGAATGACGTAGCGTGAAGCAATATTTTCGTTTCCTACTGAAAAAGACATGGTTTCCTTCATTTTACTTTAGTTAATAAAAAAAGATGTATTTGATCTAGTGAGTTCTAACGAAGTGTAATTGAGAGGTTATCTGAGCAGCAGAAACTGAAATTGTAACATCGTAAAAGCGTGCAAACTAAGTGTTTTAGCTGTCGATTTGTTTTCCTTTTATTTATATGAAAAACTCACTGGTACGTAATTTATGACCACTAAACTTGTGGTTTTAAGATAGATTAAAAAAAGCAACGTTTCGCATTATAAAATGTTTATTATACATCGATAATAACTTCGCAGAGCGTTTAACGCGACATAATCAGGACGAATGGAGCGTAAACCCATAAACCATTGTCATATCATCAGAGTTCTGGCTGTCACGGATTGTGATAAGTTGTTTCCACGCGCTTAGAGGAAATTGGGGCGGCGTCATGTCGTTGACAAGACGTGAAGGGGTCCTGTATAAGTGGAAAGGTTCCAGTATGTTAAGCTTGATAGTCGAATTAGATTTATCAATAAGCGTAGCGTTTCTAAACAAATGTTCATAGATGAGCACGGCCGATACGAATTTCAGCATTGATTCAATGCAAACCTCATACATTAAAATTTATATTGCAAAATGTGCATGTCACCAATGTAAATCCCAGCACAAATCGTGCACTTAAAATCCCTTTTCTGAAATAACTGAACACTTCAAAAAGTAATTACGATACAAATATTTTAGCATTTTCTATCAACTATTCTAAAATACCTTTAAGTCATAATGTAGTTCATTTAAACTTTGTACACTGCTATAAAATGTTCCTAATTCTCGTAGCGTTTTGTTATCTGAATTAAGACTTACACAAAATCACACCCCAGAACTTTTAAAAAATTAAAATTTGCTAGCTTTAAGTGCATTATATTGATTTGTCGGACTACCGGGATATCACTAAAGTATATCCGAAAATTATATTTTTACGATCTTTTTGGACTGTAGAAAAAGCGGGTGTGTCTAACTTAGTTTCATAACAGAATGTATTCAGCATATGCACAGCCTGTCATAAAGTTCTGAAAAACGGAAACATAAGAAATTGTGAGAAGATAGGACACCACCAGATCTTAAGAAGCAAGAAACTTACACACAGATCTGTACCTGCGATTTTTGATTGTTTTGGAGATAGGAATTATTGACTGTGTTGAAACGATTTTGAAATTAAATAACATAGGAAGTAGGAAGCCCCAAAGAAAATAAACTTGCTCAGATATTTGTTCGTTTGGAAATCGGTTCCTATATGGTCAATGGATATTGCGGTAAAAGATCGAATACATACAATTTCGCTCTCTGGGCCTTCTCCCTCCCGTTGAACTTCAAGCAGTTATATGTCCTTTAAGGCTTGTTTATAATCGTTCTTATTTTGCTTTCAATAATCGTATCTATCGCCATTTGGAGGGAGTTCTCACGGTTTCCTATGTTTCTCCCCTTTTAGTGGAAGTCCTCCTACAATCTATTGAAGAAAGTGTCTTCAATGCTTCTTCTGTTCCATTAATTTTATACCTCCGTTACGTCGAAGACGTTCTTGTATTTTGGAACTCAACGCAGGTTGAACTCGCCCATTTTACTGCTTTTGCATCCTCTGAATTTCCACTATTAAGCTAACCCATAAAGGAAGGATCTATAGAGTGGAAACAGACATAGGAGCCCATGGAATATCCTCACATGGAAAGCGGCGCCCCCACGGACCTAAGACAGAAGCAAAATGTGACGTGACCCCGTGACGTCGGCAATAGTTGCTACGGCAACACATGCACAACATTTAGTGCCTTTGATATACGTGGGGTTAAGTGAGAACATATTGAAAAATAATAAACCAGATATAGGAGAAAGGTTTTTAGCTAGTAGGGTAGAGAACAGATAGAAAGAAAGTACTTCAGAAATAACCAAAAATTACGAAGATAGAAAACAGTTTTCACAAATGTTGGCCAATTATGGAAAAACAGGCTACACAAATGCCGAGTAAAAAAATTGATAAGCCGAAAAGCTAACGAAGCCAATAACGTAGATGTCGAAGCAGATGACAATTGAATACAAATTACAATTGTAAGTGAATCAGAGTGGGTATGGAAGAAACAATCAAATGAGCAACAGACACGTAAAAACCCAAAAGTTATGAATTCTGTAAGGAAAAGTATACGATCAGTAAATAATAAGCAAAATAATACCATTTATTAGAACGCTAGAGGAATTGAAAACCAAAAAGAATCTTGAAATTAATAAGGTATTGCGTGTATTCGTCTAAAACACTGCCGGATAGCAAGCCAAAGTCAAAAGTCAAAGTAAAAACATTCGTTCGGACAAAAATCACGTGGTTCGTGGGTGTTTCCTGGGAAACCAGCTGTCAATCAACTGTAGTTCTGTTTTAGGTCGCTGGTGGGCTGCAGTCGACTTCACTAGCGTCTGGGGACAGCAATGGAAATCTCGTAGGAAAATCCTCATTGGTAGGAATAAAACACAATCAACCAATTGGCGTGCGTGATGTGTATCACTAGTGCCAGGTAAGTATGAAATAATTAGCAAACTTTCTATATTTAATATAATTTTTCGAATTTTTTACTGAAAGCCATTGATCAAATTACTGGGTAAATGTGTAGATTATCGTTCTAAATTATTTCGCGAGAAAAATGTTAGTACCTGGAAAAAGTGCGACGTACGGATTCAGAGTATGGATATTAAAGGCAAATGGTAAAGAAATTTCATATTTTAAATGTGTTTTGAAAATTTTAATCGGAATATTGACCGGAAAGTTCGATGCTGTGAAGAGACGCTGCGGTTGGCCTAATGCATCTCTACTGCGATGATGTTAACTGTGCTCCGTTAAAAGGAAGGTTCGTTGCTGAACCGAAATGACGGGCGGAAGAGTACGAGAGAAAGCGGTTACTTTTTGGCAGAAGAGCAATACATTTTGTAGTGTACACTACAAAAAATAGGTCCAAATTATGCACACTTTATTGGTATCCCATACGTTGTTGGCAGGAAAACCCGGAAAATAAGATCTTTGATTAGCAAACGATACGTGTCAGTGAGAGAGAAATTGACCTGCGAACAAAGTATCAACACGAGAACCAAAAGTACAGTGGTACAGCAAATCAGCTACGAATGGAAGCCGTTCAAAGTAGAACCGAAGTTATGCTTGATTTCAGCAGGATGGTACCACCTGCCACACTTCCACTGTCAGCATATCTGAAATTGTTTCCATGTTTGAAGATCGTGATCTTCGTGAGGGACTTTTGCCACCAAGGTCGCCTGAATTTATCCCATCTGATTTTTTTCTATGGGGCATGCCAAAAGGGAAGGAGAATTGCAACAAGCCACGAACTCTCATGGAACTGGTGCAAAACCCTCGGCGACAAATTGAGGCTGTGACTCCCGATGTGTTGGTGAATACCTTCCGTATCGTTGAGAATCGCGTGCAGTCATGCCCACTTGCTTGTGGCGAACACTTTCAACGCTTGCTCTGAGGTCGCCTGAATTTATCTAATCTGATTTTTTTCTATGGGGCATGCCAAAGGGGAAAGAGAATTGCAACAAGCCACGGACTCTCATAGAACTGGAGCAAAACCCTCGACGTAAAATTGAGGCTGTGACTCCTGATGTGTTGGTGAATACCTTCCGTATCGTTGAGAATCGCGTGCAGGCATGCCCACTTTTTAATGGCGAACACTTTCAAGGCTTGCTCTGAGATCATCATGCTTCGTATTCACCATGATTTGTCTCTTTCAAATTTCACTGAATTACGTCCATTAGTTTGCAAGTCACAAGAGAAATTCTGGGGCCGACAGAGAGTGAAACACTCTGGGTCCTAAAGATCTCCACCTTGCTACGAATTAATAATTTATTTTTGTGGAGGTTCGTAACAACCAAATACGGTGTGAATATCTGATTGCTTTTATTCTGTAAACTTAATCTTAATTCCATAAAAATCTACGCAAAAATTTGCAGTAATTTACTGCAAATATAATTCATGTTAAGCAAAAAGCTAGATGGATTTTTATAACATAGATTCCTTTTGGAAAATTTAGCAGTTCGCCAAAAAAAGTTATGTAAATGATTATCTGTAGTTTGACGTATTAATAACAAACCAGTTATCGGGTTCATGTTCTGCAATGATGATAACACGTTTTTTGATATACTGATATGCTTAGAATTATTTACATATTTTATACTCACTTTATCACACTGGGTACAACTAAGGAATGTCTGATATATTAATCTGAAACCTCATCTTATAGCTAATTCAATGGTTTCATACGGTGGCCGAAATTTCATATGCTTTTCACATATGAAGTTCCTTGATGTGTAAAAGGTAGATAGATTTGGTTGTATAGAAACCGATGTCTCTAAAAGAGAAATATATTTAAAAAAAAAGTATTGCTTTGCTACGAACAAAATTCTTGATTAAAATATATTTAATTTGTCTTCTATCCAGCGGTAAGTTGGCAGTGAATTGTTTTATAACATAATTAGTTCAAGGAAATTTTCCAATCAGGTTAGAAATTCAATATTTTAAATAGGTGGAAAATTGTCTTAAAATTCGTATTATGTTTTCTTACTACCTTGAGAAAAAGGAATTCATAGGTCTATTAAATAAGAGAAAACATATTCAGAAAGATTATTTTAGTAATTTCATTGAAAAAATAATTATATAAATTTATTTAAAACAAAAACTTAAACAATATGTCTGGCAAATCTGTTAAATTTTAAAGTGTCCAGAGCACAGGTAAAATTGTAGGACACATTTAAACGCCATGTAACGTTGGAAAGAAGCTTAGGTGACAAAATCAAAGAAAAGCCTACCGGTATTTTTTAAATGCAGCATTAAAAGCTGAAATAATAAAAGGTAAAATAAATTATCAACATTTATTCACAATGAAATATTAACATCAGCAATAGTTTCACATTGCGTTTGATTCATTTTGATGATGCTGAGCCAAACGCTTTGCGAAACGGTACTCAATAATAACAAATAATTCAATTATGAATAATCGTTGATAATGTATATTATCTCAACATCACAAGTGTGGAGTCTTAAATTATATATATAAAAAAATGTGTCTAACAGATATAGTATTGAATTACAACAATAAAGCATCTGGTTTTTAAAGTTATGCTGTAATTCGAAGACAGGGCTCATAAGAATTGGCTGTTTCATTTATACCTGACGATGCACATACATGCGTTTTCAACTCACTGTTAATTCTTTGAAAGGGATGTTTCAAACAATAAGTTGGTTTTTCCAAAAAGCTGTACTTATACACATATACATATACAATTTTTGTCCAATAATAGGATGAAAACTTTTGTAATTTCTGGCGTTTGATTTCTAGTCGTTAATATGTAATCTCATTATTCAGATAAAGATAATTGTTCTAGTCTGCCTGCTTTTCCTGAGAATCAAAGGTGGAAAAGAACAAAAGTGAGCAACATGATCAGCATAATTGATTCAAAAATTTAGATTACCTGAAGAAAGGAAGTTATGTGTTTAGCAATTTTTTAAACTATGGTTCTTAAAGTTCTTGGAAAATGTTCATGCTTCATTGGTAACCAGTATGTCACCCTGGAAAGTGGATCCTTATGTTGTTTTATACCTCATTTCAGCGGATCATCTCTTTTTATAACTATTCCTCCAACATTCCCGTTTCTACGAACAATCTAATAACATTTTATTAATACTTACTCCATTCTTTCCTTTAATGTCAAAACTTTTATGTAAGAGCAGTTGATGCTAAAACCACTATGGAGAAGAAAGATTTAGGAGACAAACAGGGTTTCTTACTGAAATCTTTGTTCTAGGAAGTGGTTATTCTACTTCTTCACAAGGCATGACATCCTTGGAACGTTTTTCAGAACTTTGATGAAAAAATGAAAATGTAAAAGTAAGGCCTAATATATGGAGAAGCGAAACGATATATATTTAGTGTACTTGAAAATCATATTTTTTTAAATTTCGTCAGCTTTGAGCGACAGCTAGTGCATGGAAATGCTGTGCAAATTGTTTAAAAACTAAGAAAACGAGATATGCTGAATTCCATATTTTTTACAAGAAAAAATTTACAAAAAATACAAATTGAAAAAAAAATTCACAAGCCAGAATTCGTAATGGAATTTACGGCCGTTTGTGTTGGTAATGGTATTGTGCTAGTTATGGGTTAAGTATTGTGTTGGCAATGGTATTGTGCTAGTCATGGGTTAAGTATTGTGTTGGTAATGATATTCATAGTGTTGGTATTAAGAAAGAAAATATTTTGAATTAAAGTATCTTGAATTAAAGAGCATCTGCACTTCTCCACATATTGGTGCAATTACAATCGAAAGTGTTATTTCCGTGGAACATTAAATTTAGGAGAACACTAAACTGGCACGATGAAATTTGTGTTGCCAGATATAAGACGTTACTGATGTAGAATTACAGTCGCAGAATTTTATATGCTCATGTATTGTTTATTGCCTATAATTAAGCAATGAACTATACATGAATAAACCAGATTTTAGGAGTAGAATTGTCTATTTTAATTCAACCGACCCTGTCCATATACAAAATTGAAAACTTAGTTAGGAGATATGCATCTTTAGAAGCGCAAACCACTTTTTATATATATCATGTGGATATTACTTAATTCATGATGAAATAAATGGTTTCCTGTTCAATTTTGAATTGCCCTTAACAACTACGGGATTTTAAAATCAGAAAGAAAGAATTAATATTTATATGCATTCACAAAAGTATATTTAGAGGGTTTTTGTAGTTCTGTTTGTTTTACACATTCCTCATGGCGTACGATATGTCCGTTGATGTTCCGTAGTGGCAGTTGTACTTTTCTGTTCTATGGAAATGGAGGTGGAAAGATATTAATATTACGATGTCATACCGGTTTCGGGATTGGCTATGAACTTGGGTATCCATATGGCACATATATAATTCCTGTGTCTATTATGAACAGGTTTTTAGAAGTGTTCCTTTTATTCATGAAGATATTTTCCTGTGATTGTTAGTTACACTGAGTTTTAGCACTGGTGTAAACAGCGAGGTCTCTTTCCTGAAACGAAAGAATCTACCAAGCATCCTGAAAATGCTTACGAGCGCCAGGGCACATATAAAGATTTCTATCTTTCGTCGTTTATTCTGATAACAGAATAGCCTTTGAAATTTAGACATTTATCCTCCTGGCGAAAATTCCATCCAATACACGCTTTTTATGAAAGCACAAAATATCATGCTGTATCCCCCGTGGTTTTCGGATATACCCTCTGAAGTGTTGAATAATACAATATAAAACTTGTTTTGATGTTGTCGCAACAAATTTTGATATTATAACTTTGTCTCGCATAATCCTCGTGTGAGCGATTTTATCTGTTTTCTGTTAATTACATTGCTTCGAAAACTGATTCACCTGCATAATGATTTGCAGAATGGATATCATCCGGCTAATTTAGTAATCATGAGCACCTCGACAGGCTGCGAATGACCGCTTAGATTTGAAAATATTTGCGCTGGTTCGTGGCTACGATAATCCAGCATATTGGGAAATTGATTTTTACTCGATTTGTCTTCCGTGTCATTTGCATTAAGGTAAATCCAGGGTAAAATGTGACGAATTCCTTAGGCTCGGTATAACCACTGGAATTTACGCAATGCTTGAATGCATTGTTTTTAGGTTACTTTTTCTCAACCATTGGACATCCCTGTATGATGTCTACGCCTCAAATGCTTCGTTAATTCCACCAGACCCCTGTTATTCATGGCCGTTCAATAGGAGTCTGATGTCTTTCAAATGAACATTGTGGAAATAACGATTCAACGTAAAGGTTAATCCACTCTACAGAACAACGAACTCACGCTGATGAATTCAGCTAGATCAAGCCATGGAGATTATACCATTACGTATACTGCCTATAAAGTAATAATGAACAAGAAAGTTACCCCGAATTTTCGGTTTTAATGAGCACGTCTTTTGCGGTGCAAATTATCTTTCCGACAAGAAAATATTTTCTTGCCAAGTTATTCATAGCAAATTGAGACAGACAGAAATATTTTCAAATCAAACAATAAGAAGAAGAAATATAAATGTATACATGATATAACTGTACGCTACCTAGGGAAAGAATTCAGCATAATGCAAACTTTAAAAATATGCGAAAAGTATTTTTCACAGGAAAAGCTATGCTAAGCAAAACATTTTTCCGATGCGTGTGCTGAAAGCACTGATAGAAAGAAAAGCTGCTTTTACATTTACACACCTTCTACTGAGGAAGCTGTGCTCTATTTAAACGTAATGCACCTTCCCATGAGTATTGTGTCTAAGGGTAAATAGTAAAAACTGTTTTCAATTTTATTTTATAAGCCCGAGATACAGATGTAAGCAGGAGCACCTAAACTCCAGTTATCGACAGAACTAGGAACTGCTAAATTCCACAAGTTAAAATATTTAGCAGCAGAAATATCAAGCAAATTATATTTGAAGCTTGCTCCCACTAGTTAAAATAGTGTGCAGTATTTGGGCCTGGAAGTACACACAAAATGGTTTCCTTTTTATAGTACGTGCCCGAAACATAATTTTTTAATAGGTTTTTCTAGGATCGTAGATATTGCTACTAATATGCTACAAACGGCAACGTGATGGTGCGCTCTCTAGTAGCAAACATGTGCGTTACTTTTGATTTTGTTTTTTTAAGAAAAATTAGATTATCAAGTTACTGAGAATGAGCAAAATATATCAGGCACTTTGCGTTTAAATGTTTGAAATTGAAGAAATACTTAGCATCAGATCTCACGTGAAATATAACTTGACTTTGAGGATATCCGCATATTGGGAATACCTAGTTATGGGAAAAATCATTATTGTTTAAAAGTTGTTTTTGTCACACCTGCAGATTTCGCGTATGTGACACACATGCTAGCGTTTTGCAGACTGACGACAGATTTCAAAGGAAGTTACGTCATAGCAAAACGTTGGTTTTAACTTTCAAAATAAAAAAAGAAAGTTGGGAAGTTTTCAGAAATTCAATACCGGTATCGTAAATTAACAAAAGTGTGAGATAACAAAAAAGACGCGATACATTTTTTACAGTGGTGGTTTCGTACAGTGAATTTTCATAAGAGCTGAACAGCCCTGTGCTTTGGCATCGAAGAACTGCTAACTGAATGTTGTATTCGAACTAATGGAAGTAGATTCATTGGCGCCCATAACGTAGTTTTTAGGGGTTGTGCAACATAAATTGTAAACGCCAACAAACACCATATGCAAATCAGGCTGTGTCTCTCTGTTATCTAACAGCTTTTACCGCACTCTTACATCATGAATATATTTGAAAAACAGAATAGTCAAATGCTACGTAAAAAAGATGAATAAATGCAATTTGACCGCATATTAGGACAAAAAAGATGTCTTTAAGTTACATAAAAAACTGCTTGTCATTTTATCCACGAAATGCCAGAGAACAATCAATTGGTCATCGAGGATGAAAATGTACATTAAAGACAAATTTGGGGGAAATTTTGAGAGAGCTTTGTCCTGTAGTTATTATATGTTGGGGAAGATATAATTTTTATTTCTTCGCCATTCATACTTTTCCTCACTCTTCTAAAACATACAATGAGGAATTTCACCATTACTTTCTATTGTAAATCTCCGCATACTAGAAATTGCTTCCTTTTTTTTTATTTTTTCATAAATACACATCCGAAAGTTCTACAGAAAAACTAGCAATCAGAAATAGCCCTCCTATATGAGCGCCCATGGGGAATTTGTAATTTTGGTGTGTACTGGAAGGCAATAGACAATCCTGATTTGCGGCGTCTGAACGTTTCAAATTGTATCTGAAAGAAGGGCAGACACTGTTACGTTTAGTGATAGTTCATGCAGATGAAACATGTTATAAAGCATGATATAAGTATTAACGTTAAGATATAAAAAACCGGAACGCACTCAGTTGTTTAGCTAATCGCCGGAAAGCAAACAAAAATAAATGCAACTTAAAATCCCAGTGCATGGCGAAACCTTTACGCGCCGAACGGTTGATTAGTGTTACTGAAATTTGAAAGACTCCTCAATTGGAAATTATTTGCTTTGACATTTCAATTGCTAACGTGCAAACCTTTTTAATTTCAGTGAAATATTATTGTTGAGAAATGCAAACCTACTTATTTTCAAAATTTTGAAAATAGCAAATCACTTCAAATCACAATTAAGATATAAAGTTACAAAGAAATTAAGTTGGGGTTTTCTTACAACTTGTAAACGTTAATTTATTCTTGATGTGGACATTCCAATGAAATTAAAATAGTAAATCTAAGTTGGAGCTACTGAAACTATATAGTAACAAGCCCGTCTGTTTATATTATCTCATTTAAATTTTAATGGCTTCCGATTTAAAAATAGTTTAATGATGTAATCTTCTGCAGAATACATAATATATTTGGAAAGTTCTCAAAAAGAATGGAGATTTAAAGTGGGAAACAATTCAATCATTAAAACAATCATTTAATAATTTTATTATTTGAAATTAGACAGAGCATGGGATGTATGTATGACATATATAAAACCTGTAAATGATGATAATTACAGTTATATTTTTTAATATGAATTATAAATAAAAATAATCTGTTACGGCTGTTCATCTTTATGGTAACAGAAATTCGAAATTCTAAGTAATTTTGGTTAATTTAGCGGGAGAAAAACATTTACAGGTTATGCAAACTATTTAAATGAAGACTAATAGGTACTATAATGTTTTATTTGAAAATTACTTTATCGATGAAGTACGTAACTTGTGATCAGCAGAAATTTATATCAAGGGAAAGATACTGCTTCAGGTTAATACAGCGAAGATAATACATTCGGTGCTCATTAAGGGTACACAGTCGGGATTTCAAAGTGTATTTGATAATTTTCATCTATGAAATCTATTCGTATGATGTCGGAGTGTACACTAAAGATGTGCATTCGCATTTTCTTTTTTTACAGCGTAACACATTATTGTTCTGCAATGTGTTTAACTGATTCATTGCCCTTTCAGGTATGATGCATGTTAGATTCCCGTTGTTTGAAATACAACTCAAGCAATACATTCCATTTTAAAAATAGCATAAGAAAATGCTTGTTAAAGCTGAATCTGGAATTTCGATTTACTCTCATTCAGCATAACCACTACCGAGAGTAGCAGAATGTTGACGTACGCGCGTACACTGTATGCAGATAGTTTCCAAACTATTAGCAAATTTTGTAGATAGTTTTTGCTTGTAGATTAATAAACAAAAAATGCTGTTAACAGCAATTAAAACACTTGGTCAAGTCATCACTCAGATTAAAATTCTTAATTCTTACTTAAATAAATTTAAATTAGTATTCGCATTTTCGGATATCTTTTGTTTTTACAGATGTTTCTTGCCTCTAGGTTGTATCAAAGCCTATTCTCAATGTATAGCAACTGTATCAAAAGTTTCGTTTACACAGAGAAAATCTGAATTTTATTGGCAGGTTCCTCATGCAGTTGCCAGTTATAAAATTAAAATAATTTTCTTATGAATTTTTTAAGTCGACTATTTTCGAATGAAATTGGTGAAAATGTTACATATGAGTTTTGAAGGTTCACTGATTGAACTGTTTTCCTGGATATAAAAACTTTCTTTAATTAGTCTCTTGTTGTTATGAGGCTATGTAGTCAAATATTTCAATACTTTGCCATAAAGGTCTATTTCTCATACACTACTGATCATTCGATAGTAAATTCGTCCTCGTTGGAATCTGTAGTGTTCAAGTATTTACTTATTGTTCCATCAATTTTTCTTTAAATTATCTCATTCGATTGTTATCGTGGTTCGCACTTCAAAGCAACTTCTCGGCTTCAATGGTGGCGTACACACATACATTTTATTTTTGTACAGCTCTGTAACTACCTCCTCACCGCGAATCTCTGGTATTGAGCTGTGTGCCTACTCCGCGGGTGTCACCATGTGACGGCTTTCATTTAAAAATGCATCGCGTTTAAACATTCGTTGTGGAGAGCAAATGAGTAAGACTTCCTGTTCTTTTATTTTTATTATTATTACTGTTTCTCTGTAAGTTTAATTATTTGCTTTAATACAGAGGCGACTTCGAAATTCCACAGGTCCCACCACATTCCTATTCTCATTTCGAAGAAAGGCTGTAAAATGCATGTAAGGTTGAGGAAAAGTGGATTTTCTGTTTCTACTTTCAATGACGCTAACGTTTCCGTTTCCTAGCAGAAAAAAAATGCTGCCATGCCACGATCTCCAAAATGCCAAACATTATCATGTATTAATCTATCTGCAAGGAATAAATTGCGTTATGAATGTCAACACATTCGTGGTATGTGCTTGTGTAATCAATGTTATAAGCATCGGTGAATGTGTATCTGACAGTCGATTTATTTTGGGAGTTCAACGTGGAAGTACTCCGATCTTGTGCTTGAATTTTAGTAAAATTTCATTATAATCGCTTAAAAATGAAATACCACATTTCAAAGTTTGAACAGAAGAATACAGCTAATAATGTAAGGAGTTTCTGTACGTGAATAGTACAAAGCAATTCGATGGAATTGATGACTTTGTTTGACAGACTAAAGGTACAAATTTCTCAGTAAGCTTACCCCTAAAAATAATCGATATAAATACAAAACCGTTAACACTGGATATTATCTTATTAAGCGAATTGCATTCGCTTAATTACATTCCTTTGATACACGCATAGAATACCAATCCTGCATTTTTTGAGAAATTTATGAATTTATTTTTTTAAGTACTATACTGAAATATAGCAAAGGAACAGTTAGATTAAGAAAAATTGTATGGCTTTCCTATTTCAATTGAGAAAGGATCTCAATGGGGGAAAATGATTACCACTTTTGTAAACGATTGTCTTCCTCCTGAAATAGAAATTAGAATCACAAGTGATATACTTGTAAGAGGGTGAGCTATACTTGGGGGTGCGACATAAAAATGTTTGACATCAACAATATAGCCTCAAAGTGCCGAACTGTGACATTATAAAATGAAATGCTATTATGAAATTTCCAGAAACGATTCACTGAAAATGTTTCCAGAAAGAAAGTAACTAACCTTCCGTTTTCCAAAAATGAGTAGACTTGTCGTACATTATCCAATCTTGACCTCTTTAACGACCATAATCTAAAAATCATGTATCACCCTAAATCCCATTACACCCGAAACTGTCGGTTTTTTCACTTCTTTGTTTAACAGCAACAATAGTAACTGAGGGTGACTTCTGCTGAATCCTCATAGGTTGAAAAAATTTGAAGATCAAGCAGGGTAGGAAATCTGTCTCACTCTAGACAGGCGTCTCGGGAGGCTATGGCCGTTTGTACGTACGGGCGTTTTGGGCGTTATGGTCGTTAAAGGGTTAATATGCAGAAAAAACTCATTTGTCATAGGTTTTAGAACAAACATTGTGTTCTTACGTGTGCCGGCGCAAAATTAAGGTAGCAGTGTTGCGAATTTCTCCTTTCTCCTCAAATCGTTGTACGCTGATAAAAATGTTTAGTTACTTTATACTCAAAGTAAGTTTTGTCCATTTTTTCCGAGGTAATTCTGAGGGCAGCAAAACATCTGAATAACGGCCACCGCTCGGAACGGAAGAAATCGCCCGTTGCAGGAAGTTGTCCATTTTTCGGATCTTACACCAAAATTAATATCTTTTGTCTCTTAAATATGTACAATAACCCAATTAGTCTATCCAATTTCCACAAAAAATGGTTGTAGAACTATTTCCACAAGCGTAATTAAACTCAGTTCTAACTGTGAGAGTATTATATTAAAATAAGTATGATGTGTACATATTTTACTATGGCTAGTCAATGTATGAAATTATTTATTATATCGGAAATGTTCTTTCATAAACTATGAACATTTATGTTGTGAGTTCGTTTAAGAACCTGGTTATATTACATCATTTCATTTTTTGTAAGAACTTTATGAAAAGATAGAACCACCACTTATAATTTCGTGGGCAAATTACGGTCATTCTGAATATACCGTCATTCAATTACGGCCATTCGGTCATATTACTGCCATTTAAATAGTTGAAACTTTCGCCCAGAGTATTACTCAAAATTTGTGAGTTTTATTCTTTATGTAACTCGGGTCGACCTCATTTCGTTCGCTGAAATGTCTGTTGTAATTATCTTTTCAGCGACACCAAAAAAATGAGAAAACTTCAAAATTTGCAGCTCTATTCAGAAGCGTTTTGTTGATAATACCATTTATTTCAGCCATTAAGAGCTTTTCCAATTTCTTTATTCAAATAATCGCTAGTTTTTGTGCTCTAAAAAAACTGTAGCATAAGGAAATGAGAATTAATCGTATAAAAGAGTATATTGTACCTTGAAAAGCGTTTTCGTCTTTAACTGTTCTGTTCTTAAAATTGCTAAGGTGCTGCTCTTTTTGCGGGCTATTAGATATTATAATATTACATAACAACACTCTTACTGCTTGACTCATAAAGCGTTGTGACGTATATTCTAGATGAACTTTCCTTCTTTAGTTTCTTTCCGTATGTAATTCTTGAGTTTATTCTCAGTATTCTTCACGCTTAACGGAATATATTTTCCTTCAAATGAGTACGTTTGGCAACACAATTGAGGTGGAATGCACGTGACGTATGCATGTAATAAGATAAGAACAAGAGATAAAAAGCGACGACTGATCTGTTGTATGAGAGAGGTGTTGATATTATTGAGAGCGATTATTAAGGTGTGTTGATAAGAGCGATTATTGAGAGCTATTATTGTGAGCGATTATGATGAGCGTTGTTAAGAAAGTGCTGTACGAGAGAATTGAAGTGTTGAGAAAAATGTGTGCAGAGTGTTGTGATTCCATTCCGAATAAAGGACTGTTTCCGTAAGTTGATTTCTGGTTATATGTTTTTGACTAGCCGTTAAGGTGTGTTTCATTTAGGAACAATTTATTAGTATATGTTGATATTTTAAGTTAGCGTAAAGGGCAAGACTACTTTTACGCCACAACTTCGAAACCTATACGGTTGTAAAGGAGGGTTTTTTTGCTGCTAAAAATTCTGTAACAGTGGAAATTTTTTTCCTCTGTAAATATAATTGTTGATGTCGATATCTAAAAGCAATAGACACCTCCATTTATCTTGGATAACAGATTCCATGTGAGGCCACATCGAAAAATTAATTAATAGGCATATAAAACTTGCTCAGAAAACATTGAGAAGAAACAGAACATTTGAAAGGGTAATTTATCAAAACGCCTTGAAAAAAAGCGAGTATTCAGTGTACTCTTCCAATTCCTACTTATAGAACAGTTATATAGATTTGAACATCATAAAAAAAAGACACACAGAAGCCACAGAAAACTGAAAAATAAAAACCACGGAGTTTTGCATGCTTGGTGTTATTACAAGAGAGACTGATGGATGAGGAAAATGAAAAGAACCGAAGACACCGTGATCAAGGTAAAATCACGGAAATCAAAATGAGTTGAACACATTAGTAGCAGAACTGGCCACAGTTTGTTAACTAAATTGTTAGTAGTCTAGATATCAAGAGACAGAGTAGGACGATGAACAAAGACTCAGTTTACTTATTCGTTCTTTTCGAACGAATCGTTCCCGAAAGACAAATCTCAACTTCGACAGATGGTTAGACAAAATGAAATTGACAATGAGCGTATTACGCAAAATATTGTCATTCTTTGTGATGCAAGAGTGAAATACGTACAGGTATGGTAAAGGCACATGATCGCTTTCCTAGAGTGCGACCCGCCCCTTTTTGAACATAGAGACCAACCAAAAAATAAAGCCTGTTGTTTTCTGGCATATTCCAAGGCAAAACTAGCAGACGGAAACAAATTCAATGGGAACTCAACTCCGAAAAGAAGAACACCTCTTTCTCAAGCAAGTAAAATATTAAGAAGTATATTTTTAGAGTATGGAGTAACAAAGAAGCAAAAGTGTATGTGCAGGATCAAAAATAGGTATATAAATAATTATGATACTGATTACGAAATCCACTTGACGTGTGTTATTTTGTAAGCATATACACAAAACACACCTTTGGTTTCCAATACATTTATATCAATTTAGGTCACTTGGAAGAGGAGCAAATCAAATTATCCCATATTCCAACAATAGCAGAAACAATGTATTTCAGCGTAAGATTTTCTCACACTTCGATTACTCTTCTGTTCGTAATCCATGATTCCGATTGCAATTTAACATTGATAATTAGATATATTTATATTTGCTTCATGAATTTGAATATAGGCCATGTGTACCATGTATGATTTGTGTTCAGTTTATCCTCAGGATTTTTTTTTGTAATGCACGAAAAAATTCGATGATGGCACACATCTTACATTGTGTTTAGGAAATATGAATATATTTCATGAAAAAATCACTGTGGAAACTCTTATTTATAATATGTTTCCAAAGATGTAGATTGATATACAAATAAAAACAAGCACAAACTTGCTTTTCCTAATAGCTTAATCTGAGAAATACAAGGAAACAATTTGGCAGAATGTATTTAAAATTATATCTTTTACTAAATTGTTACTGTGTGAAATTTATAGATTTCTCGACTGAAAGTGAGCTAGGAAACATTGTCTCATTCGCATTATTTATTACCGAAATAATTAACATTGGAGTCCTGTTTCTGCGTATTCAAAGTAAAGCGGAGCAATACCTAATAAAGTATACCAAACCATATTAAAATGCTTCGTTTATTTTATTCTCCTTTTTAATTTTATAAGATTTGGAGTTTTCTTAAGTTCGACGACAGAGAAAAGTTTACGAAGACTGATTAATTCAAATAATTCATCACTGAGCTCGTATAGGAATTGTTATGCTTTGCATAAACAAAAAGAATATGAAGGTAACTCAGTGTTTGAAAAACATCATAGCTTCAAAAGTGTTCTAAATGGAGATAATTCATATTTTAATTTATTTTATTAATGGATATTTCTTTTGCAGCCGTTGTAACAGACGATGATAAATGAAAGATGTCTGTAGGTGTTATCTTTGGTTTGATTTGACGTAAATTAGAAAAAAACGATGAAAACTTTTATGTGTATAAAAAAATTGAAAGGCGAACAACCCTTTTTTTCTGAGAAAAAGAAACACATCTCTTTGATCGAACTTAGGACAAAATTTAGAAAAACAAAATCATTAAAATTTACGAACGAGGGAAATATTATGTATTCTCATTAAACAATTTACAGAAAACGGAAGCTTTAAAAAATAAATTGAATGCAATTCAATCACATAAATTCTTAAGGGAGAACGGTCGGAGAACAATGGGGTGGTTTGAACTGTACAGTATGCTCAGTCAGAAAAAGTAGTCCATCTGGATAACTACGTGTGCTAGGTAATGTTACTAAGGAAATGCAGAAGAATCAGAT
Organism: Macrothele yani; assembly: GCA_039090855.1. NCBI lineage: Eukaryota > Metazoa > Arthropoda > Arachnida > Araneae > Macrothelidae > Macrothele > Macrothele yani. The sequence goes on from CM077033.1 coordinate 7,264,269, forward strand.
GTATTCGTAAGTTAAATACTAGAGATGCTTTGACACAAATTAGGTGATACATTCGGTCATAAAAGCAGCGTGTCCATTAGATTGGCGGTGATTTGCAGAGAACTAGCAAGGATTATCTGCTCAGGTGGCCACTAATTCCTCTTATACTTAATAATAGCATTTCTAAGTGAGGTAAGTAGTGTAAGCTCTAACTATCATAAACTTCAAATACAGCAATGATATAGATTAAAATCACATAAACATAAAACAATATTTTGCATCATATCCTGTTTAATGTCTTTGAAATGTTTGACGTGGTTTTGATTTTCTTTTAACGCGCAACTGTGTTAATTGTTGCCACAAGAGTGTATTCATACCTTCAAAGTCCGCCTTCAACAGTCAGATGGAGAAAAAACTTCCCCATCCGCTTCAGAAATCCGACTTAGAAAAAAATCACCCATTTGAAATTCTGTACACTGTTATTGTAAATGAGGCGTGTAATAATGAATGAATAGAATGCTCTCCTTGGGTATTTGTATCCAAACGGCTACTAGTACATAAAAAATGCGCTTGCACCACATAGATCTAGCTACAAATAATATCTTGCTAGCATTTTTCTTCTTTCTTATAAAGGTAAGTCTAGCGCTGGTGTGTCTCAGTGTATATTTCTAGCCGTCAGATTATCAATGATTCAAAAATCATTGCAATATTCTTATTTTGGGTTGCTAAGTTTGATATATGCACAATATCACCAATTTTCATCTTACAAAACTCACAGTTTACCCTTTAGGTGTTGAAAGTTACAATACGTTTCTGCCGCACATGCAATTCTCTTTGGCAATTAGAAAAATACTTTAAACTTGAATTTTAGCTATTATAAAAGTTGATCTGCTCATATTTTTTTCTGTTTTTGAACTAAAAAACGCTACGTAGTTTTAAATACTCCATAAGGAAAAATCTCTTCTGGCTTTGTTGGCTTGTTTGTTAATATCAGCGCACTATTTGCATATTTTCACTTATGCGCAGTTTTCCACTAGGATCAGTAAAAATATTTCCTTTTCTACGATATCTGGCTCAAAAAAATTGATGTTTCAAAAATGATATTAGTACTGAAAAAATTCAATGTCTGCACGACATACTCAATCGATTTCTCTGCCGGCTCCTCGATTTAATGTATGGTATGAAAATTGTTTGTAGGAAAAATATAGAATTGCAATATTACTACATGAAGTACTTCTCTGAGCATTTCATCGTCCTCTTGACAGAATGATAAACTGAATTAGGAACTAAACATATGTATGAAATAAAAGAATTACATTTAAATAAACTTTTGGAAATAACGAAAAAACAATAGAATTCAAATTTCATGTCACTGTTTTTAACAAACTGAATAGTTATATTTCTATAAACTGCCAATTCGACGGGCAGACAGAAGTGAATGGCAGGGCACAGTGTTTCCCAACGAATCCCACATCAGTTTACAGCACCCTGATGGACGAATCGGTCTCTGGCGGTACCGCCGCGACTGGCTGAATTACTCCTGCATTATGCTGCGCCATACCGGTCAGACAACAAGCTTCATGGTGTGGGATGTTATTGATTCCACTCCCATACGCGGGTCGTCGTCATTACAGGTACGTTGAACAGTCGTCATTACATCACTGAGGTGTTGGAGCCTTTTGCTCTACCATATTTTCACGAAATGTCTAGTGCCGTTTAACAACACAATATTGCGGAACCGCATGTGTTATGAAACACTCAAAACTTATTTGATCGCCACCATTTGCCACGTCTTCCCTGGCCTTCGCGGTCCACGTATATATCCCCTATGGTGCACGAGTTGCCCATGATCGCCGAACAACTGGAACGTCCAAGACCAACACGCCAACAACGGAGGAACTGTGGCCTTGTATCGAAACTGCTTAGACGGATATTCTCCAAACACACATCGAATATCTCTTCCTCGAGATGTCGGGTCCCGTAACAACTGTAATTGTCCCCTACACCAGATTTTTGATTGTTATTTGTCTCACCGTGCTGTACTTGTAAACGATTCAGCCTTGTATCATCTGCTTTGTGTACAATAAATATGGATTTGATACCTCTTGCATTTCGTGGTGTTACACTTTTAATGGCCAGCAGTGTACTGTTTTGAGGGAGGTATGCAAGTCAGGGTTCAAGCTGTCTCTGTATTCCTTCATATCTTACTATGAGTGACAATGGTTGAAGAATTGCATCTTCGTTTCCTAATTACATGATTTCAGCTAATGATTTGCGAGAAAGTTTTGTTTCCGTTGGATGTAGACTTTACATTTAACTCAAATTTAAACTGGTTATAAGATCTTTTTTTGGTGAGTTCTAGTAATAAGATAAGTTTTAATTTTAGACCTGCCAGTTAAAGATTGCCATCAACGTTAGCGATGCATTTTGAAATGTTACAAATAGCATTAGGATCAATGAGAAGCGCTTGTATTTCAGATTAAGTTGGAGTCAGTGAGCTTCCCATGACAATATTTACCTAACGTTAAAAATGTGTTTCATTGATGCAGATTGTAACCGCCGCCGGTAGTGCAGTGGGCTAAGCCCGGAAACTGTAAAGAAATTTCAGGAATTGTGCTAACTTTATTTTGAACTACAGAAGAAATGGAGTCGGAAAATGTATATTTTAGGTTTAGGAATGTTAGTTCTTGTGGCAAGAGAGACTGCGATTGAGGATACTTAGGTGAGGAATGGCGAATGTGAAGTCCTGGTGGGTCAGTGGTCTAAGCGCTGGGTTTGGACTATTCGCCCGAGTTGCTTCCAGGTTCAAATTCCTCTGAGATATGGATATTGTGTACGACTTTTGGTGCAAGCGATCAACCATTCTTGGAACCAGAGGCGTTAAATTCGGGAAGGAGACGGATTATATCTCATCGAGATGAAAACATTGCTCTTTGACCCCGAAACATAAAGTATTACGAAACGGCATCAACTAATAATTCCACGAACACATTTTACGATAGAAAATCAGTTCGAAGGAACATTTTTAAATTTACATGTCTTTGTTTTTCAATGGCCAGTCAACACCTTACTACAATGAAAAATAATGCTTCCAAATGAATATTGAAGAATACTGGTTTTTTCATAAACGTTTTGAATAAGATCCCTTGAGTTTGAAAATCTATGGTTCCTATTCAGGAAGAAATAAAACAGCGATTAAATATAATGCTGCTTTTGAAAATTGCTACTCAATGAAGGACTGTTGGTACAACCGTGAAATTTACAGGATATGTGCAACACCTTGAGAAATGCAAATGATTTGCATGTCATTGAAAATGTGCTTGCGGTTACTGCGCAGCGCCTTCTGAACAATCTGGTCTGGATTATAAAGAGCTGTCCCTTACGTGATTTTACAATCAGTAAGTAACAGACTTTGAGTCCAAATGGTGTTTCGTGTGTCCGTCGCTTAACAAGGTCGCATTATGAACATCGGACGGACTTTGATCGAAGGAAAGTTTTTTGGATCAGAACAGCCGCGCTGTCCTTACTCTAAATTGCTACACGTAAGGGAGTAAACGCCAGAACAGTGATTTGAAAGTGCCCTCAGTAGTCAGATGAGGTTCGGACACACATATATCCAGGTAATGGACCGCGAAATCGCACGGCTGCGAGGAATGGCCGACACCTAAACCGCATGGCTGTGACTCATCGAACAGCGACATCCATGGTGCTGGAGCAGCAGCCGAGCACTGTCAGAAGGAAGGTTTTTTCCTCCTACACAATTCTACGTTGTCGGTTTAACAGAGGATTGGTAGCAACCCATTGCTGCGCATCCATTTGATCCTCAACCAAAGATGACGCAAGCTGTAATTGGGATTGGAACAGAGACATTGGCGTGCTGATTGGCAACAGTTCGCATTGTTTGACAACCAACGGACTCATGTGCTACGGAATGTATAATATATCTTCCATGCATGGCAGATACCAGTTTTTCCTTGGCCTGCATGTTCTACGGATATGTTCCCCGATCGAACATATCCGGGACATTTTAGCTAAGCGTCTGCCCCGTCGAGAGACTCCGCCAGTCACCACAAACGATCTGTGGTCTTGCAGGCAGGCTATTCCCCAGGACGATGTCAAAAATTTCGTCCATTTAGTAGAACGCCGTGTACTGGCTGTTATTGTTGTTCAAGGTAGCTTATCCCGATACTAAGTTTTATAGCGAAAAAAATGTTGTGTAGTTACCACATTTCACATGATGAATCTGTGATATGAACTTGGTTTGAATAGCGCGATAATTTCTAGGTGTGGCAATTTTCACAAAAGGTAGTGCATCTTTACTCAGCGGAGGAGACAGTGTGAAGACAACAATAAGAAACTTGTAAGTGTTGTGGGTTATTATGATTTATTTTTTATGAACCAACACATTTTTTTTGTTCGATTAACATATTCACTACGGTGTTATGGATCAAACCATTGCGCTATCAACAAAAGACTTCTAACTCATCTTATTATGAACGTTATTGTCGTTATTAATACTTATTATGGGAGAGCCCGGATAGACACTTCGTTAAGTTTGCAAATCATAATGAAGCTTGGAATCTATGCTTAAATGCAATGATTTTCGGTATTAAAATAGTGGTACGTAAATTGATTTAATTAAAAGTACTTATAGATCACAGAAGGTAATAATATACAGGGAAGAGCAATTGAATTAGAGACTGCTGGCGTTATGCAAATGTGGCGCTGTAGGCGGACCTGTGAACGGAAACGAGATGACGTAAGCAGCGATACGACAATATAAGGAGTGATGCGACGGGAAGCAGTAAGTGTCGGACACAATATGGGAAAGACGAAGGATCTAAGCGCATTTGATCGTGGACAAATTGTAGGGGCCCGACGAATGAGTCACTCCATCGCGGAAGTCGTGCAGGCACTGGGATTTTCACGAGCCACTGTGTCACGGGTGTACCGTGAGTACATCGAATCCGGTAAAACCATCCCGGCAAGGGCCAACTGCCGTGAAAAACAGCGTGTGGATGAGCGGGGTCATGGTCCGTTTGCTCGCATTGTAACAGCGGATAGACGGGCCACAATGCAAGAAATCACTCGGCAATTTAACGCTGGTGCACACACACGTGTAACAGCCACACCATCCAGAACCATCTCCTCGCTATGGGGTACAGAAGGCATCGTCCCACGAGGGTACCGCTGCTGATCGCACATCGCAGCGTGACAAGATCAGCATGGGCATGGTAATATCGCCACTGGACCCTAGACATGTAGAAAGATGTTGCCTGTACTGATGAGTCGAGATTCACGTTGGTACATGTGGATGGCAGGATACAAGTACGGCGCAAACTCTTGAAGCGATGGATCCTTCTTGCCAGCAGGGTACTCTTCAAGCTGATGGGGGTGGTATTCTCATCTGGGGACTGTTTACACGGACTGAAATGGGACCCCTGGTACTTATGACATCGTCCCTCACAGGTAAACGTCACCGGGATATCCTGGAAGACCATTTGCTCTCGTTTGTGCGTCTTTAACATCCCACTGGGGACCTCATCCTGCAACAAGACAATGCAACTTGTCATCGCTCCCGAATTGCATTCGAATGGTTGGATGAACTCACCATCGACGTGACCTCGTTTCCTTGGCCAGCTAGGTCACCTGACCTCAATCCCATCGAGCACATCTTTGATGCCATCGAGAGAGATCTTCGAGGTTCTGACCCCCATCCATCAAATCTTCATGAACTGTGGGAGCTTGTTCAGGGGTCGTGGTTCCGCATGGCTTCCCAACGCTTCCGGTGTCTAGTCGAGTCCATGCCGAGACGAATCGCCGCCGTCATCAGGGCGAAAGGTAGTGCTACACGTTACTAGATCGGTATATCTAATTCAATTGCTCTTCAGTGTAAACATGAGGTTCTCTCAGAACATTGTATACTGAAGTTATTTAGTTAGATGTTTATAGCTAAATGTTTCTATGTTCTGAAATTCTTTATCCTCAATCTATCAGGGGATATGACTTTTGATCTGGTTTGAAAGAAAGATAGTGCATCAGGTATATGGGAAACCATGGTTTCACTTCAGAGCACTTCTCGATTTAAAATTCCCATACCATCCCTTGTAACACCAATCACTTTATTAAACCCCGACCCCACTCTTTGAGGAACAGAAGGGGAAAATTGTTACGTGTTACTCGCAATTGGAAATAATTATTTTTAATAGTCTTTAAAACACGTTTTTCAATGAAAGTAATCAAACTTCATTCCTTAGGCAATTACTGCACGTCTTGCAACTATCCGAATTTCAATACTGCTACATAAAATCAATGTTACTAACGTCCATCCTGTTTGCAGTTGTCCACATTTCACATCGCAAAATTCCTCTGCACGTATATATTCAAACTGATTCAGATCAGATCATATTTATCTTCCACATTTTTGTCTCAAAGAATGTTATGGGCGTAAAATAGTTGACTCTGGTGTACAATACACCAGCAGCGGAAAGATTCCTTGATCTATCAGCCAAAAGCGTTCCATAAAGAATAATTCATGTTCTTCTTCAAATTCTGAGTAAACATTCATGCGGTGAAAAATACATCAGAAGCAGTAAAATTACTTCAAAATAATTGTTATGCAAGAGTTCCCATTCAGCGGGGAGTGAGGCAGGGCTCGCCCTTGTCGACGTCCTTTTAAATCCTTGTTTTAGAAAGATTTCTTCGGACATTTTGAAATGCAAACAACATCAAAGGGGTTACGTACATTAGGAGTTGCGGGTTGCACAGGGCGAAATGTATAACCACTTGGCAATGGTTGTTGTAGCCCACATCGTATACCTTTGAAAGCAGCACCTTATGGAGCTATAGGAGTATAATAAACGGAAAAACATCAATAGTGACTATGACTGTTGATGTCCCGACGATTACATTTGCTAGTTGCATGTTACACAGCTGTTAGATAGCAGTAGACATGTCTATGGCTGCGGAGTGCATGACGATTACCCTTGAGAGCAGCAATTCACGAAATCGCGAGTGTGACGTTGTTGGGTGAACATCACTAAGGGCCCATGGCTGTTGGTATATATGTAGATTACATGTTTACAGCATGTTCTAGAGTTGTAAAGGGAAGTTTGGTAGAAAAATGTTTTTTGATTGATACGTTCGACAGAACGAGTACTAAGAAGAAACAAAAGCATGGTGCTCCTTTTGAGCGATTCTCCTGATTGTTCGGTTCCTGGCATTCTAGGAAATTATATAGATTGAACCAACATATTCGGTTTTTGTGTCAGATATTTTGGTGTATTACACAGCTTAAATCTAAGTGTCTATCGTTCACTGTGAAAATACTTCAATTTATTTTTGTTCTATATATATAATTTTTCTTATTGAAATAAAATACTGAAAATTATATGTTAATACGTGACGAATGAACGCAGCACATATGTGAATTTATATGCTTCTTTTAACAGAAAAGTTATTCCAAATATCCAGAAAAATTAATAAATGACGAAAACGTGCCATGATTCTGGATCAGTAAAATTGAAAAAATGTTGAATTTCTTAAAGCATTTGATTCTTCAGCATTCGATTCTTCTGTGGGAAATTTACACTAACCTGAGATCTAAAAGAATGCTTTGCATCGAAAAAGATGTACCCAAATATATCAGTGCAAGTGTGAACAAGTAGATTCGTTAGAAAGTTTGCTTACATTTGTGTTAATACGTTCGTCATTTACGAATTTAAACCACGTTTTACAACCCGTTGCAATATAATAAAAAAATGTATCCAAAAATTCAGTGTAATGCAGCGAGAATATATAAGCTGATTCCGTTCTCTGAATTTTGTTCATTTGCCGTTTCCAACGCTGCTTACAGGAAATGTCTGTAATGTTTACGTTAATACCATAACTATCTTCAGGGAGTTGCACAGTGTGGGCTATCATGGTTGATCAGCGGCCTACAAGTCAGACATCACTGTACCAAATGCGAAGCGTCTTTTCGAGCGGTGTGGTGACTGTAAAGCTGTTCGTTGGAGTAATGAGTTACGCTTTTCACTCTTCTAATCTGACGGGATTGTTTGGATTTGGCGAAAGTCCGGAGTACAATATTCCTCAGACTGTGTTCTTCCAACTGCTAAATACAACGGAGAATAAACCACGGTGTAGATTTGTTTTTCGTGATGAGACTCTGCCCGTTGCTTATTATAACACAGCCCATGGATTCTTAACTGTACCTCGCCGATTCGGATAATTATGCCATACCAAAAATATGGTAGTATTATAGAAATCGCCGTTGTCTCTTCCAAAATGTTCGAACACCCAGGTACACCGCACCGCTTGTGCAAGACTAGTTTCTTGAAAATGTGATGGAATTGTTAGACTGGTCTGTTTAGCGTCCTGATTTTAGTCTTATAAAATACCTCTGGAATGATCTTTATCAACGAATAAGAAATAAAATAAAATCACCGTCTTCGCTTTCCACTCCCGCAGCACCTTTGGAGATAGTGGCGAGCCAATTCTGTCCAAACCTAACGATATTTGTTTGCATGCTTGCGTATTTTAATGACATGCAAGATGTATGAGACATTCCTTTATCTTCTTCTGAGAGTAAAATGACCTAAAGTTTTTTTCTAGTTCACATGAAGAAAAGGATTCAACTTTTGCAAGCCAAGCCGGAGGAAAGGTCACTGCTTTGAATATTGTTAACATGTGGGAAAAATTATTTAGTTAGCACAAAGAAAATGGAAATATAAATTTTCCAAAAAATCATGAAAGGAACTGACTTCAAATCATCTTGAGTGTAGTTAAACTGAAAAATTTAATAGCACTAATAATGTGCAGTAACATATAAACAACCTTTTATAAATATAAAATCTATTTGTTTTAAGTAATGTTCTATGCAGAACACTTTAAAACAATCTGATTTCGCCGTCTCGCTAAACCTTTTGTTTTAGAACTATTAAATGGAATGTTCCGCTGAGTTCCTTAAATTGTGTGGATCCTTGGCTCTCGTTTATCGTTGGAATACAACTCGTGATTTTTACTTGAGCTCCGGTCGTCGGATAAGAACTACGTTTATGGCTGTTACGTGATACAAAAGAAGGGTCCATAAAACCAGCATCGAATGGTTTGTTAAACTTGAAAACAAAAATGTTTAAGATGCAGGGATATGTATAGGAAACATTAATTGTATGTTATTCCACTGGGACACAGTTCTATGGATATCTTCAGGGGCATCCTATTTCCACTACACCCTATCTGATATTTTATCTTCTCTTCTCGAATTGACGGTGTTGCAAAAATCCCAATTATTTTCTAAAGCCTTTAGGGCTGCAGTAGAATTTCAATAACATAAAAGCTTAAAATTAGGTTGTACAAGTATGTTTGGTTAGCGACAACACCTCAGTTCCATTTGTGATACACGGAAGGCAGCTTTTTGTGCAAGGATGCAAGGGCAGTTAATGTGGCACGTAAAAAGGGTTGATCTGGTACTTCGAGGATATATACTTTTGGGGGAAACAATACTATTTTCAAGATCAATATGCCATTATGTCTTAAAAGAAAAGTATGAAATCAATGCATACTTTCAGTTCTTACATATTTAAGCAGAGACAGTGTCTTAACTAATAAAAAACGAACAAATGCGGCAGACAGCTAAAATATGCATGGAGAGATACATCCTTGGTGTTACCAGGAACGAAACGATAGGAAGAGGAACTCAGGGATAAGAATAATGACGAGAGTGGAAGACATAATGATCACAGCAAAATTCTTGAAATGGCATTGGGCTGGACATGTTGACAGACGAACGGACCACCGATGGACAACAGAAAATTTAGACTGGATCCCAAGGGATAGAAAAAGATCCAGAAGACCACATGGGAAGTCGATGGATGAAATTCGAAAGCTAGCTGAAATACCATCGGGGAGACATGGTCTAGGCAGACAGTTGTGGAAGAAACTTGGGGTGACCTTTATCCAGTAGCGGATTGATAATGATGATGGGCATACATCCGTTTATCAGATTTTCATGTATATCTGTTTCGAATGTCGCTTCTCTTTGTTTACATGACACCTTAAGACACTAACCACTACGAACCGCCTGAACTCGAGGTGACGCTACATTTCGTATCAATGTTGCTTTGAATTGGAACAATTTCTACGCTAAGGATTACCAATTTGGAAAAGAAAATGGAAATTGGTTACAAAAAAGGAGTGTAGAATAATAAATAATATAAGAAGTGATGTTATTTTTATTTTCCTTTCATGTTAACCTGCTTTGCTATTTTTCCATGGCTTGACACGAATCAAAGTTATTAAGGCCACACAGCTCAAGAATTGTTGCCAGAAACTTAAATGTAAATTTTAAACGCTTCTTTTTCAGTTTAAAATTAATCTAATCTGTTTTCGCTGTCCTGACCGCAGTAAAATCTCTTACCACTATGTCTTTCACTCACGTAACAGTACTGAGAATATTTGTATTTTGGAGGAAAACCTCCTAAGTAAACCAAAAATACTATTCCAGTTTTCGAAAATATTCCTTAAGACTTTTAATTTTTACCAATTTTTTCGAAGATGTTACTGAAAACCGATAAATTTAAGGTTAAACATTTCCTCGTGGAATTTAAACATTCAAGATATTGATTGAATTCCTAGAGCTTCAATTACATGAATAATGAATTGCTTTTCGTTTTGTTTTTGCAGCAAAAATTAATCCTCAAGTTTTCTGTTGAAGTTCAGACATTTTGAACGTTTTAGTACTAAAATAATTATATAATGATATTCATCCAATGTAAATCTTACATGGCCCGCAAATATTAATTCAAACTATGTGTTGAAATTGGTAGAAATAATGATTCTTATATTGGCTTTGAATTCATTCCTATGGTACATAAACTATGCAAATGTTTTGTATTAAATGTTTTAAATGAATTATAACGAAGAGTTCATGATATCATTGTTTATTGGACATTATCGAAAAACAGGGAAATAATATTTTCGCAGTAATTACTGCCAAAATACATATATTTATGTACTACTGAAAACTTTTTTCTTATATCTGAATTTTATTTTAGGAGAGCAAATATTTAAATTCAACTTACGTTCAACGAGTTCCAGTGCTGACCTAATATCTGACATTACATTATAGGGATCATAGAATCACATAAACAGCAGTCCTTGTCCAATCAGAGAACAGCTGGAAAAAGTGTTCACTGGTACCGACAGGTGGCAGACGGGCATTAAGTAATTTACAGCAGGCGTTCTCGTCCATAAACATAATTTTAATAATGGAAGAGCAAAGAATAAACACCAGTTTTTGCTGGAAACTTCGAAAATCAGCAAATGAAACTTAAAGAATGTTAAACGAAGCGCATGGCGACAGAGCATAATCTCGCAACGAGAGTTTTCGAATGGTATGCACGGTTTCGTAAAAGGCGGAAATCCTTTGATGATGATCCGAGTTCTGGGCGTCCCTCCAGGGTGCGGACAGCGGAAAAAAAGTCAAAGAGGTGCTGAATCAGTTAAACAAAGCTCACCGAATCCCAGTGAAAATTTTGACTGAGTAAGTGGTCATCACGCATCAACTCAGTGTGTTTTTCTACGTCCACACGAAACATTTTCCTTAAACACAGAATAAACGAAAATTTAAATCTGAACTTGGGCTACGCTATTAACATGATTTGCGGTACCTACCCTTGGCGGTATCAAGTGTCGTTTCTGACATTCTGTGCTAGATGGCTTTGTCTATGAATGAAACCTATTCTTGTTTTTAAGTTCAACGTATTTTTGACAATGACCAATTAGACCACTGTTCACTGCCTTTTTATAGCAGCAGCATTTTATAAAATTCTGTCATGCGCTTCAAGCTGAAATTTTTGTTTTATTTATAAAATGATGTGTTAGTGACATTTTCTTCTCTGGGCATAACATTGTTCAAATTCCGAAACGAAATTGCCTGCTGAAATTTCAAACCATTTCTAGAACGCCATACATTTCCAGGTAGATAATTTCAAAAAGCTCGCATTATAAAATTCACAAAGTAAATTATTTTTTTATTATTATCATGGTTAAATTTTTCCAAAGTGGCCAGCAGGTGGCCTAGTGGAAAACGTACGTGACTGCCAAGCATAAGACCTCAGGTTCGATCCCAGGATAGTACGAACTCTCGAACCACTAAATTTCCGCCGTGTGCCGGATGTGCACGCTAAGCCGTCGAGCCCGGGTACTGGCCACCCGGGAAAAAATAAAGGCGTCTTTCTACCTCGCTCCCATTGTCACTTTCTTAGCGGACACTCTTCCCCAAATCTCCTAGCTTCCTATTTCTAAGGGTTGTTTAAGACCTGTGGTCTGACACTCCCTTCCTAAAACCCTCTACATATGATCTGATCTGAAGGTGAAAGTTGGTTGTGCAAAAACAAAAATTTCACGTGAAAGTAGTTTTGCCCTCAATCTAATACAGACAGAAGGATACCCATTTGGTTATTAATAATGTGGAAAAGCACATGTACATCGTTAGATCCATTAAATGTATATAAATGCGTATATTATAGGCTAACAATATTACACGATAATATGAAAAACACACAGACACCACTTTTAATTTGTGGATTTGACAATATATGTCACGGTCACGGATCGTACACATCAAACAAGACTCATGTGGCCTGGACAGTCACGAAGGATAATTACCAATATTTTTTTAATCATTGAGATATCGTTTGAATTAGAAATTCAAATTTTCCTTTTCTTTAAAAGGTTATTTTAAACGCGTGCCAAACTATAGTTATTATAGATAGCTGTATGATAATGCGATTTTCTGTTACCCGTGTATCATGAACTAAATCGCGTACCCAAACAAAAAAATAGTAACCCAGATGTATCTTTGCTCAAATTAATGTGAATATGTCGGACGCTGAAGTATAAAATCGAGAGTAAGCCGCGGATGGGGAATCATTTCGAAATATGGTGAATTACGACCTTCTGTTAGTGTTATGGAAGGTGATGGTTACAACAATGTGAACAGGTCAGTTTAGGGAAACGGAACTTAATTTCATGTACGGAGAGCATGACAAGTTACCCTTTAATTTTTAACTGTTACATTTGCTTTATTTTTTAGACACATTCTTTGAAAGCAGTATGATAATACGCTTTGCCGCTTCAGGGTAATACGACATTCTCTTCCAGGTGGATTTGTGATAAGTGTTCAAATCTAGTGGAGTGCTCAAGGTGCACCAAATGCGGCACTGGGCACAAAAGCAATAAAAATGTAATCGAAGTTATTAACAAAATGCAGCGTCACCTACACTAAGAGGAAGAGAAGTCATGAAATGTGGCCTGAACAGGTCTTATGACAGCCAGGCTGGGATATACGTTTTAAAACACGGAGTGCCATCGAGTAGAAAATATGCACGGAAGATGTCATGAGGTATATCTAACCATTCTTCGTTCACTTATGTTCCGTATTAAACGACTTGGCGAGCAGCCTACCGGCTTGTACGGGCAGAGTTGGCGCTGAGGTTTTTTTGCTGAAACCACACGTCGGGTATACCACGGGGTTATAGCAACAAAACTGCTGCAACACTTTTTTCTCAACGTATCACAAATCTGTTGTCCTTCAAACTATGCGTAGGTGTTAAGAACGGCTTTTAAAACTCATAGCAACCCCAACAGTGATTTTAGGTTCAATAGCTTACATACATGTGCTGCAGGACATCAGGTAGATGATCACGTCGTCTCAAGTCTCACGTTTGGCAAAGCTAAGCATCGAATAGTGAAGCGAGACTCGGTACTGAATATAGCACGCTCCATTCGTCCCGCTGCTTCACTACTGCAACCACAGATATTAACACTAGTTAAGTTCTGAAACAAAAGTGTTTCTGATACTATGCCAAATTCTTAAACTTCTTCATTCATGCAGCAGGCAAAAGCTTCAGCCTCTTTTTCTGACTTATTTTATTTAGGTTGAATTGTAAGAATATGTATTACACGCGGAGGAAGAATGGCAAAATCGTAGTTTTAAAGGTAGGTGAAACTTGACAAAATGCAGACAGTATCCAAAGGCGTTTTTCACGCGGATTAATAACCACTGCAACAATACGATTTCAAGTAGCGAATATATCCTGGTGCGTAAAAATTTCAGTGCTTTACAAAATAACAATTCAATGTTGGTAATAGAGTAAATCAGTGTTGCAAAGTCACAATAGGAAGGACGCAAGCATGCCACGCCGCTGCTTACTTAACAGAGCCATGACATTATATTATAACTAGTTGTATGGTATGAAAGTCGTTCTACCATCAGAAATCTCATTGTTTGTGTGTTTATAATATGCGCTGGGATTCCTCCGATTGAGTGTCCTAAATAAGGAAAGAAGAAGTATTAACCGCCCTTACAGTTACTTAAAGGTAGCATTCACGTTTTAACATGTTTTCCGTAAAGTAACATTTTGTAGGAAATGCCTATAATTTGGGCAATAACATTGCATGGAACATTTTCTAAAATATTACCTTAATTACTAACAACATCAAGATATGAAGAAACGGGAAGGTCATAAGTCTGTATCAAGAATCAGATAAGTAACTTTTCGGAATGGGAACTTTGAAATATAAAGGCGAATCTTGCAAAAAAAAGGGGTTGAGTTGGCAAGTGAGCATCACATTACAGAATACGTTTATTATCAACAATTATAAAAAATACATCAAATTGTCCTAAGTATTGCACTGAGGAAGTAAAAGAAGTTCAGAACTTTAGAGGCTCCTTTAATTAAATCACACTGAAATTGTTGACTATGGAACCGAACACATTTGGCACACCTAAGAGATCCATCATTATTATTTTTAGTAATAATTCCGAAAATAAATTTACAATAAAATAACGTTCATTTTTTCTAATATTAAAAGTAACATTTTGTTTGGAAAAATTTGGCTTTCTGCCAAGCAATTTGTTCAATTATTCCGGTTGGACAAATTTTCTTTTTTTACTTTTGATAGGGGTTTTGCTTTTTCAAGTAAAATCTTTGTTCTTTTCGTACATTAGGACACTGTTCAGGTTTGGAATACTGTTTTTTTTTCTCAAGTATGATATAATGCGAAAAGGAATTGCATTTTCGAAATAACCGAACATTTCTGGTGGGATGTTAGTCATGGAGAAAAAGAAAGTTTATGCTTTTCTATGAATTTCACAAACAGCATATCCTAAATTCAAAAGAGTTAAGTAGTTATTTTATTTTACTCCAAAAAAAAAACTGATTATATTCTGAGGCATTCGTTCTTTATAAATGTTTTCCAGAGAATATAAGAAGAAAAAAATGTAAAGGCTATTACATAGGAGAGAGAGAGAGAGAGATAGAGAGAGATTCTGACAAGATTGAACGTTAGTAAGAAATTCAACATACTCCCGAATACTCGATGATTCCTTGCCTGGAACTCACTTCGAGGTTCTACAATTATGTACTTGTTGGAATTGGTGTAAAACGTATCCCTAAGCAGTGCACAATGTCTCCGGTATTTTTTGTGATGTAAGTGATGACACTTTTCATTCGTTCGAGATGGGTCCAATTTGGAATCTCCGTGAGGTAGGTATGTCGTGTTTTTCTGAAGGCACTGGCTCTCTACGTTCCCTAGAACAAGGGAACCTACATTGGTGACGGAAGATTGTTTGTAGATCTGTGAGTTCCACAGGGTGGTCAACCAGCTACCAAACAAACAAAAAACATACGCTAAATCACCTGAGCTATCAACACGGAAAAAAAAATCTCTTTGAGGAATATTCGGAATCAAACTTTCGCGGGGCAAAATTATCTACTCTCTATTACCAATTCCGGTTTCTAAACTCCTCTAACGATTGTGAGCACTGTCAGAAAACAAGAGAGGGTCACAAAGTAATAACGATTTTCACATATCAATCATGTCTGGCGTTCGAACACTTTGCTGTCTCCCTGCTTCGGTATTTGTTTATTTTCGCGTATAAGTGCAACACTTATACTACCCTAAAACACGAGTGGGAGATAATTATCTAAAACCACTCGTTTCATATTTCAAACTTTTCCGTGGCAATCTTGCCCACCAATGTACAAAGTACGATATGTGCTCATTTTTAATTTGTTTGCATGACACAAACGCAGAAAAAAATATATCTAGGTGCACACTACGCTTTTAAGTTGGAAATTTCCGCTGATTATGAATAATGCAGTTTTCGTTAAAATATCGCTTTATCATTCAATACTTGCGGGCAGCAGACGGCAACAGAGCACTTGTATCCTAAGCTCTTAATCGTTACTTAGTTTTTTAACTAAGTACATAACACTAAACTTGGAACTTTAAACATTTTCTTTTAAAGTCCGAGAAACAATAGACTCTCAGTAATATTTCATTGCTTTCCATATGAATAATACTTTCTTGTAATATACAGCCCAAGCGAAAAGAAGAAATTGCCATCCACGTGGAGCAGTTTTCTAAACGCTTTCTTCCGACGATTCGTCCCAGATGGATCGGTATTCGAATCTTGGTAAGCATCAATGTTATGTTTTAACAGAACTGGCTGTCTCCTTTCTCTGCAATTAAATGGACAAAATTTAGGGCAGGTCACTTCTTATTTTTTATCGAGATTGTCAAAAATAGTCGTCTTATGTACAAAATCTTAAAAAAAAAGGAAGAACATAAAGTTACTCATTATAACATTCAACAAATGCAATAAAAGCATTCTGTTAACCAGTAGAGGAAAATAGAGTGCGAATTACCTATATTTGGCTGGTGCAAATTAAATGTCCTGTAAGGGACCAGCACACGTGGACGGCGAGAACAAAAAGTATGACAACACACATAGGCAAAATAATCCCCGTCGGCATCGATACATAGTTACCATGAGTCCGACAAGGCCGTTATCCTAGAATGAAAACGTTCCAGTAGCTGGGAACCGAAAAAGTCATAGAATACACGTTGAACCTCGTTGTTAATCGTGACATGTTTCCCAGACAGGAAGTGATCCGCAGACAAAACAGATGGTAGTCTGTCGGAGACAAGTCCGGGAAACAGGCAGGATGAGGAAGTGCTTTATATTCCAAGAAACTTAGTGTCAGCATCGTTCGTTGTGCGATATGAGGGCGACCGTTGTCCTGGAGCAGAAGAAAACCATGTCTGTTAAAAAGCCTTTTGTTTCAGCAGCAATTTTCGGTGCATCTGATGTAATTCAGCACAATAATGTTCTTCAGTGATGGTTTTATCTCTTGCCAAAAACTTCCGATAAATCATCACGGCTGTGGACCACCAGAAAAGGAACATCATCTTCTTGATCTGTAGGGGTGGCTTAGGATACAGTCCAGCAGGCTGTGCCTTCCTTAACCATTGTGCACATGGAGTCCGATTATCATAAAAGACCGACTTCTCGTCGCAGGTGACGATTCGATGCAGTAGGTGCTCCTGTTTAATCCTAGAAAACAGTGACGTGCAGACTTCCAAACGTCTAGTCTTGTTGGCAGTTGTCTACTAACTCGGCAGCCACGCGTCCAGGTTTTTGACCTTACCCACCGCAGCCAGGAGCCGAACAACTGTCCTGTGCTGGACACCTACTTCTGCCACTACCCCACCACCCGTTTTTGGGGATCCGTTTCAACCACACGTAACAGAACATCGTCAGACACAGCAACAGGTCAGAGACCACGGGCTTCGTTTTGTTGGAAGTCCGTATCTCCGCTTTGAAACTTAACAACCCATTGCCGAATGGTTCGTTCGTTGGCTGTTTTCTCTCCAAACGCTTTGTTAGCTTTTCGAGCGACAATTTATGCAGAATAACCAAGTTTACTTTCATACAGAAAGATGACTCTCAAATCTGACGTCTGAATATTTCCCTTGCAAGCCACGTTACGTCCAAACAAACAACGCCTTAACCTTGTTCTTCACACACGTGCCAGATATTTATAGTACCTCTGTGATTGTTAACCGCAACATGCTTTTGTGGTTCCATTCCGCTGGGATGAGGCCTGTCTCCACTGTTCGTTCACTCCGGACACTCATCGCAACAACCCAATAAAGGTCGCTGAAGTTTACCAACAGAGCAAGTTCTCACACAGGGCTTTTGTAAAATGCATTAACAAAAATTGAGAACTTATTCAACCGCTGAATCTGTTCAAAATTCTTCATATAAAACAGCGCTCTAGACGCTTTACTACAGAAATATGCAGCGTGTGTAGTAAAGCCAAGCACCCACCATTCCACAAGTGAACATGGCTCAGAAGGATGTGGGACTACGGGATTTGTGTAACTGTCGGGGAAGCTCGACATCAACATCACCAGCAGTGAAGCAGTAAATTTAGCTCAGTGAAGCCTAAAAATATAATATTTACGCAAAAATGTCAATTACAAAGTTCGACAGCATAATTAGTTTGCTACAATGTTTTCATGAAAAGTGGAGGTAAACGGGGAAATTTCACCTGTAGACGGACTTAAGTAAAACATTTTTGTGATAATATTCCCCGAGTTTATGAAATCAGCCTTCTGCTAAAGACCAATCCAGTTGGTGTCCTATAATTATGAACCTCCCTCTTCCTTGTGAATCGCTCATGAGACAGTTTGCTATATAGGTTTTATATCTCTATCCGAATGAGTTTTGGATTCCATGTGTGTAAAAACGTTACATCAGAATCTGTAGTAAAACAAGCTCCCAATAATTGGCCGAAATTTTGGAAACATTATATTTTCAGCAGGACATGCCTTCTATATGGTGTATTATAAATCCCCGGTCCGTTAATTCTGGAAACAAAATTTAAAATTTGTGCAGAATAGTAGAAAACGGTGGGCACCTAAATGAAAACATTTCAAAAGCCTTTGAGAAATCAGGAATGATTTACCGATGTACTGAGGCAGCATTTTGTTTGCGTTTGAATAGGCAGAGTAATTCTGAATTACTGTGAATCAAACGTAGATGATACGCATTTCTTTAGTTTTGCAAAGATAATGAGCAAAATTTTATTTCACTAAGAAGGGAGTGATAGGAAAACTGCCTGTGCAACTATCAAAAAGCTGTTTTTTCAAGATAAATTTTAATTTATTAATGTTATTGCACTCCGTTTTAAAAATGAATGCTGATGGTTTCTGATGAAAACCTCAGACAAGAGCAGTGATGAAAATCAGTGATCTGTGTCAAGAATTGCACTATTTTTTTTTGTTTTTTATTACGATATTATCCTACTGATTAGCTCTGAAAAGACACTAATAAGCACGGGTTTCATTACAGAAAAGTAGCCGTTCACAGCCTTTCTTAATGACGCCTTTAAATTTAAGTTACAATAAACAAATAGCGCATTCCAAGTAAATTATTTTTTAAATTATAAAATGAAAGTAAGCGTAATTAAATGACCAAATGATGTGTTCATATATGATAAAAAATGATAACGAGCATTTCAGTAATAACAATTTGAATCGCTCATTATTACAAACTAGTTATTCCTGAACAAACGTTATGTCTGATTCAGTGCAGCTGATTTGCTTCGCGGCATCTTGTGTAGGACGACAGGAAGATTGGATATTATTGTCGGTAGAACTTCGTAAGATTTTAACATTTGCAGGATTTGTAAAAGAATACATCCCTTTGTGCTATCTTTAAAGCGTAAAACTTTTGGCCCTCACTTCAAATGCGTTCATTCGTTTGGGCCAAAATAAAAAACCTATGAGAGTAGACGAATTAAGTACTAATGCCTAATGACGCGACTCAAACGGTAAGTAAAATTGAAAGGAATATGGAAATTTATATCTATTCCTATTGAAATTTTTAAAAGAAAAAGAGAGTAGTTAATCTTGGGAATTGAAATTTGCGTTATGAAATTGGGCAGCGAAACAGAGACAAATCTCCGAAATATGCAAGAACTTCGAGGAGTAAAATTTCACTGGCCAAATGTTAATTTTCTTCGCGGTTGTCCATCGTTCCATTACCAAAATAGAATGAGGTCATTTCTGATTAGACGAACAGTTTGCGAAATAAATTTTGTTCGAGCAAAACTTTATGTGATCTCAACTCCAACCAAAGAAATACAATATTTTCTTAGTTACATACGAAGATATGTCCCAACTCTGCTTCAAGGAACTCAGTTCAGGGGGCGCGGATGCTGTTTAGCTGAAGGGACGGGATTTTATTTGTGGTTGTTGAGAATAGATGTCCCCTACATAAATATCCCTTTCTCGTCCATTGTCGGGAAACATACAAAAAATGTCAGGAGCACTGTACTGTCTTCTTCTTAGCAGATTTAGAAATAATTAATCTAAGAAAATTTATCCGTAAGCATTTTCTGTTTTATTCAGAAACTTGTGTATGTATCCGATGATATTGACTACAAAGTCTGATCCTGTATGTGGCCTAGCTCTTTTAGGATACTTACTATTTTTAAAGAGGCATTTGTAAACCATTCTGTCAGCATAATTGGTAGACGATGTTATACAGTTCCTAACTTGACATGAAGTGGTTGAAATAATAACAAATTTCTCACCCATAGTCATATCTTTAATCTTTATTTAGTATCAAAAACAAGTCTGGTAGGCTTTTCAATCAGATTGTTCCGTATTGATTACGACACTTTCTTAGTGATACGTGGATTCCACAACGATATCTGCTGATGGGGTTATTTCCAGTAAAGGTTTTCCCACTACAGCTTTTACGCGAAAATTCTCACTTAAAAATCATCATTCTGGTCTTACGTTTTAATGTTTAGTGTGTTTTTTAAGTCTAGGACAGTTCCCTTCTGAATCTTTATAGGAATTTTGTTTCTAACACATAATGACCTTGTTTTCTGGGATTCAATAGAACAACAGATCATTCCTTTGACATGTCTTTGTAACCTTATTTTATTTTTGGGGGATCTAAATTCTTTTAAAAAATTTAAAGCAAAAGAAAACGCAATAATACAGGTTTCCAGTGTTACAATAACTCAGCGTTTCACAAGTTCAAATGTAAGTAATTTTCGATTTTTATAGGTCATGTAGCGTCATTTATTCTACTCATCACAGCACTGAGTCATATATGCTGCACATATGTTAATTCATTTTTTAAATATTGCAACGAAGTCCTAAATTTATGATTCGTATATTTATGATCTTAATTAGAGATGATGAGTTCACATTTCCCTGTTTTAAAGCAGCAGCGGATTTTTTTAGAATATTATCCTTCACATAAATGTTCAGTTATTATCTCATGACCCAATAATCTTAACAAACAAAAATTACAGATACCTATCTAATACCGTGTGGGTACTCAGCTACAGCGCATAACAGCCGGTACATACCGATACATCGACTCCACCGCGTGCTTGAGAGTTTCCTGTGGTATTGCCAGCCATGCCTGTTTTTGCATTGTGCATAATTCCGCTAGAAACTTCGGTCCAGCATCCTGAACTTCCTGTTCCCCCTATGGCATCCCAGAGAACATCCACCGGGCTCAAATCCGGGGAACGGGGCGCTACTAGATGGTTGTAACCGCAAAGAAGTATTCCTCGTGCCATGTGTGGGTGTTTGCGGCAGCGTCGCGGCACATTGTTCAGTAGAAGCACACAATAGGCCGAACGATGCTCAAAGATAATGAAAACCAGTTGGTGATTATCCAGCATAAGCTTGAGACGCGCAACGTTGAAGGACCTCTCAAGAAACACTAAGGGACTAAAGGTGTTTCGAGAGATTGCTCCCTAAACCATCACATATCCAGCACAGCTTTGAACTGGGCCGAACTGGCAGGACTGGTCCATGGCCTCATGGGATTGATGCCACACTCACACCTTCCTCTTAGCTTGGTAGAGCTGAAAATTAAGAATCAACTGACCCTACGACACAGCGTCACTCTTGAGAGGTCGAATGTTCATGTTTGGTGTAATTTCTGATGTCGAATGGTCAACAGTGGCAAAAATACATATAGTCGTTTTCCAGCAAGAAAGCGCTCAGAAGTAATTTATTTGGAATATAAATTAAATTAATGCAATTGACATTTTTCCCATGTGATTGAAAAGAAATGTGTTAGTAGCATTTTTGTCATGGCGATGTGTAATGCAAATGTTTTTCTTAAGAAAAGTAAGCAAGGTTCTTAGGCAGATCCTTAAATCAAGCCATTTCAGATACGAGCTGCTATTGGCTACCAAAATTTCATCCGAGGAAGCAAAGGAACGGACGGCTGGAGCCGTCGCTCTAACGTGAGTACGGGTTAGACGTTAGCCAGGAATGTAAACCACAAATGTGATGGAAAATGCTTTCAAAATATTTGGAATTTCAGGTACGGATGGAACTCTGGTGAGGGCGAAATTTCATAGCAGGGGCCGGAGAAAAATTTCATTGTTGACTCTAGAAAATAAATTTCATACTTAAAAAAATCTTTACATGAAATTTGAAAGCACACGAAAACTACCATAAGAAAAAGACTACCTCAAATTATACTGTGCACATAAGAAAAAAAAAACATAACGTGTATTGAAAATTTAAAGAGGGACAGAGTATAAAGTGGTAAAATCTTCGATTGTTTTCCTCGGAGTAGGGGTTAAAAGTATTGCATTTACCTGTGAATTTTATCAAAACTTTCTCACCAATTGATAACAAGATGATTTTAACTAAACTGGCTAGCAAACATTTTCCATGGAACACATTTTTGCATAGTGAATCATAAGGATCCCTCTTAATAAAATTGTTTATATGCATTTTTCTTGGTACATGCTTTGCAGATGGAGTTTGGTATCAAGGTGGATTAACTCTCAAATCAGTGACCCTTTTTTTATCTTTTGTACTAGCTCATGAATGAAAATTGTTTTTTTTTTAATTTCCAGTCCTGTTTTTAAAGTCACTGAATAAGTGGCCTCCATTACAGCACCAAAATAACTTTGAAATCTTTTTTTTCATGTTTTTTAACTTACGAGTGAAAATAATGTTTACACACAAAATATGTTTCACACGTCAAATTTAATCTGATATTTCCTGAATATGGAAGAGTTTAAGGTTTTTAAGATATTAATAATTTCTTGAAATCTGTAAATCTCAGTGCCTGAACAACGAAAGGCGTCAACCCATTTCAAAGTGTGTGCGAGTGTGTGTGTTGGATGGGATAAGATTGTGAACTGAAAAAGATATAAAATATATTTCTAGGGCCTTGCGCCCCAAAACTCAAAAAGAATAAAGAAATATGAACACCAAAACTAAAGAAAACTCAAAAAAAAAAAAAAAAAAAAAACCGCTCAGATCTTAAAACTAGCAGAAGGTACATATATTTTTGTAACAATAAGCGTTCCTTTGGAAGCTGTAAATCCGTTAATTTTTGTAAATATGACATGGATGTTAAGTCAGATAAAATCTGAAAGGTTCAACATTTCGTCGTACTAGAGCGATGTTGAATCCGCGTCTCCGGGATAGCAACAAAGTATGCTAACCACTATACCACACAGAAAGACCAAGTTTCAAGTTTCCGATTAATTTGAATATAAACAACACAGGAGACACGGGCTCGATTCCCGCTCAAGGAAGACGAAATTTACTAGTTTTCGGATGTTATCTGCCTTTAACATGCATGTCATATTTTCACCAATTAAAATATGCACATCTTCGAAATTTGCATTGTGTGTAATCCTGTATTTCATTCATTGATATTCTATGCCTCCGGGCAATCACGGGAAAGAATTGTAATCCTCCAGATGAGCTATATATGAATGCTGGTTGCTTAAACTAGCCAATCCTGTGATGATTATTTTCAAATTAATCGAAAGCTTGAGACTTTGACGTTCTGGGTGGTGTAGTAGTTAGCACACTTTGGGGCTATCCGGACGACGTGGATTTGATTCCCGCTCCAGGACGAAGAATTTTTCAAGTATTCGGATGTTATCTAACTTAACATCCATGACATATTTGCACCAGTAAACGTATTCACGTCTTCCAAATTTGTATTGTACAATAGTGTAATCCCGTATTTCATTCATTGAGTTTTTATTTATTTTCTAGACTGCGGGTCTCGATCAAGACGTGGTACTGTAGGTAACCGCTCTGGTAGCACTGCTGTCCTGCCGGAAATAAGTAAATTCAGACTTCAAATATTAACATATTTATCAGCGATTTCACCCCGGTAGCCCGTGCGGTCCAACCGGTATTATGTAATTTCGGAGTTCAAAGATGAGCATATTTATCAGCGATTTCTTATTTCCTGTTTAGCGAATTAATTAATTCTGAAAACAAAATGAACAAACAGCTGTCGAATAAAGACAACAAGGACATTTCTCTAAATATTGCTCCACTTCGTAGTTCTCAGAGGGTCATACTTACAAATATGTTATGTCAATCCTAATGTAATGTATTTAAAGTCCAGATTATTTAAATGTAGCTCTTTCTATTATTAGCCCATCAAGTGTTGCGTTAACGGATGAAGAAACAAAAACGTAGATAGTACGTTAGTTATTATTTGACATTTCATTTCCGCAAACAAAATCTTATTATTATTATTCACAGAATTTTACTTACAAGCGTACTAAGGCAAACAAAATTTCGGAACAAAATATACGGCAATATTCAGTACCCAGAGTTTTTCCGTGAACATCCACAGGAAAATAATGCTAAATTATATTCGAACCTTTGGTTTTCCAGATGTATGGTAAATATCCTGATGCTGCACATGGAGGCATATTCAGCTACACTAATATAAGACAGTAATGTCCACAATATCTGTTGAAGGAATAGTAAGTAATTATAAGATATACCAATTCTGAAGCAAATAATAAATTATAGAAAAAAGTAACAAATGATGAAGAAAAATAACGAATTCTCAAAAGACGTTACGAGTTATGAAGGCATAGCAATTGCGAAATATCCACTCAGGCCTATTCACGAAAGTGAAATATTTTTCTGAGCATGTAAACGAGTTCACAGCTTTGTTGTACCAGTCAAGATTCTATTTCGTGGTCTTGCATCATGTGTAACGTCATGCACAAATTCGAGAAAACGGAGAATGCAACCGCGCATCAAAAATGACCATCCGTATTGCATACATACAGAAATTCATATTTTTACATGGGATTTTTTTACCTGAAAACGAATTTAGAGAGCGCACTGATTTAACAAGGGTCTCGAAATCCTGGTTATGAGCGTATCGTAACGCATAGCATTTTCTACTTCTAAGGAGACAGTGTGTGAGAAGCACTTATTGTGATTTCTGTGCAATATAGATTATTGAATTTAATAAATATATGTTGATATAAACTATTTTTGTTTGAAAAAGGGTTGGCACTTTCTTAGAAAATAAAAGTACATAAATAAGTAAACATTTACGACTCTTCTATGTTTTCACTTTGATGTATTTCCAGAAAGGGACTTTTGAAGCCCAACAAATCAAAGTAAGTTTAAAGATATCGCGTTTTAGAAAATTGTGGGTATATGATTAATTTTACAAGGTTTCTACTTAACTGTATTTGTTCTAAAGCGTTTGCAGGACGTATAACATTTTCCATTTTGTGTACTCGCAAATAAATTATAAATGAATAACTGCAAATATTTAGGGAGTAACTCCATATAATCCTGTCATCCTTTTTCGTCATGTGTAAAATTAATAGAGATAATTATGTTTATATTCAAGAAAATTTAACAGCCAGTTAAAATTTACAAGGTTTTATGTCCTAAGAATAAAAACTAAGAGGAGTATTTAGCTCTCTCTCGGATGGAGTGGGCGATATACAACTGCGAGAATCTCCAGTAACTCTTCTTCGTTTGGGTCAATAGTTCCAGATAAGGATGAATTCTAGTGTCGTAAGGTAGGACTCTACAGTTGCCTCATCTAGAACTAGTATCCCTGATTGTCTCGAACTTGCAGGTGAAAACCAGCTGTCATTCTACTGCGTCGCCGGGAGACAATTTTTTTTTTCATTCAAAGGTCACTCAAAAGATAAAGAAAATTCTGCATTGTTTTTTTCTATCCCTTTCTTTTGTTTATCGACCATGAGAAAAGCCTTATGACATAAGGAAAGACTTGACCTTCATATAACGCAGTTGTGCTCGGGAAAGTGATAGATTTAGATCGACTACAATGAAGAAATTTGGAACAGAAACGAAAATTATGTCTAAGTATTTTATAGCAGAAAAGATAAGCAGTTTTCTTCACAGCTTTACAGTTTTCCATCAATCAGTGAAATTTCAACTATCTTCAAGATTTCCAAAATCAGTGGTGCCTCAAACACCATAAATACAGTATAAGAACACATAAATGTTACTTGCAAGGAAATTTATATGGACTTTTAGTAATATATAACATGTTTCAAGTAAAGTACTGAAAGTAACTGCTTATGTGTTGTATACAATGTAAGTGAAATTGAGCACAATATAGGAATGCATTTCATCAGAAAATGATTCTGTCACTTACAAAGGAATGGATTTAAATATTTAGGCAATGTTCAGCATTACACAAATTGTAAAAGAGAAATCAGTCAATGAGCTCTTACTGTATTAATCACCAGATTTGTTCCGGTATTTGTATATGGTGCCTTTAGCTTATGCAGAAGTAGATATTTCGTGCGGTTTTTCAGACGAAGAAAAATAAGGATAAGTTAAATTGATGAAGATAATCATGCTTGATTATAAGCGCAAAAAATCCAAATCACTCATTCGAAATGTGAAAATGTTAATCTTCGAGTGCTAAGACAATTTCCATATACAATCTAATAAAATCTACTTTTTAAATTTAAAACTTTTTACCAAAATATACATCAATTCTAGCATTAAAAAGCCAAATTTTCTTTCTAAGCAGATTATCGTGATTAGCCATTATATAGTAGTAAAATCTTTCAATGTTTAGTGCAATAAATATATTTTTTTCTTTGTGATAAAAGTCCTTCGTGCGTTAAGCGACTTGGTAACAAGGGGAAAAGTAAATTTTGCCGACAGCATCAGGCTTAAAAGAAAAATAACTTCTTCTGCCAAAGCTTGGAAAGCTGAAATTAGTTTTTAAATTCGGAATAATTAAAACCAATTATTTTATTCTTCACAGGAGCAATGAAAACAATGTTTTTAAAAATCATGTGCATGCATTTGCTATAAAATTGCGCGCTTCTCCTTGGATGCCGAAGGGTAATCATAATTTAATGCCACAGCTGCACACAGCTGTCTGCTCTTCATTTAAAGAACTTACCCAAAGCGAGAGTAAAGGAACGTAATGAAAGGTAATTTTACCTCGTCCAGCACACGTCACTATGAGTGCGGGGATCTTTACTGAACTAAATGACGAACTACTCTGTAATATATATCATTATTTAAAAATTGTTCATTCAGTAATGTCATTTGTTACGTATTCCTTACAGCATTAAATCTTACCTCGAATGGGTTGCTAACGAAGGCGTTCAAAAATATAGGTCATTGTTTCAACACCGTTGTTTTAATCTGCTTTTTGCAGTATTACTCAGTATGCTGCTCAGAACAAGAAAATTTTAATGATTCAAAATTTATTTGCCATTCTTGTTAAAAAAGTCGCTGTGATGTCGTTAAAGGTATAAAGCACATATGGTGTCCATGTTTCTTTAGAGTCTGTAAACGACGGTAATGGAGATCCATCACCCACTTCAAGATGTCCATATTTTTTTTTTTCGTTTGAGGGTTTTATGACCAGCATACGCAATACAGTGGGCTACAAGCAGTCATCTGTCTCTATTTTTGGGACACTAGTTGCAAGGAAGTGAGAACACCAGTAGCGTAAATGGCAAACACAACATCCATGTCCCACTAGGATTCAAACCAGGATCCACTTGGACGAACAGTCGTAAGCTATGTTTTCTATTCTTGAAAAAGCAAATATTTTAAACAAGTTATCAGAACGCTTTTTAAAATTTAGCAAGGGCGCAGTGTGTCAACGCATTATAAATTCAGCTACGTCCGCTTAATTAACATCAATAACGAAAAGCAACGTGTTATATATTAAGGCTTAGATGAAGCAAAACTGCAAAGGCCTCTAACAAGGCAGTGCCGGCGGGCTGGCCCAAGCGCTGCTCAAGAGAGTGCGAAAAAATGATGCTTGCAATTGTATTAAAACGGCAATTGAAATGTTTGCACCTATTTCTGGTACCTTTTTGCACCATAATTTGTCATTTGTCTGTTTGCACATTTGTTCATAGTATGGTGCGCCAGTTTCAGTAGTTTTTACAACGTAAAAGCCGCTTTTCTTTAAAATATTCAGGCGATGTTAGTAGATTACATAAAAGAACAAAGGTGCGGTGGTATAGACCGTTCAACCAAAAAAGAACCACGAACTTCGTCGACAACAGTAAAGTCTGCCGTCTTTCTTTAGTTGGCGTTGCACGATAATGATGTTGTTCCCATTATTATATATTCTCGGGTAGGACGGGGGGTTCTTCGATAATTGCCTTGGCTTTGGGCCTCAACTGTCAGCTGCATTAAGGTCGTTCGATATTGCGCCGAAGGTCTAACCTCCGAAGCTTTAAGCAAAAGTTGTTTGATATGACGTTAATTATATTTGAGTTTAATATGACATCAATTTGATTTGAGTTTAATATGACGTCAATTCGATTTGAGTTTAAATGACGTCAATTCGGTTGGAGTTTGATATGACGTCAATTTTGATTAGAGAGCTAGAGAGAGAGAAAAAACTGTTAAATTGGTAATGTATTTACATATGAGGGAAATGCTGATGGGGCGTAATATTTTAGGGGTACCACTGACGTATAAATGCATAGTTACGCCTCTTAAAACAGTCGATAGGTTTTGTATGGGGTTGTTGCAGATGTGATTGTTACTTTTGTATCGTGCTTTACATCTTGCAACAGAATCAACGAGCGTTCCTCCGATTTATGTTGATCAGCTGTCATGTATGAGAATATCAATAAAATAAAAAATTACATCTTCATTCCTGTGGATGCTGAAATCGATCTAGTGTCCTCAGCTTTTGAAGTTATAATATGCTGAAGATTTTTGATCATCTACTTGATATGCAGAGATTTAGGTTTTCCCGAAATATAAAGAAATGTATCCTTCGCCATGTTCCTATTATGTT
Organism: Macrothele yani; assembly: GCA_039090855.1. Classification (NCBI taxonomy): domain Eukaryota; kingdom Metazoa; phylum Arthropoda; class Arachnida; order Araneae; family Macrothelidae; genus Macrothele; species Macrothele yani. The sequence continues at coordinate 7,293,211 of CM077033.1, forward strand.
CATACTGTTAATCTAAAGTTCCGCCATATAACTTGTCTTTCATTTGCATTCCCAGCAAGCTCTTAATTGACTCGATAGACTGTGGATTTGGTAAGGTTTACAAAAAATATTGTAAATAATTTTATAATAAATAGTTTTCTTACATACTACTGCATATGAAAATATAATTGTGTATGAAGAAATTATTCATCTTATTATAATCCTTTTCTGGGGTATTTTGTATGTCTGCCTGTCAAAATTATGTCAAGGGATCTACACAATTGGGAAGTACCATAACACAGAGCGCAATCCAAGCACTTCAGCCTCAGACAGTTCCTTTCATGGGACAGGTACATCCGTATTTCAAAATCGAACACCTGAATGTGTAGTAGCAGCAAGCTCTACACAAGCTATGCAGTATGGCGTAAGTGCCTTCAAAAAGCAAAGGGTACGACGTCTTCCAGAAGAATTTGTTTTAATGCAACCAGCATTCGTCAGTCAAAAAAATGTACACTTCCAGTTTGTTCTGATGCTACATCAAAACTACTGTTGTCAACCACTGATACGAATCTGAAGGAAGAAGAGATTGCATGGCTGTGTGTAAAGCACGTTATCAACTGAAATACCAATATTGTAATTGACGCATCGTGAGCTATCATGCGAGTGATCAAAAAGCTCCAACTTCCTTCATTCCTGAAATGTCAACACTTTTGCTACTATTTTACAAAGACACGTCATCAATAGCTGTGATTAAGCTTGTGATGAACATAATGAAACAAGTTACAAAATATCTTAATGGAAATCAAATTCCTGTCATGGCAGTGGACTAACCATTTTTTGCGTTAGCAAACCTGATTCAGTGGAATTATCCAGATACATATGGGGGGGGGGGAAACGTTCCTGGTGATATTCGATACATATCACTTTGAACAAGCTTTCCCCGAGTTTTGGATAAGTGGATGTCAGGAAGCGAAAGGGATGAAGCAATTGCCCATTCTGATATTGCATCTCCTCCTGCTGCTGAAAGTTATCTAAAAGTAAACTACGTGACAGAAGCCAAAGTAATTTATCAAGTATGTGCTGCAGCACTATACTGTTTGTTGCATGATGCTTGTCAAGAAACGTATCCTGAGATTGAATTTAGGATTTGGTGTGAACAACGAGCAAAAGAGAGCGTTATGTTCAAATATTGGCTGACTTGTCCTACTACGGAAATCCTATTGCTTCTTTTGCTTCTCTTTGTTCTCTCAATCAGAGAAGGAAACTACTTTTTGTGACTGGCTAAAAAAATGACCTTATTTTTTCTGCTTGATCATCATATCTGTGCATGTTGGCTACCAATCCATCTGTAGGATGTTTTTAATGCAGAGATTCAACTACAACACATACATCGCTCATTTTCTTCAGGACAGTTTGTGAAAAGAAAATCAAACAGAATGGTCTCAGCAATCAACGTAGAACAAGCACATGAACAAAGTAACACAATAGTGAAACGGGACGGCGGCGCAGTAATGTTGAAACAGGGTCCATGAGCACTAAGACGTTGGATGGTTACAGGACCTGAAATCGTTGGTTAGTACAAGAATTTTAAGAGTGGCATTCATGCTAATCACAAATTTCAGGATTTCATGCTTTCACAGATTATGATAGGAATCATAGTTTCACAGGAAAGACAAAAAAAAATCAACTTGGAAGACATAGGTCCTCTTTACCGAAGCCACTACTGAACTTTCATTCATCTTACAGCAGCACATTTCCATTCCTACCAAAAGTTTAGACATTACTGGACTATACGTAGTACTATTGTTCTGTTCAACCAGTAAAAATACAAGTGTAAATAATGCAAGACAAGAGTTGTTCATGACCAAAAGTGTCCGCTTGAAAGCCTGCCACCGACAAAGGGTACATTGCAACAACAGGTATTACGTAGTGATTTCCTAGCTGGACACATTTGGGGACAAGCAAACAGAGGCACAATATGTGTACCATCTCCAACCGAACGAGGATGGTAGCTGGATGATGTCTCATGGCAGATGAAATGGTCGGAGGTTCCAGAAATTTCTGATTGATATAAAGAGCTAATCAAATGTATGTGCAAAAGCTGTAATAACAAGTCTGACTGCATAAGTGGTGATTTGTCTTGTACACTATTGTGCAACTGTAGGAATGAATGTGAAAAATGATGTGGTGCCGGACGATGTTGTTAAAAAGCTGTGATTTTAAAAGACCTTTTTGGTAAATTTCAGTATGCCTCAGCCATTAATAAATACTAATTTTTGTTAGTAGGAGGACATATTGAGTTCGCCTTTCTTTCACTTTACCCAGTATATACGACAAAATAGTACCTATATGGATTCCTAGCCTATATTTAACATGAAAAATGAAATGCTTGTCCTCTAACACATATAAATCGATACCAAGCACTCTTTTCTATGATATCTAAAACACAAATTGTAACAAAATCTCAACACGTGTAGGCATTTTGAAATATAGCGGCCATCTTGGATTCACATTGCTTTGGGCGATGCCTACCCATCTTATTTCCATTGCATAACCATAAACTACATTCTTACCAATGGGGATATTCTTATCATAATTTGCAGTTTTGAAATGATTTCTGTTATGTAGCACCTCCACTATCATTCAGGATTTGCCTATGAATGTTGGTTAGTTCCTGGTTTTATTTTATTTGTTCTAGCAACTTAGATAAATTTCTGAAATCTTGTGAGACACATATCTCTACATAATAACATCATTTCGTGTTAATGGGTATGTGTAACGTGACAGTACGAAATGGCATGTGAAAATGAGACACACGCACAAGGTTCTGTAAAGAAAGAGTTTACTCATCACATCGAATCTTTATCAGCCTTGTGTTCCCATGAGTTTTTCGATGCTGTCAAAATGTGCTTTCTGCACAATGACCAATGAATCAATTGTACAACCCTGTCATGTCTAACTTTGTGATCTGGTTGTGCAATTTTGCTACATTCACATATTAGATGAGACACAGTTTCATCTTTTTTCTTGACAAAGTCGACACTTTGGAATATCACTGACTTTCTGGATTTTAGCCTTCATAACAATTGTTTGCAATGCCTGTTCTTCTGCAGCAAAAATCAGACCTTCTGTTTCTTTCTTGATGGAACCCGATTTCAGCCATGCCCAAGTCAAGTTGTTGTTACTTTTCCCATCAATATTCCTTGGAAATTGTCCATGCAGTGGCTTGTCCTTCCAGCCGTCTAATCTGCTTTCAAACTTTTTCCTCTCTTATTCAGCCTTGTATTCTGTTGTTTTAAAGATATTTTCATTATCCACTGCCTGAAGTAGCTTTTCTCTGCTTCTATTAACGTAATCATTCAGGCTTCTTTTTTCTTCCTCTACTACCTGTTGTACTTGTAGTAGCCCTCTGCCTCCAATCTTCCGAGGTAAATACAATCTGTCAACATCACTTTTTGGATGGAGTGCTTGATGCATTGTCAATAACTTTCGAGTTTTCGGATCCAGTATTTCTAATTCACTTTGGGTCCAATCAATTATTCCCGCTGGGTATATAATTACTGGAACGGCCCGCGTAATTATGGCTTTGATTGCATTTCCACCATTTTGATTTCAATATTGTTCTTACTCTCTTGATATACTCACTCTGAGTCAGACTTTTGACTTTTGTATGTAAGATGTTATCTGATTTAAGAATTCGAAGGTATTTATAATTTTCATTATCTGACAATGATTTCATTATATTACCATTTTCTAGTTCTATTCCATCTATATTCTGGACTTTTCTCCGGCGCATGGATAGTACTGCACATTTTTCCAGTCCAAATTCCATCTGTATATCATCACTAAATATTTGCACTGTATGCAGCAATGTTTCAAGTTCAGCGGAACTCTTTGCATACAATTTAAGGTCATCCATGTACAGCAGATGGTTTATTTTCCAATGTTGATCCGAAATGTGGTAGCCCATTTTTTGTTTTGTTCAAAATCATTGATAATGGAATTGAAGTGATATTAAACATTAAAGGCAAAAAAGAATCCCCCTGAAATATGCCTCTCTTGATATTAACTTCTCCGAGTTCTTCACCATGTGCATGTAACACTGTTTTCCAGTTTTTCATATTTTCTTTGAGGAAACGGCAGATATTTTTGCTAACTCCAAATAGCTCCGAAAAAGTGTTAGTCCAGCTGTGGGGCAATGAGTCAAAGGCCTTTTTATAATCTATCCATGCCATATTCAAATTCGTTTTTATTCTTTTGGAGTTTTTTAGTACCATTTTGTCAATTAGCAGCTGGTCTTTTGTGCCTCTTGACCTTTTGAAGTTCCCCTTCTGTTCTATTGGGTACAAATTGTTTCCCCATAAGTAGTCATATACTGATTTGCTAGTACTCTTGTGAAAAGTTTGAATGTTGTTGGGAGGCATGTAGTTGGACGATAGTTATTAGGTTCATTGCCTTTTTCTTGATCTTTCATTATAAGGAATGTGCGACCTGTTGTCATCCAATATTCTGTGTCAGAATTATGTAGCATTATATTGAATTGCATAGCTATTCGTTGATGAAGACTTGTGAGATACTTCAACCAAAATCCATGCAATTCATCAGGCCCAGGAGCGCTCCAGGTTTTCACAATCTTTACTTGCTGTGTAATCATATCAGTTGTTATCATCAGATTATCCATGTGTATTTCTTTGAAATCTTTAGGAACATTTTTGATCCACAAGGCATTTTTATTATGTTCAACTGGGCTTTCCCAAATTCCTTTCCAAAATGTCAAGGCATCTTTCTTGTATGGGTTGATGTTTATTTGGATCGCCTTTTGTCTCAATGATTTATAAAATACTTGTTCCTGTTTCCGAAATTGCGCATTTTCTCTGTACTGTTTTATGCGTCCGTCATATAATTCAATTTTCTTTGCAGTAGCTGTTACTCGTTGTTTTAGTTCTTCCATAATTTCAACAATTCTTTTTCTTTCCAGGTCGTATTTTTTGCAGAGTCTTTCTTTTATATTTCTACTTTTAAGCTTTTTATATTTCTACTTTTAAGCTTCCCATCTTTTAGGCATTTTAAGTTACTAATGTCACTACGGAGTTTATTAATTTTATTTTCTAGCCGAATTTTCCACTTAGGAGTGCCAGGCATTTTCTTCTTTGGCATCTTGTAATCAAGTTCCACGGTTAATATGGCAGCTCTACTGTACATGAGCTGGTTTGTTTCCTTTAAAGTGTGAGTTGGAATTTTGTCAACGATATCATTGGCAGTTTTTAACAAATGTTTCACTTGTTTGCTTCGTATTTGGCGAATTACAGGAAGTCTTTTTCGTTCCTCACCTTGCATCATATGGATTAAAATTTTCTCTTTCAAGAGATTTTGCTGTTGTGTCAATTCATGTTTGTCATGTTGTTTCACAGATTGTTCTTCAGGTAAAATTATTTCTGGTACTTAATCTTCAGGATTTACCAGCAAAACGTTTTCCACGACCTGGTCCTTATTTTGTGTTGGTCCTTCTTTTGCCAATTTCTCCATCTTTGCAATTCCAGTACTGTAAATACCTTGTTACTGATGATAAACCTTTTTTGATTCATTATTCTTTGTTCTGTTATTCCACTGTCTGGATGTTTTCCTTTCCAAATTTTCATAATTCTTTTTGAAAACCACGGGCTGATGGATTTGCCTGGTAAAAGCATTTCATGATTTCTCGATTTTCAGCAACTGTCCAAGTTTTCCGTTTCTTTTGTTCCAGTAGCATTGCAGCAGCCTGTCCTCGTTTCGCAACAGGATCTTCTGAGCCCTGAAGCCCATTTTTCGACAGGTGTCCAGGAACCAAAACACCTGACGAGGTCCTTGTTGACCCGGGCGACGACCGATCCGGTATGGAATCATTTTTCTTTCGTCTCATCATGATTGATGGTTGTTGGGTACTCTTAGCCTGGCTCCTCAGTCAAGACTTGTCTGGCTTGGGTGGCCCTGCTGGTAGCTATGCTACCGCCAGCATAGCTCTCAACCTCATCGGGACACACAAGCCCTACCACTGCGACAAGGTGGCAACCTTGTCTAATTATTATTATTATAATTATTATTTCATTTGAAAAATATCAGAAAGGAGCGGATGTCCTGTCAGACCGTGGAAATGTGAATTCAAAAAAAAAAAAAGATTACGAAAACCACAGAGTAGTCGCGAAGTTCAGAGATTGGTGATGAATTTAAAAATAAAATCGTTATTACACTAGTGGAAAGTGAAAAAAGAACACCAAGAAGGAAACGTCTGATACCAACGAAATTTATACAGCATAATAACGGAATACAGAGGATAGCGTGATAACAACATTATGGGAAAATACAGCTGTATTTGCTGGCAAACTGAAAAATAACATTTCCATGTAATATGGTTAGTACGAGGTAAAACCGCCATACACTGCGTCACAATGTGCAAATCTGGCATGGAGTCTGTCGTTCAGATGTTGGATGTAAGTTTGGGGTATTGAGTTCCAAGCATCCTCAACCTGGACGCGTAAATCCGGGATGGTCGTGACTGGCCGTGGAGACAGGATACGTCGTTGTCCCATAAAATCCCACACGTGCTAAATGGGGGACAAATCCAGTAAACGTGCAGGCCATGGAAGTTGTCTCACACACTGAAGTGCATGTGGCGTTGCATGTGCCGTGTGTGGGCGTGCGTTATCTTGCTTGAAATCACCACGGTGGACCGACCTTACGAATGGCAGAACAACGTGTTAAATGATGTTGTTGATGTAGGAGGTGTTATTTAAAGTACCCGGTACAAACACAAGTTGTGTACGGAAGTGATAGCTGATCGCTGCCCACACCAGGAAACCAGGTGTAGGCCCTGTGTGTCACTGGAGGATGCTAGAAGGATGGAGACGATCCCCAGTGCGTCTGCGAACACGCATACGGCCATCGGAGGCTTCCAAGCAAAATCTGCTTTCATCGCTGAACACCATAGATCGCTATTGCGTTCTCCAGTTCTGACGTTGGCAAAACCAATGCAGCCGCACCTGACGGTGGGCTGGAGTCAGAGGTACACATGCCCGATGCACACGTGCACGTCGTCCTGCATCCAGTAGACGGTTGCGTATTGTTCGCACAGTCACCTCAGGTGCAACGGCAGCTCGGATTTGCGTCGCAGTGGATGTTCTCCTTGACAACACCGCTCTTCTTATGCGTCGATCGATCCGCTCATCAGTCCGTCTGTGACTCCCGGTTCCACGTCTTCTCGTGTGGGAATGTTCCTCGGACCATCTACGCCACCATCGTACCACCACCGATACTTTCCATCCAATTAGCTCCGCAATACGACTATACGACCACCCGGCCTCGTGGATTCCGACTAGACGACCTTGCTAAAAGTCCGATAACTGCTGAAATCCTACAAGTCTTCCATGTCCAGGTATTGCAGCTTTTTCAGAGTCTTCGCACGTGTCCGTACGCCGACGACTGATTACATTCTCTTCGACGTACTCCTTAAATACCACCGACGATAATTTGCATATTATGCCGTGCTGTGGCCTAAGCGCTTACCGGTTGGTCCCGAAATTAACATCACTCCTACGTAAGCTCGACTCCATTAACATATGTAAATTTCATGATCGTCCGCCAATTCCTTCTTGGTGTTCCTTTGTCACTCTCGCCAGTGTATTTTCTTTTTCCGAGATATGTTTTAGAGAGAAATAAACGGATGTGCGGTAAATCGCAATTGTGTTCGTGTTGTTTTTGATACTATGTATTAGATTCAGTAGCAGAATACTTTTATTAGATGTGCCACCCCAATTAATTTACACATTATATACAGTGTTTGATCATTAGATATAAATTTACACTGCTGGCGACCTAAAATGCAACACGAAGAAGAATATGAGATAGCAAAGCCAGATTTACTGGACACATAACAACAGACACAAAGATGCCTCGATTGAGCTTACAGGACCGTGCGATGCTTGCCGGGCTAATCATATTGGCTTTACAATCACATGTATATACAGAGATGACCAAAATTAATACAAACATTCAAGAAACAATTGTGAAAATGTTCCAAACGGTATATGCAATGTTTATTGAGGACAGGGTAGCATCTAGATTTGCGTTGGAGTTCTAGTTGCAAGAACTCAGATGGACTGATATTGGTAAGACTTACAGGAATGACATGCAATTTAAAACGTTCCTCACTTTTTTGATGCAGATATTCAAAAGAAAGTTGCGGAAGATACCAGCGCTTTTGCGGTAATGACTGATGGATCCACAAGTCGTGCATTAACAGAATATAAAACTGTGTGTGTGAGGTATGTGAAAATATCAGCTAAAGGAGAATCTGCCGTTAAATTTAAATTTCTTGGTTTATGGGAGTTAGATATTAATGCGAATGCTGATGGATTATTGAAATCCATCTCTGAAATATTGAATTATTCAGGAATTTTAAACTGGCAAGATAAGATGATGTGTTTCACCGTTGATGGAACAAATGTTTATGTTGGGCAGAAAAAGAGGACTGATAAAAAAGTGGGCATTCCTACTTACGTAACATGCTATAACCATGTATTCTATTTTTGTGTAAAGCAAGCAAATGAATGCCATCCTGCAGCATCTGCTGTAATAGCACTAATTCGGTCTTTAATTTCATTTTGTCGTGCAAGCACAAAATTGATACGTGTACTTAAAAAAGTGGCAGAAGCTCTTGAAAGTAATCTGTTATCATTCAGACACATTTGCAATACAAGGTAGTCCGATTTCTTGCAAGCATCATTTGAACCCACTAATTCGTAACTACGGGGCTATTAGAAGGTATTTGGAGCAAAGTTATATCCACCGCTAATACAAACAGATACTCCTCAGAAATAAAGTCAACAGCAAGCGGTCTTTTAAAGCAACTTACTTCATACTTGAAACGTTTTCAGCATTTTAAAATGCTAATTTTATTAAAATAATGGGAAAGACCACTCAGATTTGGAATCGCGAGACATACTTTTGAATGTTGTTATGAGTAATATAAAGATTTCTCCTACCGAACTGAATGAAATGAAACAACAGCCAGAAAATTGTGTAAACTTGATTCATTTCCTTGAAGAATATGAGGAAAATCAGGTAGAACAACAGTGGCTTTTCCATGGTCAGGTTCTCAAATTTCTTGTGAAACGGAAAACTACAAGTGTTTGAAACCAAAGTACCCCATGTAGAGATATGGTTAACTTTTTTGATGGATTCTGCAAAATCTTCCAGAAAAGAGTATTGGACTCGTCTTCATCACCTGTACAAAAGGCATTTCAAATTCTACATGCTGCGCTCATGTCAACAGATAAAAGTGGACAGGATGTCTACGGAAATGTACATATCGAAGAAGAATGTCATCTATTTTCGTTGGAGAAAAGGAGTGCTCTGGAGCAGTGGACAGAATTAAAGGAAATCATAAATTTCCATTTTAAGCATTCTACCAATTTCCTACGATTACGAAACATGCTACAAATAGAAAATCACTTCAACACATACCTCTTTACACACCAGCATGCAACCTAGAAGTAGATCGCGTGTTGAGTGGGATGAAGGGAGCGTCAGGTGAAAGAAGTCCATTGATGCGAAGGGATATTCCGCATATAAATACTCTGGCGGAAAGTGAAATAAAAACAATAAGAAAAAGACGTCTGATACCAACGAAATTTATACAGCATAACAAACGGAATACAGAGGATAACGTGATCAAAACATTATGGCAAAATACAGCTGTATTTGCTGGTAAACTGAAAAATAACATTTCCATGTAACATGGTTAGTACGAGGTTTAACCGCCGTGCACTGCGTCACACTGTGCAATTCTGGCTTGGATTCTGTCGTACATATGTTGGTTGTAAGTTTAGGGTATTGAGTTCCAAGCATCCTCAACCTGGACGCGTAAATCGGGGATGGTCGTGGCTCACCCTGGAGACCGGATAAGTGATTGTCCCATATTAACCCACACGTGCTCAATGGGGAACAAATACGGTGAACGTGCAGGACATGGAAGATGTCTCATGCCCTGAAGTGCATGTTGCGTTGCACGTGCAGTGTGTGGGCGTGCGTTATCTTGCTGGAAAACACCACGATGGACCGATCTTACAAATGACACAACAACGGGCTGAATGATGTTGTTGATGTAGGAGGTGCTGTTTAACGTACCCGGTACAAACACAAGTTGTGTAAGGGAGTGATACCTGATCGCTCCGAACACCAGGAGACCAGGTGCAGGCCCTGTGTGTCGCTGGCGGATGCAAGGTGGGTGGAGACGCTTCCCTGTGAGTCTGCGAACATGCATACGGCCATCGGAGGCTCCCAAGCAGAATCTGCTTTCATCGCTGAACACGACAGATCGCCATTGCGTTTCCCAGTGCAGATGTTGGCGACACCCCTTCAACCGTTCCTGACCGTGGGCTGGAGTCAGAGTTACACATGCCAGAGGCACACGTGCACGTTGTACTGCATCCAGTAGAAGGTTGCGGATTGTTCGCACCGTCACCTCAGGTGCAACGGCTGCTCGGATTTGCGTCGCAGTGGATGTTCTGATTGACAACACCGCTTTCCGTATGCGTCGATCGGTGCGCTCATCAGTCCGTCTGTGACTCCCGGTTCCCTGTCTTCTGGTGTGGGAGTATTCCTTGGACCATCTACGCCACCATCGAACTTCCCGTCAAATTCGTTCCGCAATCCGACGATACGACCACCTGGCCTCGCGGAGTCCGACTAGACAGCCCCGCTCAAATTCCGATAACTGCTGAAATCGTACACGTGTTCCATGTCCAGGCATCGCAGCTTCTTCAGGGTCTTCACACGTGTCCGTACGCCGACGACTGATTACATTGACTTCGGCGTACTCCTTAAATATAGCCGACGATAATTTGCATATTATGCCGTGATGTTGCGTAAGTGCTCGCCGGTTGGTCCCGAAATTAACATCACACCTACGTAAACTCAACCCTATTAACATATGTAAATTTCATGATCGTCCGCCAATTTCTTCTTGGTGTTCTTTCTTCACTTTCCGCCAGTGTATATAAAAGGAATGTCCTTCGTATAAAAAGGAATGGAAATGATTTGTTCAGTCAGAATTCTGAAGTTTGACAGGCCTGGGTTGTTGCTGTTTTCAGAGAAAAATATAAATTGAAATATTAAATAAATATATTTTCTGAAAAATTAGTCATTGTTCTCTTTTACAAATAATAGGACATGCTATTAAGAAGTTTTCATAGAAAAATCCTGTTCAGGTAAGAATTCGCTTCATCTTTTGTGAGTGGCTACCGACGTTAAAAAATTGGCTACTAACTTTTCGATCCTCAGTAGCCACTGGTTATTTACAAACATTTCTACTTTTGATGCATAATAGTTTATTGATTCCGCTTTTCCTTATGATGTAATATATTCCTGTAGTGCAGTGAAAAACACTGCATACAGTTATGCATCAATCCAATAAATACAAAACCCTTTCGAAAGGGATGGTGCAAAGTAAGGGAATAAAAAAAAGAATTGACTAGCAGCTACTGATAAACTTTTGGTTTCTGATGTTGTTAGATTGCTTGTTTAGGTAAATATCATGAGTATGTGTGGTACATCTCAAACTATTATGGAGACCTTGTTTAAAAGACAAGTTTTGCACTTGAATATCGTTAGCTTTGTTGCCACCTGATTCATATTCCGTGGTGAGAATTTATTGTTTATGCAAAGTAATCATAGAGAGCAATGGACATTTCCGTCCTGCGGAAATTTTGTGTGTAGTCGTTACATATGTACAGTTACGAAGCAACTTACATTATTACTTACCATGAAAGAAAAACGAAAATACATGGAATTCGTCTTTATAATTTAAATAAGTTGCACATCAAATATGCGCTTACATACTTAAATAAGTTGGAATGCTTCCTAAGATTTCGAAGAAGGAACAAAGCAAATACGACAACCAATTTAGCAGTCATCAAATCTGAAAAAAATATGCGTTTTTTGCCTATTTAGTTTGAAACTGGTTGTCGTCGATATGAAGCAAAAATATGAAATGGGATCGCTACTAAAACATTTGTTATTAATTATTGCTCATTGAATAATGGAATTACTCTTTGCTTTTACTAAATAATTCGAAAAAAGTTTAATAAAAAAATAAGATTGTTACAAAATTTCAGTTGAAAAAGTCGTTTCTGATGTTTCAAGTAAGGTCTGATCGGACTGCTTATTGTAATAAATGGTTGTTTATAGTGATTGTAAAGACCTCATTTAGAGGTTATTTTGCAATACCAGAAGTCTTATTAGCACCAACCCAAAATATTAATATGAAAAAACGAAGGTCTGCGATACTACATAACATTCCCAGATTTTATAATTACACGTAGCTGACGTATTTATCGTAAATGATTTTCATTCATCTATTTTTATGATGGAAAACGATAAATTCCATATACATTCATTTATCTTGAAAGAGTGTCCGATCTGTAGGGCCGCGCGGCTTCCGTTTTCATGTCACCTCTTTCTGTAGAAAAATTCAGTTACACTCATTTTCTTAAGAAAGCTAGCAGAAATGCTTATCATTGAAGTCCTGTTCACAAAACTATAGCATTACTCTTCTTCATTAAAACACAATCCAAAAGCTGAGCGCGTGTATCAGTCAATAGATCACAATTGCCCATTAGATTTCTTTTTCATGCCTCTATTCCGGAAGTTTTGGGAATGATTTTGTAAGTTACTATGATTTCCTAGTGGACTATACAAAATATTAAACTTTTGACAGCACAGATGTAAGTGACGTAGCAGGATTCTACTGAATAGTATACTGAAAATATGGCATGCGTATAGAGGAGGCATATAAAACATTTCCGCAAAATATAGGACCTTGTTCTACTAACCGGTACAAATGAGGAACAGTTATACAAAAGTCGTACCATGAAGTATTGACAGAGAAGTAAATCGCGAAGGAGCGTCACGCATGTTAAAGCAAGGTCGAAATTATATAAAAATAACTCGTGTAATTATTGGAAATTTTTTCCTGAAGTTCTACTTTATTGCCCCTACTGAACAATTTAATTACTTAAAATACATTTGCCTTGTCAGTGTAAAGACGTAAATACATTTGCCTTGTTAGTGTTTGCTCCCCTTGAAAACAACAGCATCCCCTTTTTGTAAAGAAATTCCTATTTTATTTTACACATTGACTGGCTCATAGATTAGTAGCATTGGACATGTCCCTGGACATCTTTATTATAAAACACACACATCACAAGCGTGAAAGGGTACCCATGCTAATCGTTTCCACTAAGTCTTTGAATAGACAAGAAAAAATATTTTGAGTTAAACTTCGTACCACATCCTCTTGTAATGTGAAAATTCAGAGTGTTAAAATAAACTCATTCATATGCTAGAAATTTAGACGCTTTGCTGCCTTTCCAGAAAGTAGGTGTACCCAGCTAAGCATCGCTGCAAAAGCATTCAGCCGAATCGCTCTCAGTGGCAATACATGGTTTATGAACATTACTTTGCATCACTAGCTCAGTGTTTCTTCTTCTTCACTTTTCAGAACAAACATTTAATTGTTAAGTACAATGTAATTGATTTTCTATCTGATACGCAGTGTTCCTTCCTAAAATTTTGAAATGCATCTTTCTCAAAAACTACTCTAAACACTAATTGGTAACGCATCCCAATGGATTTTTATTAAACATTACTCATAAACGCTGATTTTTGTTGCCTGATTTGGCTAAACAGATTTAATATTCGTGTGCGTTTTCGCAAGAAAATGTCCCCCTCATGCACCAAAACGTCCATAGACTTAAAATTCTCTCACAGCTAATCTCTAAGGGAAATGTTTAGAACAATTCAGTAATTTTTATATATATTTGCTTTGGTTAGAGGTTTAATGACCACCGTGAGCAACTCAATAGTCTTTAAGCAGTCGCCCGTCTCTAATTTAGGGTCACTGGTTCCAGGGAAGGGAGAGAGCCAGTGCCGTAAGACAAACACAATATCCATGCCTCACCGGGATTCGAACCCGAACCCCGTTCGGACGAATGATCACAGGGCATCGCTTAGACCACTGCGCCACCAGGGCGGCATATATATTTCGAGTAGCTACTATAGAATTTTTAAATATTTAGTGATTTGGTAGCTGAAAATTAAAATACTAATCTCCTACTGTGGATTGAATGACACGTGTTAAATGCTTAAATAATTTTAGGTTTATATTACAGTGTTCGTTATAAAACTATCCTTTTCCTCAACCAATGGAATTTACATGAACTACAATTTTCTGGAAAAACAAACCAATATGTGTATTTATTATTTTACATGTAAGGTTTTCAAACCATCATATTCATTTCTTTTCAGTAATATTATTTGTCTTGAATAGCATTTATAACAGTTATGTCATTTTAAAAGAACAATTTTAAGGTACCCTTTGAATGTCCATTGATTGCGACACAAGCCCTGGGTACGTTCTAAGAATTACCCAGTATGCTTTCCCCATAATTTAATAACGAAAAATAGGGTTTCATCCTCCATCTCAGATGATAAAATATTTCACAATCCGATAAAAAGCATACTGAAAAGAAAAAACACCATTACCATCAATTTGCTGTACAAGCGACACGGTTTCTTTTGCCGATTGGTGCCCTGCCCAAATAATATTTTCCTAAGGAAAACAAAGGTAGTAATGGTTTCCTGAAACAGAGGTATAAAAATTGCTATCTTAGTTAAAATAGATTGGAATTTTAAAAGTGTTGTTGGAAATTTTGCTGCTTCTGCATTTTTCGGCCGCTCAATATATGTGTCATGCGTATCAGATATCGATTTACTGTTACATAATTATCATGCTTAAGCTGTTACTAAATTTTAATATTTTTATGTAATTTGCCGCAACATAACTTTACTTTAGCTAGATAAAGAGATACATCATTTGGGTTTTGAATTAGAACATTTTTTAACTTTCAGTTAGAACACATCGCTTGTACTTGTTATCTTGGGTTTAATTCCTTTATTGGGTACTTTAGTTTATTAAACTACCGTCTCTCTCTCGCTTGTATGGGAGTAATTTCCATTATAGACTGTCCACAATCCCGGTATCGCAAAATAATATAAAAAATACCGTAAAGGAAAGTACTTATACTTACTATATATCTGTGTATAATTTAGGTTATCTCCTATCAGCAACCGAGAAAAGCTCAGACCCTCTGACCTCGAAAACTGGGTGCATTCCAATGGGGAAATGATCCTATTCCACGTTATCCTGTGTTACGGCATGCTATCTTCTATCGCTGATCAGGTTATTTGGAATTTCTTACAGGTTTTAGTTCAATAATGGCAAACAATCACATCAATTGTCGTAACACCTTCTTTTTTTTTCTTTTTTTTTTTGCATCTGTTTACCATATGTCTGCTAATAAATATGCTTCGGTTGCAATAATTCAATGTTATCCTGGGAAAACGGTGCTATACCTGTGACACCGCTTTTCATTTTTTGAAGATTTATTCAACATTTTCTTTCACATAAATGAATCAATTTATATGTTCGTAACTTTCAACAAACTAAACGTTTATAGGGTTCTGGTAAATTTTTATATAAACATTCAGTGTCTTAAATTATGATTTGGGTAATTGATTTTTTTTCAAACAACGGAGAAGAGAAATGATTCTGCTGTGTGGCACATATGTTATTTTCAGTGAGCAAGTAATTCGCAATCCGGTTAGACTGGATAACATTTTGGAATTAATACAGTATCAGATTTCCGAAAATATCAATAATTTAGAAATTCTTATCAAAATCTATCTAAATAAAAAGCTAAAATTCCCGTTGTGATAGTCGGCAGAACTTGAAGAATATGTATCTGATAATTACTGATGTCTTCCACTTTCGAAGCTACTAAATCAGTTCTGGCATTCTATGCTGCTTCATTAAAATCATCTGGAGAACATTTCAACTGCACATTCAACTTCTTTCGCTTCAACCGACAGATGTATGGATGCGGCAGTCACATTCCCTGAAAAGGAGTTGTTCTGTATTAAAACACGGGTTTCTCTATTTACCTAATAAATAAATTTCCCATGATACGCATACCCTGGAACTCGACCCAACATTTTCAGTTTTTCAGTGTCTCTCAGTAATTTATAAATATCAAGTCCACAAACATTTTCTGCGTCTGAAAGCTCAATACACTAACTCCTTGTGGTTAATAATGCATGTGGGCGCAAAAAAAAATTTAGTCTGATAAGCTGCTGCCATTTCTTTGATACACAGTTTGTACTTCATGTTTCTCTACGCTTTATATGCAGACGTTGAGCCGGATTCTAACTGGCCGAGTTTCATATCTATGAATTGTTTTCCGATTTTCCTCACTGCAAAAAAATGGCTATAACCATTATGACGAAATTCGGTAACATTAGGCAGCATTATGGCGAACTTCGGTAACAAAAAATGGCTATAACCAAAACATTTCCACGATATTGTTAACATTAATGTCTGAAAACTTTAAGACGCCCGATCTCACAGTGGACCACACTCTGGCTTTTGAGCATTCGCCCAAGGTAGATCTGGTTCTTCCCGATCGAGCCATGGATGGTGTACTTGTCTCACAGCCCTGATTTCTCTCTCTCTCTCTCTCTCTCTCACTATCTCCCTTTCATGGAACCAAAAAGATAACTTAGCTATGGCCGACAGAAAATGTTTGTGCCCATATCCCAATTCAGTTGGTCTCTTTGGTCGTTCAATTACCCCCGAATAACCTTACGTTTTGAAACACTGTTGTGAAGTATCGAGATGACGCAACGAAATAAATGGTAACTTCTCGTACTACACAATGCTTCTTTTTTATGGAGGTAGGAAATATAGGTGACGCCTTAACGGCAGATTTCTGAAGACGATCAATTTACTTAATGATATCCCTCCGTGAGCTTAGTTACCCTCTTGGTCGTGTCAGACATAGGAAAGCATTGAAAATTTGTGATTTTTAGAAGCTCATATTTTTTGTTAAACGTGTTTGTCGGCGTAAATTTTTTTCTGTGTTAGACAGCATACTTTAGATTGTTTATATTTAGTTTCCATGGGATCCTGCGTGGCATTCAGCTGTGCAAATAAATTTAAAAAGAAAATACCAGGTACGTCATTCCACTGGTTAGAATCGCTTTATTTTCCGTTTACTAGGTTTGATTATCGGTGCGTTCTTTGGGATTCAATCGTCGATTGCAATTTACTGTGAATGGCTACTGTATATTTTGCTGTGATTTGCTTGCTTTTAGCATATTTTGTAATGTTTTAAATTTGTAGCAATATTAAAGAATTCGCTAGGTTAACGTAGGTTATACAGAGCTGTTTACGAAAGCTGTAGCAAATTTTCCTGGAATAATGTACGTTATGTAATCGGAGGGGTATTCATAACTGAACCACTTTTAAAATAATGTTCAATATTAATAACCCACTTATAATTATGACAGGGTTCATATCCAAGAACTTTGCACCATAAACAACGATAGGGATTAGGAATTAGCTACATTTACCAAAAGTTCATCTATTTCCTTTATCCTGTTTTAGAGCTTGTCCAGTATACTTAATTACAGATTTGACCATAGCTAGTAAATAATACTCATTTTAAACTAATAGAAAGGGTACTTTTGATAGTGTGCTACAAGATCAGTTAATAGAACTGGATCTCCTTTATTTAAAACTGAACTTCACAGTACAATTGCAAATTCTCCAGATTCGCAGAGGACATTAAAACATTAACGTTTGCATGTAAGACACTGCATTTACTGTTTCTTGGAATTATATGCTAAAGCAAAACATCACTGTCAATGACTCCTGATTCATAAAGGTTGCACAGATATTTAAAAGAATAAAAAAAGTATAGAAGTATGAGATTAATGAACAAGAAAACATTTTAAACTGACCGAGAATGAGTACCTTACAGTGAAGATTTGCACCTCTGGTTCCTCTCAAGCTATGACAATCTAAACATATGTATGCACACTTTGATTTTTTAAGAAATATTCTCATTATACATGGAAATATGTTAGAATTATTAAGACATCAATAAAATATATCTAAGTTGCCTGTATTTCCTGTTCATTCCAAAAATAGATTTGATTCTCTTCGGCCACCCCATTTATAGTCTATGCACATTTTTGGTGTTCTAAAACTTCATGTTCTCTTATTCATTTTATAGAGCAGTAAACATTTTAGGATCATCAGTTACTTCGATATTTCATAAATAATCTATTAGTCAAATATATTTCATTCACTTCTGGTACCAAATGTTTTCTTTACCTTGTTTAGTTGCTATTCTGTAATGCATGTATATGTTATGAGATTAAACATTGTTTTCATGCATTTTAACCCTGTCATGTATAATCTGCTTTTTCTGTCTAACATTAATTACAGCATTAATGCATATATGCTCTAATTAAACTTTCCCTTTTTGGTTCTCTATTGATATGTAAAGTTCTTTCTTGTTACATTTTCTTCCTTTACATCATATCTTACATATTTTGATAAAATCAGTGGGATATAGCTTAAAGGTCATACCTCGCACAGTGGGTGTGGCATGTATGTTTTGTCTATCGAGCTAATGACCTGCCTCTCTTTTTTCAACATACTGTAATTTCTTCAAAAATGAGGTATTTGTGGTAGCTGAAACATTCAAATACTTATTGTGGTTTATTTGCTCGCAGAACATGTTCTGATTACCTCAGTATAATTACGCTGTATTCTTTTGCACATCTGTGTAAATATATTGTACCCAATATTTTGATAGTTGTTACGTATTTCCTGTATTGTATATATACATATAATTTATATTTTTTGGCATTCTTGTAGTGTATCCATGCATCCCCACCTTTCATTTCTTGTTGTCCCATTAGGACTCATAGACTAAGCCTTTTAAGAGAAAATACACTCATTCCTGGTATGGCACCCATTGTATCCGAAGGGAAGCATTAATTGCTGCTGCTAGTGAAGGTTACTGAAAATGAGATTTAACGATTTGAGATAATTTTGTATTGGATTTACATATACATTTTGATACAAATATTTGTCTTTAATGGTCGAATTACAGCAGTAAGCTAAGTTCCAGCTACAAATACTGTTGGGTAAGCTTTTCTTTTCTTGCATATATAAAAATGACTTGAAGAAGTTTAACAGGTATGTGGGCATCAACTCATAATAATATGTCTTCATATTCTAACTAACTCATTCTCTTTTGTCTTGTGTAACTAGAGGTATATTGAACAACGATTAGGAAATGATAGTACTGACATATTTGTTTCTACAGCTTACAATGTACATAATGAATGTGAAATGCAGCTCACAGCTAGAGCTTTTGATGACAGAAATGGGGGAAAATCTTGAATTCAGCTGAAGTAAAAATATAACAGCATACAATTATAAAGATATTAATTGCAATATATGAAAATGAATAGTTATGGTAAACAAATAAATTACTTGAGCGAAAACTTTATCATTTAACTAATCAGATGAAATAGGATCTCATAAGAAGTTTTAGCTTAAAAGGTCAGCATTATTTTTGAAAATAAGATTCTGGTGCAGGAGATGTTACGTGGATAACAGTAGACTAAAGATGATTTATTGTCTGATGGCAGAAAACTTGCACTTCTATATTTCCCATACACTTCTGATTAGTTATCCATTGATTTTTTGGGCTGTAAAATGTAGGTTTAATGTGCATTAGCACATGGGCTGCTGTTAACAATGCTTGATTAGAATCAATGTTTTTATGTTAATAAAATAAATCACCTTGTTGTGTTGATTAACCACAACTTATGTGATCAGATTTTCCTATTCTTGAACATATGTTGTGCTAGCAACAAACTGCTGGATGATTTATCCTCAACGAATTCTTTATAAATAAATATAACCTTGCTTATAAATGGTATACGTATATTTCAAAAACCAAATTAAAAATCCTTATTACATACACACGTCTGTTTCATTTACTACTTAAAAGCTATTAACTTATTACATTATGAATGTGTCTCTGTTAATAGTATATTAGAAGTATAATATTTTGAATGCAGCTGGATTTATTACTTACAGTAGGAATTATTTCTGCTGCTTAGGCAAATCTGTTTTTATCAAGACATTTTATCAAGTCAGATTTCCACTATTATCAGCAGGGCTTGCAAATCCTATTTCCACAAACTAATAAATTGTATTTTCTTGCTATATTTTAAAACTGCACTCTTTAAAAATATGCCCCCCGCCCCTCGAAAGAAAGTTATTTTCCTATTAAGGCCTGTAGTAATAAAAATTGTTTACATTCATGCCTTTGAAGCCCACCACAGTTCTAACCAAGCCAGCTGGAATTTTCTACCTTCATTAGAAGAAACTAAAATCCGTCAAGTGCTTAAATCAATTGTAAAAAATAAAATGAAGACACAGTAACGTCATATTTTTAGTATGATTTGTTAAATTTCTTTAAAAAGCTCGCAGATTCCCCATTTTCTCTATAAAGGCTTGGAAATAAAATCTAGATATTTAATGATTTTTCTTTTAAATAATAATGTTCAATGAGAATATGCTCCCCCTCCCCTTGTTTATTTACTTAAGAACAATCATAATTGTTCTTCAAGTAAAACATGTGTGAATTCCGTTGTTTACTTCAATTTTCCTCCCCACAACATGGCAGAAGTGTTCCCTCCCTTCAAAGTGCGATCTTTTGAAAAATTCACTCAGAATACAAATTCTCTGAAGCTCGACCGTTACAATTTCTATGATAAACAATATCTTACGATAATCCGCTAAGACAGAGACAGATTTTAAACGCTTTATAAAATTATGTTTTGTTTACACACATTTTAAATCGTCAGTTTATATACGTCTGAGTCGTTACGAAGAGCCTTTTTTAGATATTTTTTTCCACCATCAAAATCTAGGTTTTTGTACTAAAATTCATTTCATGAATACCTATTCTACTGCTTTTCCATTTCGTTTATAATTAAAGACAATGTAAAATCTTAAGAAAACATACAGGGTTTCACTAATGCTTTCCTTACGGAAAATCGTCTGCTTTTGCATCTTGAGGGTAACCACGCCAAAGCTGGCGGTTCTACTTTCACCGCGGAAGCGTACAAACCCGGCTTCACTTTGCTAGCATAGGAAGAGTTGGCGACAGCTCTTCCCCTTATTTCTTCCTCCATGTTCTTTTTAGCAAGCTATTGCCCGCTGTCTCTTAAATTGGATATAATATCTCAGCAAATAACAGAAAAAAACCCTATTTTATATATAAATAATTTCTTAAATATATTTCTGGTTTTATTAACATCAACTAACTTCAGCAGTAAATGTACGTAAATCTTGACGAAATTTATTTTGTTTACCATTTACCCATATTTAAATAAAATGTAAACACGAAGTGTGGTTTGAAAGAAGACATTTTGTTTGCTAGTTCCTTCAGGTATTAGTTTAAGTTCGCAGTTCCTCCTCTCAGTTACAGGATAACAATAAACAAAAACAAAAGGTACTCACGTACTGTAGAATCCATGTTTCATAAATCCATGTATTTAGTACACTCGTTCAGTATCACTAACACACACATGCGCCTCTGTAACAGTAGTGGATGATGGTTTGTTTTTCACCTGAGTGTCACAGAAGGTCCACTGATTTCTTGGATTTTACACTCCTTCGTTCGGCGGTGCTGCGGAGTGAGAGCCTTTCTTCGTGTTTCTCCCCGACCGCTCGTGGGAGAGAGGGTGGAAGTAAAGTAACTCCCGCAGCTGACTCTTGTTCGCTAGCGATCAGTCCATGCTGTTTCCGCACTCCGGATTCAGACGATGGGACACAGTAGAACTCTCTCGTACTCTGTCAAGAAATTCTGTCGACGACCGGGAAGCGACGTTTACGTTGAGAGGTGAGCGACCTCCTCACTGGCGCTAGAGACTGCGATTTAGTTATGCTGGTTCGCTAGTCATGTTTTACCAATGCTTGTTAGCTGGCATTATCACTTTAGCATCTTTGGGGAAGTTTTTACGAGCCCGCCAAATTATTTTAAAGGTCTACCTTTTTCATGGTATTAAGCGTCTTACCGCTGCGCTCAAAAATACCGTGCTATCCTAGTTAAGTGTCGGACGTCAGGTTTCGCACCTAGCAGGCTCATTACGGCTAACCGCTGCGTAAAGTCGCATAGCGTCGTACTCCTCTGTCCGTCCTACATCAGTGTACCGAGAAAACTAACTGTTTTCTTCCTTTCCTACTTTTCAGCTATTCTCTGTCACGTGGGTCTCATATGCTTCTCTTCACTCGCCACTTCAGATTTTTCTCATGCCTTTCGCACGGAACGCCTTCACATTTGCAAGAATTGTTCAGCCGCTGACCCTCGCCCCCTCACAATCTTAATTTCCAGTGTTTCCTACCAAATTTCGGCACTAATGGCACCCTTGAAACCGTATATATGAGAGTCAGAGTGCTTCTCAATTGCCGTCTGGTGTGGTCCCTTGCTGCTCACAGACCCCAGAGATGATCCACTAATTCCTTTATTTCCACCCAGACAAAGAGAATTACAAGTCTTCCCTAATTAAAATAACTTAATTTTCCAAGTTAATTTACAATAGGCCAAATGTTTAATTTAATTATCAATATAATTTAGCAACGCCTATTAAGTCCGTCCTTCCTTTTTAATAGTAATTAATTTGGACCCAATTTTCGCATCAGTATGTTAGTGACACACAGTCAATAGAGCTATTGGCTATTATTGCAAACTCAAACATCTTGTTTCGGGTAGTGGATAAATCGTAAATATGCCTGCTATCGATCATGATTCACATATGAAAAAGTGAGCTTCATGCACGGAAAAATTTTGTGTGAATGATTCAAATGTATTTGTATTCTTGAATGCTTCGGGAAGTCATGTGAGTGACCTCATGATCCCTGGAGTTTTGGACTACAGGTTTAACATGCCCAGCGTTTAAGATGTGACTGACTAGGCTTTGATTTTCCCTCTTACATACTGCAAATAGAACTTTTTACAATTGCGTGTTTCTACGGCAACTTTTGCAAACATTGGATAAGGTAAAGTGAAACATCTGGTTTTGCCAATAATGTGATTTTATAAGCCTAAATTAAAATGATGATTGTTATAATGTAAATGAGCTGTAAAATGAAAAACCTCTGAAAATATGAAAAGTAGTTCTGAATTTGTCTATTTACGAAAAGATGGGAAGGAAGATAACAACCACCGTTGGTAATAGTAACCGAAATAGTAATACCAAAATCACGCATCTGCCAGAAATTCCGTTAGGCGGAGTGCACCGTATTGGGCACAGTTTGACGAACGTGGATGGGAAAATACAGAATGTTATAGATTGATATGGGGTCTAATGCCATCATTTCAAATATCTAAGATTTCTCATGAATGGTCGCTTGATATTAATTGTATCAGTGGCGGTCAAATAAATTCCTAATGTTTTTGCACTCCTCACTCTTTCAAATATTTTGGCGGAGCAGAAAACCAAAGAAAACAGCGAAAGAATCGAATGGTTGGTACAAAACTGAAAGCAAATACTGTGACATAGAAAGAGGAATTCGAACTAATGACTTCGTTTGTAGCAGAGAAGTGAGAAATGGGATGGTAAACTTAGATTTGTGCTTCACTTGTTGGAAAATTCTTACCATGTGGAAGACAAATTGAGAAAAATATTTCACCATGTACTGCCTACGTGTAACTTAACTTCATTCATAATACCGTTAAGAAGTTTTAACGACAGTAAATCTGTAGAAAGACAGAATGCTTACATCATTTCAAAAGGTTAATGTTACATATCAACAAATCGAAGTGCTTCTGCCAAATTATGATTCAGCCATCACCAGAGTATGTGATACAAAGTAAACTGATTTTGCCTAAATTTCTCCAAAGAGAAAAAAAAACATAATAAAAAGAGAAAAAAAGAATACAACATCATTCAGAATTCCTCGCGAAAATAGTCGGAACATTCCTTTCGCTGTGTGTTTTGTTTCGGGAAAGGTTCTCTGATGAAAATCGTTTCCACTTCCCAGAATTTCTTATAATGCGAAATTAATTTCGTATTTTGATATCACGATCATTTTTCAGTTCAGGGGTTTAACGAGCACCGTAAGCTACTCTAAAAGCGGCGAACAGTCACCAATCCAGCCCTTTGGACAACTATTTTCAGGGAAGGCGTAAAGACTGTTCGGATGTAAACGCACCCACACCGCCCCGCACACACATACATGTAGCATCAGGCCCCCTAACATAGCCCCAAATATTTTTTTTTTTTTTTTTTGAACAAGCGAAGGAAATGTTTATTATGCAGACGAAATGCATTATTTTCTGAGACGAGTTTCCATTCTCGCACTCAAAAGTCACTACTTAGATTTTACTTTTATATTTCAATTATTTTCTTAAGATATATGTAAAAAGGTGACAATTACAATAAAATCAAAACATAGTAATTCAAACCAGAGTATATATTGCGAAGTATTTCAAGGAAAAATTCTTAACATCAGTTTCCCGACAAATCATATTCCGCTCTAAAAATTGTTAATCTCCGTTCCATGCAAACGTTCTTCATGATTAGGAAACACCTGACAAATTGTTTCTTAAAAATGCCTGAGATTTTGAATTAGACGAAAATGTCTGTGGATAAAATTTTACCCGATCAATTTACTTTTTTTCATCTCCGTTTGCCAATGCGTTTCCCTGGCAGTCTGTCTCCCTGTTTCAAAGAAATTGCTGGTTACACCAGTTTCTTGT
Source organism: Macrothele yani (assembly GCA_039090855.1). Taxonomy (NCBI): domain Eukaryota; kingdom Metazoa; phylum Arthropoda; class Arachnida; order Araneae; family Macrothelidae; genus Macrothele; species Macrothele yani. The sequence continues at coordinate 7,317,915 of CM077033.1, forward strand.
CGCAACAGCTTGATCAATCTGCTGCGTCTTCATTGTATGATTTGAAAATCCTGGTATAGGAAAACAATGTCCTTTTTTTTCATATTAATTTGCATTTGAATGTTTGTAAATTGAAGATGCAGAAATCTCTGTTAAAAGTATGTAACTACGTTAATCTTACCCATTGTTAAAAAGATTATTTTTCTTTCCCTTAAAGCACTCCATTGACTTCTCCTATGATGAATATTTTCGAACCTCTCTATGCTATTGCAATTCTATTCAAGAAGTTGAATATTCGTCTTAAATTTTTCGATACCTTTTTCCTCACCTGAAAACCTGACGAGGACAACGTTGGAGAAGATATCTGGAACATTCTGCTTTTGCAGGAAAACAGATCAAAGGAACAATGCTGTTCAGATTAGGCTAACATAAAGCAGTAACAATTCATAATTTACTGGATTCGTTATATTTTTAAAGGGAAACAGCGGATGACCAAAATGCAAGTCTTCCTTTGGTAATTTTAAATATAACTTCAAAACTTCCATATTGATATTCTTAATTAGCCGTCTGATAGGAAAATGTTTAGAGATACATATGTAATGATTTTTATTTCGGGTTACTTATATCACGTTGACTTTGTTTACCACACATTTGTAAACAACTTAAAGTGCAAACATGAAGAAACCATTTCGAGAGACTACATTTCTCCAATTATGTGTATCTGCCAACCAAAAACAAATTGTAGTCCATGCGGAAAGTGTTAAATACGTACGAATGCATACGGAAAAAAAGATTTTCCTTAATTCTTTGAAATGCAGTATTTTAGGTAAAATTCACTGGTCGCCTATTTATATGAATATGTGTTTTGGACAGAAGCCGAAGTGCTGGGGAAACACAGCAGTACTGTTACTTTCTTTCCTAGATAAGGATGGCTGATAATATTGTGTTCAGCTTAAGAGGAAGGAAAATATAAATCCATATATATAGGAACCCGATGATGGGATAACTATGTGAGACACACTGCTCAAATTTTTAAAGCGTCAATGAAACTCGTAACAGTTTGTTATCTTTACTTGGTGTGAATATGGCCATTCTTGTGGGTAATTGTAAGCAATTCCGCACTCTGCAAATGTTGTTTGACTATTTACCTGCAATGGGAATGTGACATAATTTATATACAGGTCGCATATGCACAAAATTACTTGTTTTGAGCACATAAAATGCCCTAAGAAGAGCTACAGATTTGAAATTCCAAATATGTAATTCAAACACCTGTGACGTACTAACTCAAAAAGATTTATTTGCTAGCACAAAACCTATCAGCGGATAACCACTGATTAGAAGTCGAACATGTTACAGTTTAGTGCAAAATTTTGTTTTAATAGTAAAAGATATATAATTAATTTTTAAAGAAAAAAACTGCTAAAAGTGTTAAAAAAAACATCGTTGGATTATTATTATTAATCTAAGATAAATTTAAGATTTGAACAAATCTTTTATTTTAAGATAATGCTTCAAGCTAATATATTTAAGGCGCTGATGTCGTAACGATATTTTGAAAATGAGATCTGAAATATTATTACGACGAAGTTATTTCAAATAATTTGAAATATCGCTAAGGAGGCATAATAAGTGACAAGGAATAATGCATTGCATGCTGTTTACAAAATATTTTTGCTGACGTGCATCAGAATGCAGTCTTACATTTTCTCTATTTTCAAGTTCGAAGTTGTATTATTTTACAGGTAACTTATCTCCTTGCTAATTTGTTCTCTTGTAAAGTGCGTTCAATTGAAATTCCCTTGTAAAGAGATTTCAATTTATGAAAAAGGTATGTGAAATATCTAAGTGCTAATTTTGATGTATTTTGCCCTTAAAATATTTTTAAGGCCTGATTTCTTCGTATAGCAAAGCTCACCGTAATACACAGCCAATCTGAGTTTTTGTTCTTTATTTCTATTTCGTTCACCTTTCGAGTATTATAGATGTTTCAAATTATGAAGCTGACATAACCATGATACTTAACTTTGTTACTGATTATTAGATTGTACACTTTCTTTCGTTCTTTAAATAAATAGCTAAATGAAGGGAGGAAATGTAGCTTTAAATGGAAATATTCCTAAATTCTTAACAGCCTGTTGACCACTAAATAAAATATCTTGTCGAACCTTTATAATGGTATACAAACATTTACTAGCATATGCTTTTTATACTAACAGAAGGAGCCAAAATGTCGTTCCATTTACAGCTACAATGTTTAGTGAGTGAAAGCCATACACGTTAATCTCATTTTCATAGTACACAGTTATTTTCTGCAGTCCTTTATAAACGTTCCACCAGAACCACGATCCCATGGCGTTACCTGAGAGCATGCTGTGAAGTCAGAAAATCTGGTCCCAAATTTTCCATCAACCAATGAAAAAAGCCCCGTCTTCTACAAAGGAACCGTGAAGCGAAAATTGTTGTAGAACAGTGGGCCGAGGTCCAGACAAGGGGAGGATCCAATATTTTGATCACGGGAAGGGCGCAATTGTTGGGAAGGGGACATTTCTGATATTTTCCAGCAAAATGAATTTATGTCTACAAATATCCCAATTAATTAACGGTAACAATATGCTTTTAATTAATACTTTCTTTCACGAAAAAAACATTCAATTTGTTATTAAAACTTAAATAAACCGGAGCTTTACCTTGGTTCCTGCGGTGGCCGTTGTCCAGACTGAGTGGACGATGACTAGTCTTTCTATCCTTCCAACGCCTGCAGTTTTAACCTGGCAATACAGAAAGTGGGTCTAATGGTTTTGTTCACTAAGAGCAATTATAGATTCCCATTGATGACCGTTTTGGCGCAAAGCATTTCGGAACCGTCGCAGTTATTTTGCACGGAGTTCCCCGTTCACCGCCTGATCATCTGACTCCAGTTTCCAGGGTACAGAACCCTCACAATTCCACCAAATGCGTTGCATGACTTTCCTCCCAACCCTTCTTTTTTGCACCACAGGGTGTGTTATGTACCCTCATCCACTGGGGTCTTTAGTATTCAGATAACGTAGGAACAGGAACTGACCATCTTCTTAACAATACAACGCACAAGCCACCGTGGTGTGGATCTATTACCACACTGTTACATGTAGAGGATAGCTTATTTCAACCTCCTGATTTTTCATTCATGGGAAACAATTACATCACGTTTATATGAGAAACCAACGTGGTTCAGGTAACCAACGATTATGAATTGGTATGACCATACTTCATCAAACAATTGTCGTTTACTGGTATGGATCTATTGCCACAACTTGGACCAAGGTATCTCTAATCATATTCGTTCGACGTCTTGACTTCGTCATCTCTTCGATGCAGTTGAAAACAACACTAAATCGCTGAAACCATTTTCATTGAGTTCTGCCGGGCAATAGATCCACGCCTTCAAATCCTGAAATTTCTCTAGAGACTGCCACAGCGTTTAACATTTTTTCTAACAACTGCGTAAGAACACACAAACGCCACATTTATCTACCTCGTCCTCTACTGACCTTATAACCCAATGTTGCTCAGTACCAAATTCATATCATCTGTCTAGATGTGTTGCACGTTGTTGTGGTATCCTGTTTAATATCAAAAGCATTTCTCACAGCGATTTAGTGCCGGCAGAATTTGTGCATCGAACATAAAAAACTTTTGGTTCATCGAGGTTTCATTATTGAAGTATTGTCAGTCTACTCTTATACTGTATATATTCAATGTTCTTTAAAATAAATGTTCTCTGCAGCATGATTATGTACATGTAAAATATTCATAACTTATCGCACAGCAAAATAATTATTGAGTCATTATACATGTACATCAAATTTGCACAAATTTAAAAATATCGTACGATAACATTTCTTAGATTCTGCTCATTACTGTGAAAAGTACATGCCACGGTCATTCTTAACTCATTTCTCAGGTTCAGTGTCTTAAAGCCTACATACAGTTTTTCGCGCAAATAAACACCTGATTGATAGTCAAAAAGGTGTTATGCAGATGGATGCGAAATTAATCATACAAGACATGCCATAGCTCGCATATCGTTAAGATGAAGAATCATATATGCTTCTATTTCATCAAGGAGGAGCGTTTTATCTGAGTCCCAACACACAGCCTCAGTTGTTTGAAAGTTCCTTTTTCAAGGTGCTGGAACGATAACATTCTCTAAAGTAAATCCGGAGGTGCGGATTCGATTCCCATTCTTAAACGACGTAATTTCCAAGTTTTCTTAGGCATTTATACAAACATTCCTGACTTCCTTATCAAATAAACTCCTTGGCAAACTTAAATAAATTTTATTGCTGGTGATATTTAAACGAACTTTAACAGAAATGGAATTACATTTTTAAAGTACCCGTTGTTCTGGCGACATATTCGTTTCTCTGTTTCACTGCTTAATAAAATAGCATGTTCGAAATGCACGTTCTAGCAAGTCTCATCTCAGGCAGTAAATCCCTTTCTTAGTTTGCAAATACCACCCTTCCGAAAACACATTTGCATTACAGTACGGAGAGAAGTAAAATGTACAGAATCGGTTTTAAGGGGATTGTCCTTGTTTTTTCTGCTACCGTACGATTTCGCTTCATGGAGGAAATTAAATATTCCGCTAATTTTGAGCACGCTTTACAGTACTTCCTCAATAATATCTCCAGTATCTTGGGCTTAAATTGGAGTAATGGGTAAGTGATTCTCCATTCAATTATTTGGATGTCATAAAATAAAAAAAAACTATAGAATTACTCGCTGAATTTGTCTATCAACGTTCCTAAATTTCCACTGCATTTATCTAACCATTAGCAGCAAATTGATAGAAGTTTCTTCCAAAATCAATTTGCAGTTTTTCAACTATCTCAGAGGCAAATGAATGATGGGTACTTTTGCGAATCTAAGCTTTTCCGGTTCATTTTGGTTTTTTCATGTGTAAAGAGAAGAACCGGGAAATGGCAATTTTCTGCCGTAACAGGGTGTAGTACTTTCTGCATGTTAAACGAAAACAAAGGCTACTTTACTTCTCTACAGTGTGGAAGCTAGAGTACTAAGTTATATATATATATATGTCTCTTTAAACCATGTCAAATTAACGATTAGTTTTAAAATTTTGTACAACCTTGTCTTCTAAATACAAATTAAGTATAAATTTACTGTTTCATTTCTTACTAGGATTTGGCAATATATATTTTCTTCAGAAACGGTTTTCTCTACATTTCAAAACTTTTTCGTAATATAATGCATTTCCGTGTGACAAACACTTATGCACATAAGTATTCTTCAGTGATAGAATGACATTCCTAGTAAAATTTACACAAATATCTGAATCCAGGTATAAGAAAATTGTCGAATATCACGGCTCCTAACTTTCCGCAAAGCTGAGTCTTATTCATGTAGTTTGATTAATTGAACTTATGCACTCTATGTGCAAGGCCTGTTTAATTTAGCTGATATAATTACTGATAAATGGGTTGTTTACTTAGGCAAGCCGCTTCAAGAATGGTGGATTCTGTGTTTACGTGTATTTCACCGTATCATAACATTGATTTTTGCTATTGATATCTAGAAAACTTATACAGCACATGCAGTGCATGACAATATCCATTTCATGAACTTATCAGCTGAAACACATCATTTGAATTTAAAAGTTAGTGTTCAGAGCTTTATTCCCATAATAAAAAATCAGGTACATTCGCTTGCCGACGAATTTAAACATGATTTTTGTTACATCAAAATTACATTGCAACTGATGTATTTCTCATAGTAGGTTATTTTCCGGTTTTTTCACCTTCATAGAAATGACAAATATTTACCTAAACATAATTCAATAGCAGCAAAGCACTTTGCCGTTTTAAGACAAACTAACATCGACAAATGTTTTGATTCATCTTTCACGGACATTCTAGTTCCCGTAGTTACTTGAAACAGTGGAATTCTATAATAAACTTACGAAATTTAATTTCACTTAAAATTGGTGTAGCAGAAACCTCTTGCCCAAGCTAGTCCGTCTACTAGCACTATTTTACGTTGCGAACAGAAATTCGCTTTATGTAAATCTTCATCTCAACATAATAAAGATTTAAAATATATAAGCTGTTGAAACTTAATTAGTAGAATTTACAAATATTTTACTGCTAGGAATAGTCCGAATTACTGTATTTTTTGTAAAGAATATGTTAAAAATCAAACTTAGCAAACCAAATCTAAAAAAAACAAACATTTTATCACATCAACCTCTGAGAAACAATACAGATGAAGAACGAAAAGCACTCCACACACCCGCGTTTCTAAAGGAAGTGGCGCATGAATTTAAATATAAAATAGTATTTAGATATGTCGAAAAGGAAGGAAAAAAGTTTAAAATGTTAACCCACATTCGGTATTCCCCGTCATGTACTGCCGCAAATCAAGTTTAATAACTCCTCTGTTGCAAAATAAAATGATGTGTTAAATTTTTTATCTTGTTTCCATTAAAATGTGAAAGAAAAATGGGAAATCCGTGCTTCAGAGACTATAAAGACGAAGCTAAAAATATGGAAAATCAATATATGGGCATTTGCCAAATAAGGCAGGTTTTACTACACGTAGAGAAAATAGCGATAAAAACATAACAAACAAGAAAGATGACACCGAATTTTCGGGTGTAATAAGTACGTCGTTTGAACCCGTTCTGACGCAAATTAAATTTATCAAAGCTCTTCAAAATCAATGGAACCAGTATGAAAAATAATAGTATCTGACGGAAAAAATAAGTTTTTCAGTCGGGTTTTTAATCCCTCAGATATTGCTGTAAACGGAATCATGAGCTTACGCCCTCTGGTTGCAGACTTGTGCGTTAAGGAAAACATGATTCTATATGAAAATCATTTCGCACCGGAAATGCTCTCCAACACAGAAAGAGTTTTTGAAATCGGGCATTTAGAAACACAGATGTCGACAAAAATAAGATGTGACCTTACGTCCCATGGGGGGAAACCATGCATTATTTTAGGAAGAAAGTATTCTCAAAAGGTTTTTTCCATATGAGCGGTGTCAGTCCAAGAAAACAAAATCTAGGTGAGTTTTCAGGAGCCCAGATTTTGCTACAAATACATCAGAAGCAGAAATTATCACTTATGCCGCCTGGTGGCCAACCCATTCTTTACCAAACATTAGAAATTATGTGAAAATTATTTTACATGAGGTCGTGCATGCGATACAGGAAGAATTATTTTTTAAATGGGAGCTTTAGAGGCAGAAATAACACAGAAAACGCAATTTACCTTTGTGCCCCATAGTGGAATGTCTATGCTTCACTTGAAAATTTTGAATTTATAGGAAAAACATTTTACATCGGAAACACTATCCAACAAAGACGGATTTTTTCTCAAATCGGACTCCTAGAATTAGAGATATTGACAAAAATAAGATATACATCTATGCCCCTGGCGTAGAAACCATGCATTATTTCAAGAAGAAAATGTTCCTAAAAGGTTTGTCGACATGAGTAATATCGGTCAACAAACGACTTTTTTGCAGTCGAGATTTTAGAAGCTCATATTTTGCTGCAAATACATCAGAAGCGGAAATTAAGTCTTATGCCACCTGGTGGACAAATCAGTTTTTACAAAAATTAGAAATTACGTGCAAATGATTTCCCAAAAGGGGCTGTATCCGGTGCAGAAAGAAGTTTTCAAATCGGATATTTAGAAACAGAGATATATGGGGAAAGCAATTTACTTCAACGCCCCTAGCGGAAAGTCAAGGATTTACTTGACAATTTTGAAATTATATGAAAAAAGGTCACACTGGAAACGCTATCCAACAAAGAAGGAATTTTTCAAATTGGTCTCCTATAAGTAGAGATATTGACAAACATAAGTTGTACGTCTACGCCCCCTGGCGTAGAAACCATGCATTATTTTAAGAATGAAATGTTTGTAAAAGGTGTGTCGACATAAGTAGTATCGGTCTACCAAAGACGTTTTCTTCAATCGAGAATTTAGAAGCTCATATTTTGCCGCAAATACATCAAACGCAAAAATTAACCTTAAAGCCTCCTGGTGGCCAAAGTATTCTTTACCAAAAATTAGAAATTATATGCAAAAGATTTTCCATCAGGATGTGTATCCGCAGAAAATATTTTTCAAATCGGGGCTTTAGAAGAAGAGTTACCGGGAAAAACGTAATTTATTTTTACGCCCCCTAACGGAAGATCTATGCGCAATTTAAAAAAGTAACTATATCAAAAATACCCTTCGATATAAATGGAATCGAAAAATAAAAGAATTTTTCAATCGGATATTTAGAAGCGAATGTGTGTAATAAAACGTATTTTTGGAATTCGACATTGTTTCCATTTACGTCCTCTACCGGCGAAATTGTACATGGAGAAGAAAAACGAAATCAAGGATCATCATTCTGATGTTTCAAGCTTCCCAATGCAAAAATAATTTTTCAAATCGGACTAATAGTTGCAGAGATATCGTGGGTACAGACGGACGCACGGACGGACTGACGGATGGACGGACAAACCGATAACATAAGCACGATCTTTATTTACAAAAGACTAGCTAAAACACGGACGTTTTCTTGATTGTAATGTAGAGGAGACTATTGAAGAACTACAGCAGTAGTAGCGGCATGTTCGCAATTTTGAAGAATTTTGAAGATATTCTGAGAAACGGTCACGACATATGTCTCATATACTATGAAATATAGGTGCAAGTTAGCACTTCGCACCCGCTAGATGGCGATTTAATAAGAATTTTGGCAATTAAATTTATTTTAGTGGTTGCCACATTGGCCATTTGTTATATTTAGTGTCAATTCAAAAGTATATTTAAATACTTTTAAATTGGTAAAGAAAATGAAACCAGTACTAACTAGGTATGGCAAAAAAAAAAACTCGATGTTTTTGAACATCGAAGTTTTGCCACTGATAATCGATGCTTAAACCTCGATATTGCAGAACGCTTCTAATGCGACGCCAATAGATTCATCAGCCTGTGCGTGTTGTGCTAAAAGCGAAGTGGGCTGAATGATCTGCCTTTAATTTTGACCAGAGTTGTTCCCGAATCGGACAGCAGATATCTGCGTGAATGAACATATCATTCATTAATTATATTGTTTTGAAATGAAATCTCCACGAATCATACAGTCAAACACCAATATTATTGAAAAAAATATGAGAATACACAGTCCGTAAGAATCATATCGTAAGTTCGAGTTCGTTATAGTCTTTCCACATATTTTCCACTTTGGCCACTTGACGGGATCAAGGCAAGTTTTAGCCAAAACGTTTCCTGCTAGAGTTGAGGCAGTGCTGCTCACATGGGATTGTGGGTGATTTATAGAATCTTACACTGTCTGAAAACACTTCTTAAAACCCAGTTTAAACTGCAATAACGCATAACTCGTGGTCCATTGACAAATGCTTGTTTATTTTTCTTGCGGACTTGCCGCGCAGGAGATCGAAATCTGTTTTATTACTAGAAACTCTTCACATTATTCATTTCTTTTTATCTTAACAAACCGACACAATCGAAAAACTCAGCGAACTACGAATAGACCACATCTTTTTTCCAAAATCGTGTGTTAACTGAGGACGAACTTTATTGACAGCTTGTTCCTCAGTATTTGCAGACATGCATTTTGAATCACCTTAGAATAACTTCAGCCTGTAAGGAAATCGTGGAATGGTTATTTGCAGTGAGAGTGAACGTTTGCCAAGTGATAGTGATGATTTTGAATCACTTTGGAATAACATCAATCTGCAAGAGTGTATTCAAAATTAAGCGAGTTATCATTATGTATATACACTATTAACCAACAAGTAATTGGACACCTGTGATAGCAAAGAAAACGAAGTTTATTCACCTTCAGTAGTTGGTGGAGCCTCCACGAGCGGCGATTACAGCTGCGATCCTTCGTAGCATACTCTCAACCAGGCGTTCTACGACGGCTAGAGGTATTTTCTTCCACTCGGTTGGAGAAGACAGGTCAGTTCCTTCACCGATTTCGGACGGTGGGGGCACATTTTAAGTTGACGATCCAACTCGTCCCAGAGGGTGCTCGATAGGGTAAAGGTCCGGGCTCTGCGTTGGCCAGTCCAATTGATTAACTCCATTGTCACCATACCAAGTCATGGGGGTCCTCGTAACATGACAGGTGGCATTGGCATAGTGAAAGTAACATGGGTTCATCCCGTAAAACTGCCACAACGTAGGAAGCGCATAGCCATTCAAAATGGTGCAGTAGGTCTCAGCGTTGAGTCTACCAGCAATTGCGAACAAGGGTCTCATGCAATACTAGGAGAAACACCACGATAGCATAATTCCAACGCCGCCAAACTTCACAGTTGGCACAATACATTCCGGCCGGAGGCTTTCTCCAGGCAGGCGCCAAACCCAGATCCTGCCATACGAACGGTAGAGGCAGAACCTTGATTCGTCGATCCAGAGAACCTGTTTCCACTGTTCAACGGTCCACTGTCGACGTTCTTTGCACAACGTTAGCCGAGCAGGGCTTTTGGACTTGGTGATAAAAGGCTTGTGGGCGGCAGCACGTCCATGATAACCAAGCACATGGGCTTCCTTACGGATGGTATTCATCGACAGAACGATCCCTGATGCCTGTCGAAACTCCTCGCTGATGTGTCCCATCGATTTGGTGCGGTTCTTCCGAATTTCTATGGCCAGCACCCGTCGGTCTCTAACTCCCAGTTTTGTAGGTCTGCCGGGTGGGGCACATGCGAACTGTCATCCCTCATCTTCCACTTGCCATCACATAGGCCACTGTCGATTTTGGGTATTTCAACTCGCTGGAAATGTCACGTATGGATCGGCCATTTCTGTGATACCCGAAGATTACACCTTTCTCGAAATCAGAGAGCTCCGAACTGCGTGGCATCTTGCATGTGACTGGTGGCGTTGTTGTTTCCCACACGATATTTAACGGCGGCGGCAGTGTCGTGTATCAGGACCGCAGATATCTTCAATTGCAGGGGTGTCCAATTACTTGTTCGTAGATAGTGTATCTTGTAAGGTTCAGGGGAAAATTTCAGCCTAAAATATCAAAATTCATGGAAAGTACAGCTTTTTTTCTTAAAACTTGCAATTCCTAAGAAAATGGCTTAACATGTACACACACATTTCATGTAGCACGAGAAGGGCTTAAACCTTGCTGTTTCAGAAGCCGATACATCGAAAAAACTTCCGTTTCATGACCGATGTTTGAAACTGCTAAATAATATTTTCTGTAAATTAATTTCTTAATTTCTTTTTGTTGCATTATTGTCAAGAGAAAGGGAATATCATATTTTTATGTTGTGATTTGGCTGTTTTGTTCGATGAGTCATCGAAGAAATCCAGTTCTTTTTCTCGAAGCTACAGGAACCGATATATAAAAAAAAATCGTGGTGTCCACTGATACACCGAGAGTTTTGGCAGATATTTTTTGTTACTCGATTTGATTTGGTGAGTAATCACCTTTATATTGACCAGAAATGTTACCCACTGATGTGCTCATTTACTGCTGCAGTTCGAAAGGTACGATTTCTGTGGGTTTTCACTGATACGTGGTAAATTTCCACCGATACTATCGATGTTTTGGGAATGAGTAAACTTAGAGGAAAAAAATATTTATAAAATGGCTGTTATTTTGCACAGTGAGTGGATTTTATGTTTAGATAAAGCCAACCATGCAAATAATAGCAATTAAGTTAAAGTTCCTATTATTCTACTCCCCTCCCTGTTTTATTTTTTTATGCTGGAGACTTCTTTTTGGCCACTAAAATTTGTTAAATTACCAGGCAGATTTTTTTTCTGATGCCACTAACTTTTATTTACTTAACCGCCAATGGACACTTAGCTAAAATACCAATTTGCTCCTATACTATGAAAATGTATTACGAGAGTAGGAAGTCATCAGAAAATACTTAGAAACTTTTCCGTAACTAGCGCAGTAAGTGAACGATCATTCTCAACGCTACAATGGTTCAAACCATATCTTCGAACCACATTAAGTAAAAATCGAATAAATGTATTAGCAATATTAAATATACGTACATAGAGATATCACGATTAGAGTTCATGCAGTATTTTATTAACAATCTGAAACAGCACGTTGAAGCGAGTTACTTTTGAAGTAAGTCGGGAATTCATATTTAGCATTTAGGATTTCGTATACCGTGCATTGTTCGGATATGAAAGAACAAAAAAATTAAGTGATAAATAAAAGTTCGTTACTTGATCAATCGGCTAATTATATTAGTCCCTTGGAAATAAACGCTGGCGAAGATATTTACGTTTTTTTTTTTTTTTTTTTGCTGAGACACCAGCACCTTTTATACTCCACTGAATAGATGTACATGCAGATATATTTATCTATCTGTATATTTATAACTCACTAGAATCAAACGATTGCAGAAAAGTGAGGAACTCAATATGTTATTCAAAAAATAATCAGTGCGTTCTTGGATACCTTTTTTAATTTCCTAGTAGAAGATAACAAATTCGACGAACCATGCTGAATTTTGCTAAATAAATAGTTTGAATAGCATACCAGGATAGCTTCAGATGACAATAAAATAATGCAATGCGTACTCAAGCAGTCACAGGGTTTCTTTATCATACTATAAGCAATTTATATATAATTTATGACTACAAACTTGTGGTGTTGAATAAAGTAAAAATATCAACGTTTACGACAAAGGTTTATTATATATCGACTATAGTTTTGCAGAGCTTCTGGCTCGGCTTCATCAAGAAAATGGAGCGTAAACATTCAAATCATTGTGACATCATCAGAATTCTGACGGTCACGATTTTTGGTAAGTTGTTTCCACGCGCTTAAAAGGAATGGAGTCGACGTCATGTCGTTGACAAGCAGTGAAGTGTTCCGGTATATGTGAAAAGCTTCTAATACATTAAGCTTCATAGTTGAATTAGGTTTATCAAAGAGCATAGCGTTTCCGAACAGAAATTTATGGTTGTTTTCGTGACAATGTTAGGCTATAGACGACTTCTTCAGTTCACAATTCCGTACGTAGGTCTGGTGTTCCTTCGAACGTAAAGTTAAAGCGCTGCGGGTCTGCCCTATATACGAAAGTCCACATTCACAAGGTATCTGATAAATTCCCCAGGAATTTATGTCTTCGACGTCATCTTTGGATTCGAAAAAAATTATCTTGTTTATGGGTTTGAAAATAACTTTAAAATTAAAACTCTTGGAAAATTTTGAAATTCCGAACCAAATCTGTGGAACAAATGGGCAAATTCATATATGCTCAGCTGACGATTCGTTGCAGAAAGAGCTAGATTTTCTTAAACGAATTGCAGTACACAGAGGATTTTTTATATTGGAGGTTTAACGACCACCGTGAGCAACTCAATGGGCTATAAGCAGTCGCCCGTCCCTAATTTAGGGTCACTGGTTCCAGGGAAGGGAGAGAGCCAGTGCCGTAAGACAAACACAACATCCATGCCTCACCGGGATTCGAACCCGGACCCCGTTCGGACAAATGATCAGAGGCCATCGCTTAGACCACTGCGCCACCGGGGCGGCACAGTAAAACCGTCCAAACAAGGAATCCGAAGTATACAAAAGCACTTTATTGAAAAGATAGCTTCGAACACAACTGGGCAGAAGACAGAAACGCCCATGTGACAGGCGGGTGCCAAAAGAAAACCCAGTCTTTAGAAGGGGATATGATCACCCCTGACTGCGTTGCAGGATTTACAACGTCTGTCCATGCTGAGGACGAGGTTGTCAAGGAGCTGTTGAGGCATCGCGGCCCATTCCTCTTGTAGCACCAATCTCAGCTGCGGAATCGTTGCTGGCGGCTGGTAACGTGCTACCAAGCGTCTCCCGAGGAGGTCCCACACGTGTTCGATTGGATTTAGGTGCGGGGACCTTGCGGGCCAATCCATGCGTTGAATATCTTCACACTCCAACAGCTCTGCGACAGCCACTGTGCGATGAGGCGTAGCGTTGTCGTCCATTAAGACGAACTCATGACCCACAGCACCTCTAAACAGACGCACGTGAGGCAGGAGAACCTTGGTACAATAGCGGACACCAGTGACTGAACCTATTTGGAAGATCTGGAAGTCAGTACGGCTACCAAGCATGACATCGCCCCAAACGAGAACTCCGCCACCTCCAAAACGGTCCCTTTCGATGATGTTGGAGGTGTGATTGCGTGTTCCCTGCTTTCTCCAGTTGTGTATAAGTTCAGAATAGCTCGTCAGACTAAATCGGCTCTCATCCGTAAAGAGAACTCGACCCTATTGCTAATGTGTCTAGTTCTTGTGTTCCTGGCACCACAGAAACCGCCGGCTCCGATGAGCAGGCGTTAATGGCACACACCGGACTGGTCGTCGTGCAAATAGCCCACCTTTATGCAGTCTCCTGGCCACGGTAAAACGCGATAACGGACGTCCAGTTGTCTGTTGCATGTGCCTTACGATTTCTCCCGCTGTCTGCCGTCTTCTCTTCTCGCCTATAGGACAATATACCGGTCGTCCGCCGCCGTGGTTGCTCGATGACGACCACTGCTAAACTCTCGGAAAGCTGTTCCTGTCGTTTGAAATGTTCTCCAAGCTCGTGAAACGATGCTGTGAGTGATCCCGAACTCCTCGGCCACACTAGTCACACTTCGACCTTCTTCGAACTTCCCAATGACGCGACCTCGGGTAAAATCATCCAGATGTCGTCTACTGGATTGCCTTTTGGCCATATCACACGGTGGCAGCAACTCGACGTCGTTCAAACCGAGATACACCGAGTAATAGCTTTCACCGAATTTCTGAGCGTACACCGCCCGTGTGCTTTATACCCTTCCGACCCCCCTACATCATGCTGCATATATGCGCATGCCCTACCGTATCCGACCATAGTCTATCTCCTGAGTGGTATTTCGGTTCGTTCTGCCTGCTCGTTCCGCTGTTATGCTAATTTCTCCTCTTCGTCCTTAATTTTTCCTCACCAGTGTATTTTCTAAAACATAACCATAATTAGGCAATGCAACATTTGTTTGTCTACTGACGTCATAAAGTACAGGTCGCGCCAGCCTTTTTCTGGTTTGAACTCCACCAAAGGAAAAGTTATTGATTTTTTATATATTTATCATTATGATTTAGAAAATATTAAGTATTGTAAGTTATAATATGAAGTTATTTTAATCTATGTTAAAAATTTTCATCCTTGGTAGCACATTAATTGTGAAGGAAATGTGTACAACAGTTTTTCCATTGGAAGTATAGGAAGCATAATTACTTGACGTCCACCTTAATAATATGGGATAAAGGCGATGGAATGGATCCCAATCCTATGTCCTGACCTTTAACCCCATTTCGTTCATTTTCAATAGGGTTCGTCCCCAGTGATCCCCTACCACATACAAAATTTCATCGAAATCGAACCATTTTTACGAACGCTATGACGCATAAGCGCAATAGAATGCATCCCACTCTTATGTCCTGACCTTTGATCCCACTGCACATATTTTGAAAAGGGTTTGTCCCCAGGCGGTTCCCTACCACGTAGTAAAATTTCATTGAAATCGAAAAATATTTACGGAAGTTATGACGTATAAGGGCAATGGAATGGGTCCCGCTCTTACGTCGTGACCTTTGCCTCATTTGTCCAATTTTCAATAGGGTTCGTCCCCAGGTGGTCCCCTACCACATATTAAAATTTCATCCTAATCGAACTATTTTTACGCCAGTTATTGTGCGGACAGGCGGACGGATGGACGGAAAAAGCTTGAGCATATACGCTTCTTCAACTTACGGTTGGAAAGCGTAAACAAGAAAGATGACACCGAATTTTTGGGTGTAATGAGCACGTCTTTTGAATCCGTTCCTACGCAAATTAAATTTACCAAAGATATTCAAAGTCAATGGAACCGGTATGGAAAACAATAGCATCTGGCGGAAGAAAGAAGTTTTTCATCCGGGTCTTTTATCCATCAGATATTGCTGTAAACAGAATTGTGAGCTTACGAACTCTTAGAAACAGAGTTATCGACAAAAATAAGGTGTGGCTTTACGTCCCTTGGTGGGAAAATCATGCATTATTTTAGGAAGAAAGTATTCACAAAAGGTTTATCCATATGAGCGGTATCGGTCCAAGAAAAAATATTTTAGTCGAGTTTTCAGGAGCCCAGATTTTGCTACAAATACATCAGAAGTAGAAATTAACACTTATAACCTCTGGTGGCCAAACCATTCTTTACCTAACATTAGAAATTACGTGAAAAATATTTTCCGTCAGGTCTTGTATGCGATACAGGAAGATTTTTTCATATCGGAGTTTTAGGAGCAGAAAACGCAATTTTCCATTGTGCGTCCTAGCGGAAAGTCTATGATTTACTTGAAAACTTTGAATTTATAGGAAAAACATTTCGCATCGGAAACACTATCCAACAAAGAAGGCATTTTTCAAATCGGACTTTTAGAAGTAGATATATTGACAAAAATAAGTTATACATCTACGCCCCTGGCGTAGAAACAATGCATTATTTCAAGAAGAAAATGTTCCTAAAATGTTTGTCGACATGAGTAGTATCGGCCCACAAAAGACTTTTTCAATCGAGATTTTGGAAGCTCATATTTTGCTGCAAATACAACAGAATCGGAAATTATGACTTATGCCCCCTGGTGGCCAAATAATTTATTACAAAAATTTCAAATTACGTGCAAACGATTACCCATCAGGAGCTGTATCCGGTGCAGAAAGAATTTTTAAGATCGGAGATTTAGAAGCAGAGATATAGGGGAAAACACAATTTACCTTTACGCCCCCTAGCGGAAAGTCAGTGAATTACTTGAAATTTTTGAATTTATAGGAAAAACATGTCACACTAGAAACAGTATTTAACAAAGAAGGAATTTTTTAAATCGGAATCTTAGAAGTCAAGATATTTACAAAAAATAAGATATACATCTACGCCCCCTGGCGGAGAATCTGTGGAATATTTTAGGAAAAAAATATTCCGAAAATATTTATTGATGTGAGTGGCATCAGTCGACGAAATAATTTTTTCAATCGATATTTGAGAAGCTCAGATTTTATGGCAAATACATCAGAAGCAAAAATTAACACTTACGCCCCCTGGTAGCCAAAGTATTATTTACCAAAAATTCGAAATTATATAAAAGATTGTGCATCAGGTGATGTTTCCGCTGAAAAAAAATTTTTCAAATCGGAGTTTTAGAAGAAGAGTTATCGTAAAAAAATGCAATTTAGTATTACGCCCCTAGCGGCAATTAAAAAAGAAAAAAATGCGTAATTAAAAAAAGAAACTATATCCAAAATAGTCTTCGACATAAATGGAATCGAAAGATAAAAGATTTTTCAATCGGATGTTTGGAAGCAAATATGTGGAATAAAACGTATTTTTGAATTCGACATCATCTGCATTTACGCATTCTAGCGGCGAAATTGTACAAGGTAAAAAAAACGAAATAAAGGATCATCATTTGCATATTTCAAGCTTTCGAATGCGAAACGAGTTTTTGAAATCGGACTAATAGTTGCAGAGATACCGTGGGTACCGACGGACGGACGGACAAACCGATAACATAAGCACGATCTTTTTTTACAAAAGACGTGCTAAAAAGCCATTGCATAGGAAAATAGCTATGTGGCACGCTCATATTTTAACAGCTTTATTTTTCTTTTTTTTTTTTTTGTCAAAATAAAAATTTTAAAGGAAATTATTTTCTGATATAACACCCCAGTTTAAGCGTGGTTAGATGCTACATTTAGTCCTCAGTGAATTTTATAAATTCTTTTACAAATTAAGTTGTTAAGACCTGTGCTCGTTTTAGAATGTAGATTTCAACAGTTCTCTTTCATCCAGGAGCTAACAGATTTATGTGTATGTGTGTGTGTGTGTGTGACAGAATTCAAAAGGCCTTACAGGTATGTGTGTATTTATTTTGAACCGTAAGACTAAAATTCACGGCCTAGTTTAGTCGATCCAATCTGTCCTGCCCCTGAGCAGATCAATAAATTTAATCGTACACTAAATTTAATCGTACACTAGATTTAATCATAAATTTAATCGTACACTAGTACGATTAAATTTATGCGAAGCAGTTCGTTTATAAGTCACCCTCCGTTATAAATCTACAGCAGCGCCACCAAGTATGCTGGATTATCTGTACCAGTTCAAAAGTTACCGGATTTATAGTCAAGGACGTCGGCAAGGATGAGTTGACTGGAGCCTCAGGCGCCACCTAGTGTTGGGTTGCGGGGGAAACCTAAATTATCTTTCGGTAACTATTAGTATATTGTAATTATTATATATACACGCCTATAACAATAATATATAAACGCCCAGATCCGTCTGTCGCTATGGAATGCTTGATGTCACAGCAACGTCTACATTGTTGCGCTATCACTTATCGAACAGTTCGTGTATGCTCTCGCGATGTCACAAGGACTACCTGCTATATACTGTAATAGCACGCGATCAATTTAGATGTCAAGGTAATCGCGTGCTAATTTAAAACATTGGATAATGACTCGAGTTCAATTTTTCCGATCTACTAAATTCGAATTGAATTTTTTATATCATAGCAAATTGAGTTTGCACCCGATCACATGGAGATGTCCACGTTATCGTGTGCTAATTTAAAACATTGGATTATTAATGACTCGAGTTTTATTTATCCGATCTACAAAATTCAAATTGAATTCTTCATATCACAGCAATTTCAGTTTGCACGCGATCACTTTTAGATGTCAAGGTGATCGCGTGCTAATTTAAAAACTTTGACTTATTAATTACTCTAGATCTATTTATCCGATCCACAAAATTCATATTAAGATCTTAATATCACGGCAAGTTGTGTTTTGTATATGAATTTAATTTAGCACAATTCGAATATTAATTTGTACGCTTTAATTATTTTTAACTTTTTCAAGTTAACTAACTTTCCGAATTTAGAGCTGATTTTATTATACATTTTGCAAAATGTCGATCTATCTAAATGCTGTAACCTACAATAAAAGCTGAAATCTTGAGATGTCCAAGTGAGCAAGATTGCATCTAAAAGCAGATGTCGCCCCAATAGCACATTGTCGAAAATTTAAATAGTTCCGATTTGTAATACCAGGTGTCGCATTATTTGTAGAAAAAGCTTTGGCATGAAGTTCCAAACTGACCGTCGAATAAGACAGTCTAAAACAAGCCGTGAAGGGAATAACAAGTATACCGGAGAAAAAGTCATTTAACGAGAAAGATCAAAGAAAAAGTTATTAAGGTAAGTGTACGCGAAAACAACTTTTCGAGTTTAGTGTTGAATATATTACGAATTTTACAAAATATCGATCTATCTAAATACTCTAATCTACAGTTGAAAAAGAACAACAAATATTTTACGCAGAATGTTATTTGAAAAACGGAAATAAATAGCATATAATTTTTAGTTCCAGCATGAATGCAGAATGAGTTCTCACCCTATAAGTTTTTACTATGTTTCCTTACAGAAATCCGGCGTCTGTTTGATTTGGTTTCAATCTGCTTCAATTAAAATATTCACTCCATTACAGGACGGGCAACATCCCCAATATATTGGGTTGTCGGAAAAAGTCAGGACGTATTTTAGCCATGTTTTGCAAAGGTCATTTATTGATAGAAAGAACAAAGATCAATCAATGATATAATACCCGTTTTGTTCATTAACCTTTTGCCATCTTTCAGTGAGCTGCAGAATGCCTCGTTCATAGAAGGACCTATCTTTCGTGGCGAAAAACTGTACAATGTGCTGATTTACAGCCTCATCTGAATTGAAGGTTATACCACGCAAGGACTGTTGAAGAGAGCGAAACAAGTGAAAGTCTGACGGCGCAAGGTCAGGCGAGTATGTTGTGTGTGGCAACACATCCCACACAAGCTCCAATAATTTTTGGCGGGTGAACAAACTTGTGTGTGGTCTCGCGTTGTCGTGATGGAACACAACACCTTTACGATGAACGAGCTCTGGAGGTTTCTGGATGATGGATTCGTTCAAACTGTCCAATTGGCAACAGTACACATTCGAATTGATTGTTTGGTTCCGTGGTAGAAGCTCGAAAAGCACGACACCTTAAAAATCTCACCACACTGGACCAGAACCTTCCGCTGATGAATGTCTGCTTTGGATGTCGTTTGAGGCTAAGCAGCACGTCGGGACCAAGACCGTTTGCGCAGCACATTGTTTTACACAATCCATTTTTTCGTCACCAGTTATCATTCGCTTCAAAAAAGGATCGTTTTCCTCACGTTTAATGAGCACATCGCCGATGTTAATACGCGCCATCAATTGAGCCTCTTTGAGTGCATGAGGAACCCACACATCGAGCTTGCTTACGTATCCCAGCTTCTTCAGGTGGTCGTGAAGGCTTGGATGATGGATGTGAAATGTGTCTGCAATCTCTTGTGTCGTGTAACGTGGGGTTGACTCTATCAATGCCTTGATTTGGTCGTCATCAACCTCGGTTGGCCTCCCTAACCGAGAAGCATCACTGAGGTCAAAATCAACAGCACGGAATTTTCCGCTCCACCGCTGGTACTGACGTTTTTGTAGAGCATTATCACCGTACACTTTGCGCAGCTTTTCACAAGCTTGACGCTCGTTCTTCTCTTTACGGAAGTAAAACAGTAAAATATGGCGAAAATGCACAGTTTGGTCTTCCATCTTGAACTTGATGTCAAATCTCCGCAAATCAAACAAATCGCTCACTATTCCTTTTAGACTGCAGCTAGAACTGGCACCTGTCGAATGCCATAGCATGCCGCCCCGGTGGCGCAGTGGTCTAAGTGATGGCCTCTGATCATTCGTCGGAACGGGGTCCCGGTTCGAATCCCGGTGAGGCATGGATGTTGTGTTCGTCTTACGGCACTGGATCTCTCCTTTTCCTGGAACCAGTGACCCTAAATTAGGGACGAGCTGCTTACAGCCCACTGAGTTGCTCACGATGGTCGTTAAACCTTCAATAAAAAAAAAAAAAAAGAATGCCATAGCGATAACAGAGCTGCGCATGCCTCTAGGACTTCCAAAACCGCCCAACTGCCATCGGGTGCCAAAATACGCCATGACTTTTCCGACAACCCAATATTAATATTTATTTAAAGCTTAAAAACAACCGTCCTAGGACGGGCTATACGCTAGTAACTTATAGAATATTCATGTATAAGATGTTTCTCAAAATTAATATATTCGACACACACTTTTGAAATGGTGTATGCTAAGTATGTTATTTTAGTAGAAATGCATTCTGTAATATCAGAGATTTGTCTTGGCATTGAGCCCCCCCCCCTACTATCAGTAATGGCACAACAATTCATTGTGATGACATTTTTATGCTTACTGATGGGGTGCCGATATCACTGATTTTCCCACTTTCCGATGTAATTCTCTCCAGCTCCTAACTTTTGCCATTACAGTAATTACATTATTATTCTTCATTTTACATCTGTTGTGGATATTTACCGTTCTTTCACCTTTTATCTGCCTGTCCTTATTCTTGTTTTCAAAACCTTTATTCGTTTTCTCTTGTCGCTCCCAAAATTATGCAGCCCATTGTCTAATACGCTGTGTGTAATATGTTACATTAATTACAATATTGTGGTAAATTCAATTTTTTTTCAGATCTATTGAGAAATGAAAATGTTATTAAGAAAAATGTGAAGGAAAACAAAAACACTTTTCGCTGGTAATACCATGAATTTACTCATGTGCATCGAATGAAAACTCGCGCTATTTCAAAAGAGTTCAAAAGTTTGCTACTGGAGAGCGATTAATAACATATTCATATTTCATTTTTCATTTATTTAAAAGAAAATTGGGCTTAACTTCAGCATTCGGCCCCAAGCTAGTTTTCCAAAGCGATGATAGATGACACTACGTTACAGCCATTCTGCTCTAATTTTAAGACCTGTCTTCCTCTCTTCTCACACTTTCACGTGCAATCCGTTATAGCTCCGGTTTTTGGAGTAATGATTTGTGCTCCTGTGATCTCGTAAGTTATTTCCGCCTGTGTTTGAGCTTTTTGTGGGTATTTCTTGCAACCTTTCTTAACATGTAGAATTGGAAGACGTTTTTGGATGAAGTTGCTAAGGATGAGGAAACGTGTATTTTCTGGTATGAACGACAGGGTTTGTTTTCCTCCTCAAGATGTTCCGAGGTCTATCACATGACTCTCCGTGTCGAAGCGTCTCTTCGTTTCGGACAACTCAGGTGTCGGAGCAGCACGCTTCAGTGAATGTTGTCAACATAAATGTTTCCCAGATATGGCACAACCCCTATTCAAAAAGGTCCTTTTCAGTGTCACCAAAATCCATATTATTCACTTCTTCTAGCGCTTTCGCAACGTAACGGACCGCAAAACGATGCCGAGTTAACGTGTCGCCATCTACTGTCGCTTTGGAAAACTAGATTAGGCGGAATACAGACCAAAACCTGAATGAAACATAGGCGATTTTTCTTTTTCATTTGCGGGGGGGGGGGGGCAAAAATATGCATGCACCGATGGCTGGAGCCCACCCTGAAGTTTATCTTGTTGCCCTCCCAGTTCGAGATGCGCCAGCAGCTCAGAACTGGGTGGGCTATTACGAGGAGCTAAGCCAGGGGGCGTTGGCTAAGCGTGATGAAGGGAAGCATAAATTTCGGCAAAAAATTCCGTTCATGTGGATTTCATCCGACGCTGATAATGTTATCCCTAGTTAAAAAAGGTTTTTAGATGCATACTGTACGTAGTATTTATTCACCGTATGTAGTATGGGAACCTTGGATACGAATCTCTATGGCAAGTTACTATTTCTTCGCACTTTTAGCTTACTTACGTAGTTTTTTTATTTATTTCATTTTTTTCTGTCATAAGTAGTTTCTGAATTTTAGTTTGTTGACAGGTAACCCCCCCCCCCTCTCTATCTCTTTCTCTCTTTCTCATCTTTTAAACTATAATTATAAATATGGTATGTTTCTTCTATACTCTCTTAGAAATTCTCTCAGAGGACTCCCTCCATTCCCAGAAGCAAAAACACTAAATTTAACAAAAAATTCATTGTAATAAAAACAAATTTTAGTGCATTAGAGAAATTCCCATACATTTATCTAAGTTCCCTAAAATCTTAATCATCCACGTTTCCCTAGAATCTAAGATAGTTGCACCTACCATATGTTCCAACTACTTAAGTATTTTTGGGGGGGGTGGGAGACTAAGGGTTGGCTCAAAAAAAAGTTCGGTGGGCTGTAGCTTCGCGCCTGCATTACGATCACAAAATATAAGTACACATCTCTTTATTTTCGTGTTATAAATTTTGCAGACATAATAAAATAACACGTGAACATTTACTGTTTCAGAAACCCATGCTAATTCTCCTTTGCTTTATCCTGATTTAGGGAATAATAAAAACGAATGGTTAGACAAATTTTTTTTGATGGCTTTTATTAGATTTTTTTTTCTTTTTCATTTAATTTAACAAATTTTTGAATTGGGTACATTTAAATCTTTAATTAAAACTATCTCTAAACTAAAAGAAGGACCAGAAATAATAATGAAATAATGAAAGAATCTATCGTTAATGATCACTCAGGTTTGACCCTCCCACATCAATGGAATCAAATCCTCTCTTGACGATGACAAAACAGAAGCAGACAGTGAAGACTTTCGAAGACTTTTACCTGCCGCAAAAGTAAACAAGCAGATATGATAAAAAAAAACACCTCTAAAATTGTTGTAAACTCAATTTTAAAAGAACTTATAAAAATCCTGATTGAAGTTTTTGTTTATCCAAATCATCTACTGTAATATCCCTGGCTAGTTTTTCACAAATATAGTCCAGTGTTATTAGTATTCGTCTCCATAGATTTATCCAGGAATTTCCGTGAATTTGAAAAATTCAGGTACGCTTATATAAGTTCCCTAAAAACTTAGACAGTTGCACCAGCCATATGGCCTCACCGGTGGCTCAGTGGTGTAAGGGATTACCTCTGATCATTCGTCGGAAAGGGATCTGCGTTTGGATCATTGTGAGGCACGGATGTTGTGTTTCTTTTACGGCACTGGCTCTTTCCCTTCCCTGGAACCAGTGACCCTACATTACTGACGGGCTACTGCTTGTAGCCCATTGAGTTGCTCTTGGCAGTCGTTAAACCTCCAATAAATAAAAACACAAAACAAAAAAAAGCAAAACCAGACATACGTTCTAACAACTTAAATATTTTGGGGTGCTCAAGCCCACCCGTAGCGTCACGCCGGTAAGTCAGCTTTGAATTTTTTAAACTTTAAAATTTGGGTTTTGCCAATAAATGATGTCTCATGTTTTACGTCTTGTACCGCAACGTATTTCCGCTTGGGAATTGCGTTGTTTACTTCACCACCCTTCCGAATCCTTAGTTTAAGTCTTTTTTCATGTAAGTGTGCCCAGGGGCAAATGAGGAGGGTGGATAGAAATTTATTCAGGGAGGTCATTACTAATTGCTCTGCTGTTTGTTTGTTCTACTATGTAAGTAGGGAATTCCGACAGGGAAAGTGAAGTCTAAAGCAGCACGAACGCTCTTAATCCTGCCATGGAATAGTGAGGGAACAGAACGTAGCTGACGACTGGTTTGGAGGAGAGGAATGCAAGGCAAGGTCGCTGGCTTGAAGGAAGGGTGTTGGGAGAAGACTGTGTCTACGAGTCACGATAATAAAATTTGATGTACTGTTTTCTTAAGCAAAAAGGCAAAAAGTTTGAAAAGCAATTAAGACAATGCATTCATTACAAGAAAAAAAAGTTGAAGGCCACATTCTACCAACATTTGTATCTTACACCACCAGTGGTGAAGCGTGACTTTGTAAGTAAGGGAAGCAATGCAGTTATTATGCGATATATAAATGGCAACAGTGATATGAATGAAAATTTGTAATAATTAAATTCCACAAGTGGTCCGTAGTTTATATGCTACGTTGACAATACGGCAGGGAAGAAATCATCGTCAATAGAAGCAATGCTTCCCTTGCTTCCACTGACGATTCGCCACTGTGCACCACTAACCTACTGGTCATGGTCATGTTAATTTGTTGGTTTACCAGTTGCATAACTACTCTGCTTCAGGTGTGTGTGGGGGAAAATTGCGCGAATTCCTTTGTAGCCGGTAGTAAAAATTCTTTCTTTCAGTGTTTCGTAATTAAAGTTGCTGCTAAACTTTCTCCAGTAAAATGCTACTTGCTCACCCGTCGTCCACCTTGATTTCGAAGTCTAGTGACGACTAGACTTGAAATCAGGTTGTAGTCGCCGATCATGCTGACAGCTATCGTCTGGCGCCCTGGGACGAAAATGCAGAGATGTCTTAAGTCCCAGGCTACACGTTTCTTAATGAGATCTCTAAAATTTGTATCCCTCCCTCTCCGGAGGAGTGCACGTTAATTACATAACTCACATAAAACATCAAAACATCTTCGTCCATTGAACCAAAAGTCACATTTCAAAATGTACCAAATAAAACAAAAGTGATAACTAAAAGATCTATCACAAAATCCACCATTATTTATACGTATCTGAAAAGAATGTCGCCGAAATAGGAATCCTGTCGACGTCCCTACCCGTGTGACTCATGGGCAGGGACGTCGCCAAGGGGATGCAAGGGTGGGCTGGAGCATACACTGAAATTTGTCTTTCCCACCCAGTTCAAGATGTACCAGTTTTCAATTTTTTCTTTACTTTGAAATATAATCTGAACTTTGCCAAATAATAATAGATCTCGTATTTTTCTTCATCTAGCCCTATGATGTATTTCCCCCTTCGAAGTGCGTTGTTTACGTCTCCGTAGAAAGGTTATCAAAATAGAATTCCCAGGGCCATGAAATGTAATTGTCCCTACTCTTCCAAATCCTTAGTTCAAGCTCTTTTTTCACGTTAGTGTGGCCAGGGGTGATTGAATAGTGAGGATAGGACTTCACTGAGGGATGTTATTATTAATTATCCTGTTTTTTTTTTTTTTTTTTTTTTTTTTTTTTTTGTACTACAAAGTAAGGAACCCTAACACAAAAAGTGGAATTTAAAGCTATACTATGCCGCCCTCGTGGCGCAGTGGTCTACGCGCTGGCTTCTGACCCCAATTCCCGTAAGGCTGGATGTTGTGTTTATCATACTACCGTGGCTGTTTTTCTTCAATGAACCCAGTGGCCCTAAATTAGGGTCGGATCACTTTATAGGTATCGCTTATACCCCATCGAGGAGTTTCTCACTGTGGTCGTTAAACTCGCAAATGGTCAGAAGCCAGCGTTTAGACCATTGCCCTACTGGGGAGGCTAAAGGGAGTTAAGGAGGGGTTAGGTATTGTTTCTGAGTGTTTCCACGTTGAAATTTGATTCGGATAAACAAAGAGGATATTTTCCTTTTAAAAAATTGGTCAAGTACAGTACTATTTTTATGAGCAAAATTTTGGAAAGCAATTAAGACAATGTAGTTACAGCAAGATACAAGTTGAAGCCGGCATGCTACCAACACTTATATCTTACACCAATGATCAGTTACGGTCAGGGAGGGATTGCAGGAATTCCTTTGTAGACGGTAGTGAAAAGCATTAAAAATTATTTCTTTCAGTAATTCGTAAATAAAGCACATCGCCAACCCTTATTTCGAAGTCCAGCAACATCCCCGCTCACGGGTCACAAAAATTTGGGACTTTTTTTTTCTTCTTCTTCTTTTCTTGCGTGCCTCTTACATAGTGGCGCAGAAACATTCTGAAACAGAAGGAAACAGGTTTCCATAAAAGAAAAATTCAAGATAGAAAAATCTTGTCTCCTAAAATATAAAGTTTCCCAGTGAGACACACTATTAAAAAATGTGTTTCGGGCGGGATCTCAGAAGTCCGGTATTCCTCTTCCCCGAAGGTGAGGGGAACACAGACGTAACACTTTCTGCGCCATTCAATTACACACAACAATAACAACGCATTTATTATTTCGCACATGCAAAATCACGCTGTCTGAAAGCCACAAATGCTGCGTGTTCAACCGCTACACAGAGAATTACTTACACGGATCCCGTGAACCTCACCAGACAGCATTAACACTCTGAGTCAAAGTACACGCGAATACATACAGCACAACTTTCATTTATTCATACAATCCCCTGTTCAAACGCCTATAGCTCTGAATGGGCGTTTAATACAATGAAAAGGAATTACCAATTCGTACTAAATTGGAATGCTAACCTTTTTTAAAATATAACATTTTTTCAAATATATTGATGGTTATAACATACAGCTAAAACATTGTTCACGTGTCAATGAATTTTATAGAACAGCTAAACTCCTAAAACCGATCAGACTTACAAATATCACATACAGCTTATAAAATATCACGAGAAAGATTCAGTTTTCAAAGGTAGTGGCTGTTTTTCTTTTCAACTAATCCTCAACATTCAAGTTTTAAATTCCATAGTTTGAAATTACTTACAGACACACACATTCATTTGCAGTTTTGGAAAAATTTCAATTTAACCTAGCACCTATAACAATTTACGAACAATCTTCAGTTACCAAGATTAAATTTACTAAGATTAGTATTTTGCTACGAATGGTCTGCAACATTATTTGTCCTTTGATGTATTTATTCAAGTTTACATTTTGTTCTTTGCCCCTAACTGCTTTCATTTATATCTGCCTCTTGGTTGGTCGGATCGGATCATACGTAGAGCATTTTAGAAAAGCAGTGTCTGACGCCAGGTCTTAAACAACCTTTAGAGATAGGAGGCTAGGAGATTTGGGCTACAATGATGCCCGATAGGAAAATGACAAAAGTTCGTCAGTGTGAAACTCAGCTTTTCCGTTCTTATTAGACTGGCCCTGCAGAGGCGTGGTTAAGTAAAGTTACCACCTCTCTGAAAGTCTGGCGTGAAGAAAAGTAAAGATCTGCATGTACGGTATAATTATGGGCCATTTCTTTTACGAGCTTCTATTGGCTGATGCTATGACGTGGCATGGAATCAAGCAACAATCATTATTCGTACAAATTGTATTTTAGAAAAGAAATGTAAACCAATGATGCCACGAAAAATGTTTTCACATTCTTGAAATTCTATCCTTTAAAATTTCGCCTAGTTTACAGTGCTGATTTATGCTTCATTTCATGAATTAGAAATCAATTTTAAAACAACAAAATTACTAAACAGAGTGTGAGTTAACCGTAAAATCTCGGTTAGTAGTTATAAACAAACCTAATGCTGCTGGACCTGATAGTTCTCATAAAATTATATTTCGAAAACTGCAGCCACTAAGTTATTCATATGCCAATAACCTTTACATATCATGCCACCCTAAATTATATTTGCATATACGTTTTGTTTTTTGTTTCTCCTGGAACAACTGCCCGCTAACGTAAGCTACAACACCTGTGATGACACATTAGTTTAAACCGGTTAATGTGCACTTTTCATTTAAACTGCAACGCTTTGAAATTGACCTCGACTCAGTTTATCAGGCAAACTTCCGTTAAAGAGCAATTTTTACAGTTCACGATAATCAGGTGTTCTCATCTTTCTCCCGGTTGAGACTGATATAACGAAGAATTTGAAAAAAAAAGCTCTGGCGCCAATACTTCTAACTTTTTTAAACTCTCCCAAAATTATTATTTTTCCGGACAGACCCTAACTTCAATTTTTTGTGCGAAGGCATATGCTTCATGTATAAAAATGTACATTGAACTCCCTATTATTCGTGTAAATTAATGCCCGAAAATCTTACACACACACAAATTTGGAATTCCTTTTCTGCACCTCTAAGCACATACGCACACAGTGGCGTCAAAAGAATTTCTGTTGAGTGGATATATAAACTCATTGTCATAAAAACCCGCGCACCAAGAAAAAACCGTGCGATTAAAGCGAAACTCGGCGAATAGCTACAGGGAGGGCGGACATACAAATGATTAAAGTTTCGTGCGACTCCGCATAAGCCCAAAGGATTGCGATTGCAGTTCTGGTCTTGCACGTGCAAGACCAGAACTGCAATCTTAGGGGCTTAAAAGGAGGCCGCGCAGGGAGACTCCACATTCGTGCCAAAGCGCACGGTAAGAGTCAGATGATATCCCTGAGCGATAGAGCCGCCGCAGATGTGCGTACGAGTAACCGACGGAGTTTGAACGAGGCCGTATCGTCGGGATGAGAGGCAGGGAAGCCGGGGCGCCGAATCGGCCGCCATTTTTGAGAGTCAGACAGTACGGTGTGATAGTATAAGGAACAATGGATACTGGAAGGCAGCCAGACACGGCGGACTGGTTCTGGACGATCCAGACACACCACCAGTAGAAAGGACCGTGTGATCGTGAGAGCGTCACGCACAGATTCAACAACGACCTTGTCTAATATCCAGAGACATATGGCGGCTGTTAAAGTGACTCATGTGTACGCCAGAACCATTTCCAGACGCCTGGCTGAGGCGAATCTGCACTTTCGACGGCCCTTACGTTTTCTGCCATTTTAACCTGACCGTCGTCAGGGTAGATTGCAGTGGTGTCAGCAGCGAGCGATGTGGAATGCTACGTACTGGGGACGTATAGTGTTCCGGGACGAATCCCGCTTCTGTATGGGAATGGACGACCACCGTGTCATAGTGTGGAGGACCGCAGGTGAGCGCTACAATCCCAACCTTACTGTAGAGCGGCACACGTTCCGAACTGCAGGCGTTAGGATCTGGGATGCCATCGCGTATGACAACCGGACTTCCGTTGCAGTGATCCGAGGGACGTTGATAACCCAGCACTACGTACAGGAGATCCTGCGGCCCCATGTGCTGCATTTCCTGGCGGAACTGCCCGGTGCCATTCCCCAACAAGATAACTCAGGTTCGCACACGGCTCGTGTTTACCAGGACTGTCTACGTCATGCTTCGACGCTTCCGCGGCCTGCCAGATCGCCTGATCTCTCGTTCATAGAGCGCGTGTGGGAGCAGATGCGAGGCCAGCTTCTCTATGTCCATGTGTTTGTAATTTAGAGCGTCAGTTGTAAGAACTGTAGGCCAATCTGTCCCAGGATAACATACGGTGCCGCTTTGACTCCATACGGGACCATATCACAGCATGTACCCATGACGAGGCGATCCGACTTGGTTAAAACCTGACAGGAATGTGCACCGTATGTCCGTGGGAAATCGTCGTTCTGCTGTGATATTGTAATCACTTCTGTCCTTGGTATGTACCATCTCACTACTTAAATCTTATTTCAATCCGACGAATATGTCTTGGGGCGCCGATCTTTGTGTGTGTGTGTGTTTGTGTGTGTGACGGTTTCCTCCAGCAGTGGATAGATCTCTTCCTTGCGAAAGATTTGACTCACTTGATAGCAGGAAATATTCTCTTAATGATAGCTGATATATATCATTATCAATACACTGCTGGATGAAGGCCTTCCCAAGTTCCCTCCACAACTGTCAGTCTTAAACCACTCTCCTCCATATATTACACTCGCATGCTTTAGAATTTCATCCATCTATCTCCCATGTTGTCTTGTTCTGGGTTTTTTCTTGTCCCTTGGAATCCAGTCTAAAATTTCGGTTGTCCATGTGTGGTCCGTTCTGCTGGAAACATGTGCAGCCCATTGTCATTTGAGGGATTTTACTCTGATCCAATTGTTCTGATCAGGATTTCGTCAATTCTTGTCGTTTTCCTTATCCACGTGTCTCTCTTCTTATTCTTCCTGGTTGAACCAAGTATACATCTGTCCATGTTACTTTCAGTTGACTGAAGCATACTCAGCGTTCGCGTCTGCCACGGAGGAACCTCGGGTTCGATCCCAGCCATGTACGAACGCTCGAACTCGAACCACTAATTTCCGCCGTGCGTCGGAGAGGCACATTTAGCCGTCGAACCCCGAATGCTCTCCCCCAGGTAACAAATAAGGGAGTCTTCTTCCCCCTTTCTACCTCACTTCCGTGTCACTTTCCTATCGGGCGCTTTAGCCCAAATATCTTAGCTTCCTATTTCAAAGGGTGGTTTAACACCTGGAGTCAAACACTGCGTTTCTAAAATCCTCCACATATGATCTGATCTGAATTAGATATATTCATAAGTAGATAAATAAAAGAGTTGACGTACGTCTTTGTTAATCTCCTTGGGTTGGGGGGGGGGGGGGAGGGGGCTTAAACTCCAAAGGCATCTCCGGGGGTGCGCCAGAGCACACACAGGTGTATATTGTATTAAATCATGATTCTTTAAAGAGATTACAGATACCTCGCCTTTTTGAAGAATCTTTAAAGAGAAAAGTACACAAGCAATTTGACCCTGAAGCCAGAAAGTGATAAGAGGAAAAATACATAACGTAAAATAAACGTTTCTTCAATTCATGATTAAAATTGAATTTCGAATTTTCTCAGCTACGTCGGTTAATGGAAAGATCCGGTTAAAAGATCATCGGATAAACCGAGGTTTTACTGAACTTTGGAATTTTACTATTTCGAACTTTTTCGTTTGCTTGCTTGCGATGAACTGATAATCGGGAGTTCAGTATATCATCATCAGCACAATCAACTGCTGAATGAAGGTCTCCCAAAGTCTCTTCCACAACTTTCAAACTTGAGCCAGTTTCTTCCAAGTCACGCTAGCATGCTTCGGAATTTTATCCACCCATTTCCACCGTGGTCCTCTCCTGGGTCTTTTGCTGCCCTTTGGTATTCAGGATAGTATATCAGTTGTCCAGCGGTGGCCATTTTTTTTAGCAATATCTCCAGTTTGATGTACTACAGCGGTGACACACATGTCATGACGGCAAGTAACAGAGATAACCCATCGCCGATGTAGCTTAATTAGGAAATAATTTGTCCCCAGAGTAAAAGGATGTGGATTCATCTCGCCACCGCACCGGCACGTTTGGGTTCAACCTTGGAGCCCGAACGTTAAAATGGATCTACTGGCTATTAGGTTTTTTGAAAAATGTGTGATGTTCCTTTTACACATCGTCCGGAATTAGTAAGAATTCCTTCTTCTATACATAGTTACTTCAAGCATGGTTTGTGGCGGACCCGTAACCTGAATTATGACCAACTACCTAGTACTGCGTAGGTCCTCCTTTCGCCGATAGTACAGCAGCAATCAGACGTGGCACCGATTCAACATACACTGAGTGATCACTGAATTATGACCACCTACCTATTACTCCGTAGGCCCTCCTTTCCCCCTCAGTAAAGCAGCCATCCGGCGTGGCACCGATTCAACATTCACCGAGTGATTACTGAATTATGGTAGGTACCTGATACCTCGTAGGTCCTCTTTTCGCCTTCAGTACAGCAGCTATCAGACGTTGCACCGATTCAACATACACTGAGTGTTCTCTGAATTATGACCACCTACCCAATACTTCGTAGTTCCTCCTTTCGCCCTCAGTAAAGAAGCTACCCGACGTGGCATCGATTCAATATACACCGAGTGATCACTGAATTATGACCACCTACCGAATACTTCGTTGGTCCTCTTTTCGCTTTCAGTACAGCAGCCATCAGAAGTGGCGCAGATACAACATACACTGAGTGATCCCTGAATTATGACCACCTACGTAATTCTTCTTAGGTCCTCTTTTCACCCTCAATAAAGCATCTATCTTACGTGGCATCGATTCAGCATACACTGAGTGATCACTGACTTATTGCCACCTACCTATTACTTCGTGGGTCATCCTTTCGCCCTTAGTAAAGCAGCAATCCGAGGTGGCGTCAGTTCAACAAACACTGAGTGATCACTGAATTATGACCACCTACATATTACTTCATAGGTCCTGAAGACTCTGAAGAAGACTTCGTCTTCCCGGATGTCTTCTCCTGTCGAAAAATGTAGAAAAAGCAACAGACAATTTATACCTGTTAAGATATGCCAAACAATTTCAGTATATTATTTTAAAAGTTTTTTTATCATCTTATTTAGATTGTATTCTGCTCGATAATTCAAGCAACAATACTTCACGAATTTTAAGTACCTGCTCAGTGTGCTTATGGTCCGAAAACGATACCCAATCCCAGGGATTTAGCTACAAGGGCGGTTTCCACCAACAGTATCAGAATTCTCCGGAAGTTACAGCTGGTGACTTAGACTAGCGGCTGGCGACAGCGATATCTACATTATCGAGTTATCTTATTGGCAGCAATAAAACCCGTAAACACAAATTGGCGACCGGGGCCGAAACGGTAATTGTAGTCGGATATAATGGCTACAACAAGGCAGCGAAGAGGTAAGTTTGACAGAGTAAGTAAGTAGGTTTAAGTTGGTAAGTTTTCTTTTATCTGGTTAATTTTTATATTTGGATGGATACTGCGAACAGGTTAATTGTTCGATTTGTGGTGTTTCATTCGGGCAGAAATACAATTTGAACCAGCATGTTAAAAAATTTCATATCATGCACCATTAAAATGTTCTGATCTAAAAATTACTGCTATACATCATGTAAATGCAGTAACTAAGTATAATATACGGAAAATAGAAATGTCCTATCATTTGAACAAATATCAAAAAATACCGAACAAATTAAACTAGCAATCAAGTGTGATCTTAGGAGATATTTGGAATTTCAAACAAGAAAATTTGGCGTGCAAGAAAGGGTGCAAGAGTTCTAAACAAAATCGTCGAATAGAATAAGTGCATTCTAAAAATTATAAGCGCGGAAATGTTATCCAATACATCTTAAAGGTATTAAAAGGTTCTATCATCTTAAACGTGTTAAATCCTAGTTTTAATATAAAATAGCACATAAATACCTAAAAAGGAAAATTCAGAATAGTTTCTTTATCTTGGATTTATTTTTAGTAATTTATTCAAAAGATGTAAATGTGTTTTAGAATTCAATTTTGACTATATTGCCGCTATTCCAATAATTTACTAAAAATTAAGTAAAGTTCATTTGCTGTTGAAGAAGAATTAATGAACTCTTAAAACAAATAACGATAATAATGAAAATAAATAAAAATTGGAACCATTCATGTTACTTACTTTGCCTTTCATACTTCCTGTACTGTTGTTGCTTCACCACTATTCTATCCTTTTTACTTTCATCGGTATATAACAGCCTGAAGGCAAAACCTAATCATTCATATAACAGCCTCAAGGCAGAACCTAATCATTCATATAACAGCCTCAAGGCAAAACCTAATGTTTTGAAAACGATAACAAACAAACCAAAAGGGGCGGGATACGTGGTCCAAATTCATATTTTACATACTACAAAATATTTGCTTGTTCACAAGAATACCAGTCAGTCCACAAATCCTCACCTTGACATTTTCGTCCACAGGACATGTTTCCGTTTGTTTCTCGGAAATCTATAAAAAGATCACTGATTTTTCACAGTCTGGTGATTACAGTAAGCTGCAAAACATAAAAGCACATCAAATAAATCCATTTTCACCTTAAAATATCAATTGTACACGACTATCGACAGCGGCCAACGAAGAAACTGTTAACTAAGATGTAAACAACCTGTGTCACAACTTCGGCGACATATATCTGGTTCAATTGTACTTCTGCCCGAAAGAAACACCACAAATCGAACAAGTTAACCTGTTCGGAGTAACCATCCAAATATAAATATGAAATAGATAAAAGTTTAAAAGAAAACTACTTACTTATTCTCTCAAACTGACCTCTTCTCTGCCTCACAGTAGTCATGAACCGCCAAACTAATGCCGGTTCGGCGCCGGTCGCCTATTGGTGGGTACGGGTTTTATTGCTGCCAATAAGATAACTCGATATATGTAGATATCGCTATCAGCAGATTCTAGTGTGACTTATCTAGGATGCATCGCTGAGTGTTTGCTTTGCTCTGTGCGGAAACTCTGATGATACAACCACTGAGCTGTAGAATATGGTGAAATGATTTAAAGAAACAAAAGCAGTGAAGCAGAATATATTATTGATTGTTTCCTCTTTTAAATTTATATATATATATATATATATATATATTACTTAAACCAAAAGCGAAAATAATGATTTTTTGTTGATAACAAAACCTCGGCTATTGTAATTTTTGTGAAACGTTTCAGATATTCAGGGCGTTCATTTACTTCGACTTTTGATCAAATGTAGAGGATTTTAGGAAGGAGTGTCTGATAGAAATAGGAAACTAGGAGATTTGGGCTAGAGCGCGCGATTATGTTTAGAAAGCATTTGTAATTTTTTTGTTTTTCAATTTTTGATTTTGCGTGTTTTTTTGTTGTTTTTTTCTTAATTTTCAGTTCACTAATTTGTTTCAATAAAAGCCGCTGCAAACGATTCCATATTCTGTCTTTGCTAGAAAAGGTCTATAAAATATCCTTATGTTTCCTGTTTTCAGAAAGTTTAGCTCTTTCTCTGTTATTGACAACTTGTCATTAAAAAAATTTACTTTTTTTCTTGGAACATATCACATTTCACGCAGAAATTGTCTCATCATCTGATGCAGGTTCAATTGGGGCCACATTTTCTGCAAAAGACCTTTTTTTGGCACAAAATTTTTAAACCAAAAGCATGCAGTATTTTTCTCTTCCTTTGTGTTTCACAGTGGTATTTTCAAAGTTTGATCCCCGGGTACTGGTCCGTAATTCCCCGGAAACAAATAAGTACATGTTCTTCCCCCTTTCTACTTCGCTTCCGTGTTACTTTCCTATCGGGCACTCTAGCCCAAATCTTCTAGCTTCCTATTTCTAAGGGTTATTTAAGACCTGGGGTCAGACACTCCGTTTCTAAAATCCTCTGCATATGATCATGATCGATCAAAGTTTGATTAGGGCCGCGGGTGCCCTAGTGGATAACGTTCGTGACTGCCAAGGAAAAGATCTCAGGTTCGATCCACTAAATATCCGCCGTGCGTCGAATGGGCACGTTAAGCCGTCGGAACCCCAGGTACTGGCCCCCGGTAATAAATAAGGGCGTCTTCCTCCCCCTTTCTACTTCGCATCCGTGCCACTACCCTATAGGGCACTCTAGCACACAACTCCTAGCTTCCTATTCTAAGAGTTGTTTAATAAAGACCTGGGGGAAGACACTGCCTTACTAAAATCCTCTACATATAATTATTTGATCATCAAAGTTTGAACTCGGTAAATCGACTCTTGCTAACGCCGACGATTTCAATTTCTTTTTCGTAGTTCAACCAAGCAGACGATTCATCATATCGTCTTCGTGCTTACTATTCAGAAAGTGCTCACTACGAATCCTGGCATTTTTCAAATTAAAAGAATCTGCTCTGCAACACTTGTTAACCCAGTTTTCTGTAACTACGTTTCAAGGGAAACAGTGAAAAATTATGTTTTGCGGTTTCGTATTCCTCCAGGTTTTTCGGCACGTAGCATCAGCGCAGAAAGCCATTGTACGAAAACGATGTACTAAAGAAATTAAATAAAAACTTCGCTTTGAGATATACAACCAAGTAGACAGCAGATAACTAATGCGAATGCAACAAACGTTTGTTAACAGCATCCCCCGAGCGCTTTAAATCTCGCACTATCAAGTGGCATGCATCCCGTGACGTCTCTGAGCGGCACAGGATGGGGCCGCTTCAACAACCAGAAGCACAAAACGATCAGCCAGCCCTTGTTACTAAGAATTGCCATAACGTACTGTCATCTGTCGGCCGATATGATAGATGAATGTGTAAGATGAGTTCATGTTGTGTAATCCGTTTCGTGAATATTTTGTTTCAAAGGACTTTTGTGAATGCTATTTACGTCCCAACTCCGAAATATTTACCATGATGGAAAAATTTAGGCAAGGCGTCTGTCTTGAAGAATAAATAAATTGATTTCGTGCCTGGGAAAAACTGTCTGATGACTCCTTCGGCACCCTGGAAGGTTACCATGAATTCTGAGACTAGTTCTCTGCAA
Source organism: Macrothele yani (assembly GCA_039090855.1). Taxonomy (NCBI): domain Eukaryota; kingdom Metazoa; phylum Arthropoda; class Arachnida; order Araneae; family Macrothelidae; genus Macrothele; species Macrothele yani. The sequence goes on from CM077033.1 coordinate 7,354,709, forward strand.
TATTGATCAGTCGCTAATTATCTCGGTGAACGTGGTAACATTACGCTGTGACGATTCCACGATGATTGCCTCCTCATAGGACAATTCTTTGGCAAAATAATACACCAGAATCATCACAATATCAAGAGGAATATAGTCAATGTTATGGTACGTCCCATATGTACGGGAACACACCTCATCCTTTCCCGAAATATGCTTCATCTCATACCTGAACTGTACAAAATGGAGAAACATAGACACTCTGAGAATCAATGGGTGAAGATCTTTAGGTTTTAAGCAATCCTTGATATTCACACCACGAAATGCACGTAGCCTCATCCCTACCAAATTCACAAAATAAATATCTTCCGATTATAAGTTTAACGAAACGACTCAGTAGCAAAACACGTCTGAACCAAAAAAGAAAAAAGTTCCCGCTCAAGATCGTAGCTACCGGAGAGTAATGGTCATACTAGGAGCTTAAATTTAGGCTCCGAGTGGCGTAAAATAACAGAAATACACCACGTGTGAATTAATTTGCTAAAAACATTTACCCCCCCCCCCCCCCCAAAGAAAGTTATGCTATGCTCTGTCGTAAAACGTCACTCTGGCTGTTAAAATATGTTAGGAATTTTTCCAAGCCTTACCCCGTTAGCGCCTTCCTATTGTTTGATTCCCTGTCTGATACAGATTAGTTCTGTGTTCGTTTGTTTTCCAATCTGCATTTCTGTGGATTGCGATTTTGTAAGCACTTACATAACTTATACGTTTCACTTGATATTTGCACCTAATTGACCTTGATTGAGTATTTACCTAGTTTTCATATTTTTAGTGAGCTTTTGTCAATAATGGGACGTGCGATATCTGGGAAACAGGGGCGTGACTATAACCTTTGTGTGTGTGTGTGGCGGGGGGGGGGGCTCAAGCCCCTCCAATATCCGAATAATCTCCATTCTCAGTTCACGGGAAATAGACCATTACAAATGAGATAAAAAATAAAGCAGGATTTAGATTAATCTTCCCCTCGAGAAATGATCCACAGTATTAATGTTCTCATTTACTAATATTTTATATATCTTGCACATTTGCGTTATTTTTTTGCTTAAACGCACTAATATGCATAGGAATCCAAATCTGTGCTGACGGTGAAGGAGAGTGTGTCGCGGCAAAACGGTTGAATTTTCTCAAGCTTACTCAGACATGCGCGCATATAATACGATGAATACATATTTCATATAAAGCGATAAATTCGTGGTTTTACTTTTAGTGCTCTTTATGTTAATAAGTTCCAGCAGTGTACCCAGGATTTTTTTTGTGCGGGTGGCCCAAAAATTGAAGATGCAAATTAAAACACTCTGTAGGAAACATCTCCCAAATGAATTGGGAAGCGTTAAAAATATCTCCGCCATATTAAAGTGAATATATATTTTCAAAAACACATCCAATTATATTTTAAAATAAGCAGCCAATACAAAGAACGAAGGATCAAGTGATACCTCATGGGATGGACCGGACCCCTGCGCCACCACCACTGAATTCCAGTAAATATTTAAACAGCATTTTCATTATGAAAATTTAAAAATGCAAAAAAATTTTCATTCGACTGCTTATATTTCATACGAAGCTCTGTAGCTCATACCTTCTTAGGAATTCGATTTGGCAAGGATAGGACTCAAACTGATACGTAAAAAATATTCTCAATGAGAATTAATTGGTATCTGAGGAAATTGTCCACACACACAAACCACTTTATAATGTTTAGTACTTGTGTCAACAGGAACTCGTAAAAATAATGTTCTGTTATTTATAGTCGGTTCGTTATGTTTACGAGTAAACAGGAACTTTAAAGAGCCCATAGAGGTGAGTTTCTAACAAAATTAATTGCATCAGTTTGATAAAGAGATTTTTGTAAAACACGATAAGTAGAAATTGTTATGTTAGCTATTTATGACCTCGGTGACGAAAGCACATGCTCTTCTGCAGTTGGTAAAAAACTAAAACAAAGTTCGAAAAAGATAAATAAAAATATATCTTGCCCAGCCTAAAAGGTTTTTTATATGTTACCTAATAATCGCTAGTTTTTCTTTTTACTAATCCACGTGCTGAAATTTAAATATACATATCGAAACAGGTCGCCACATCATGACTACTCAATGTGATGTTATGATCTGAATCGTCTCACCAACATGGCGGCGAGGGCTGTGACGTCAGAATCGAGACGTTTCCATGGCTTCATTTTCATCACGCCAGGGGAATGGCGGACCCTTACTCCATGTATCCTAACCTCCTTGGATTCTTCTGCAGATGTCAAACAGCAACACAACAATTCACTTCTAATTTGCTTTCAGAGCAATTCACTTACTGACTCCTCATGGTTAACGTGAAAATTATGGTGCAAAATTCAGGGACGAAAAATTTCAAAAAAATTTGACGTACATCATTTTTGAAATAAAAAAATTATATAAAATGAAAAAAAAATTCATTGATAGTCAATTTTGAAAAAGATTTAAGTAAAATTTAGCTGTCTATGCGGTACGCAGAAATCCAGTCAGCGGCGACGATAATGCTGTGACTGCCGCTAGAACATCTGCTACAGCTGACCGTTGTCTAAGCAGAAGCATCCCCGCAAAACAAATTAAGCGTAGTAGTGCCACATGTTCAGCTCGACCGCCATCTTGACTAATTGTAGTGAGCGCGATAGGATACTTAGCAATGACAACATGCGACAGTATACTGTAGGATGACTCCGTTTTCACAAGCAATGGAAGGACCTCCTTTTTTTTACTTTATAATATTCCCGATTCTTCAGTGGTTTATTTTAGGAATTTGTAAATCGGTGAGAAGCATCAATGTTCTGCATATTTTCTGGCTTCGGCAGTGGCGTCTGAACGGTTGGGCCACCAGGCCCCGACCCAAACAAGAGCCCCAAATTGGTAGCAAAGTTTGTTTATTTATGTCATTTTTTTTTATTTAGAAGTTTGGATGTTAAAAATAAAGCAGTACAATACTAAAACAATCAACAAGCGAAATTCCAGTTTTTCCAATAAAAATCGGTAAATTAAGAATACAATAATATGTTCAAAAGATGAACACACCATGTGCGTAATTAGAGAGCGTTCAATATGAAACACTTTCAAGGAATTGCCCCGACCCCTCCCGGAATTTTTTTAAGGTTTTGGTTAAAATGTGACTCACTAAAAATGCGTCACTTTTCATTAGAAAAAATGCTTTAAAAAATAAAAAAATTACCAGTTTTCGTCCCCCCCCCACCACACACACATACTTCAAGAAAAATTCTATACACGCTCCTGGAATATACCATTTCATTATTATACGTTCTTATTTTTATGGATTTTTCTTGTTACCTTGATGCGCTATCACTGAGCACTGACAGTTAGCTGCAGAAATATTTCTCTATTAATTTGATTTCGATATAACGCTCTTATTATGCGCTAAAATATTAACTTTAATTTAATTTGACTCTGATCATGACCCAGTCCTACTGAGATTGAACGGAGTCGCAGCCACCCGGCGGACGATGATGTATACTGATTGGAAGTTGTTCCAGGAAATTATTGCTGAGGTTGATCCGCCTACGGTAGACACTAGTACTCGTTCGAACGTCGACATTCCGGTGGAGGAACTCACTCGTTACTACATACAGGTAATCTTGGATCGATGCAGGAAACACTCAGTCTCTGTCCGAGAGCCTTATGCACTTCCACCACGTATTGTCCGGATGATCCGAGAGAAAAACAAGTTCCGGAGGATCTGGCAGCGGTCGAGATCAGCCGACGACAGGGTTGGTTATAACTCGCGTCGCGATCACGTCAGGGCAGAAATCCTAGCGCTCAGAGAACTCCAATGGAAAAGGTACCTTCTCAACGAGGGTCAAGCTCGTCAGGATGATGTGTGGACCGTCCTTTGAAAACTCCGGTGTACTAAGACGGTCATGCCGCCCACTCTCGATCCACAGGGTTTGGTGTACGGTGATGACGAGAAGGCTCGCGTCCTTGCTGGTGTCCTGGAGGAGCAGTTCTCAGCTCATGACATCCAAAATCCTAGTCACACGGATAAGGTCATGGAGGCTTTAGCTACATACAATCTTGATGATACAGACGAGGTCATCTTGCCGGTTAGTTACCTTGAGGTAACTCCACACATCAAAAAGCTAAAGGTGAAGAAAAGCTCCCGGAAGAGATGGAGTTTCGGCAAGAGTTGTTCAACTACTCCCTGAGAGCTGGATTCTGGTACTGGTGGATATTTTTAACTGGTCCTTCCAGCTGACACCTACACAAGTTGCAGAAGCTTTGATGACATCGCCTAATTGTTGAGCTGATTGGCTCGTACCTCAACAGTCGCAGTTCGACTTTTAAGATTAACGGTGAGCTTTCTTCGGTAAAGAAGATTCGGGCTGGCGTTCCTCAGGGTTCGGTTCTTGGATCAACGCTGTTCTCCATTTATCTGCACGTCTTACCCAAGCCCAAACAAAGGCAAGTCATGATGTACGCAGATGTTACAGCTGTTCTCATCAAGTCCCAGAACAAAAGCAGAGCAGTGAAACTTCTCCAGGACTTTCTCTCTGAGCTGTAAACCTATTACACTGACTTGGGGATCAGGATCAATCCGTCTAAGAGCACTGCGCTATTGTTGTTTTTTTTATCATTCCAAGGAGTACCGAAACTTGTTATGTTTCAAGAGACAATCCCCTCGGTTACCTCCACTAAATACCCAGGGCTCCAACTCGATTGTCGACTTTAGTAGTTGACGTACACCAGCTACCACATAAATAAAGCTAGACAATGACTTGGGCAGCTAGCTCCACTACTCCACCGGAGAAGCTTCCTTAAAACACGGCACAAAGTACTGCTGTTGCTTACCTACGCCTCCTCCATCTGCACTGGTATTAGTACGAATCAGCGAGAGAGAATGGAGGGGGTGCAGAGCCGAGCACTTCGAATGATCACTGAGGTGGACCCAACTTTGGAACCTGAAGAACGGACATTGAATCGAGAAGGTACAGACATTAAAAAAAAAAAAAAAAAAAAAAAAAACGAGCCACCCGCCTTAACGTTTGAACCGCTTATCGCATACAAACAAATAAGGTACCGTTGGAAAGCACTTGAAGGGAACTATTATGTGATGTGAAGAAACATGCTAATTAACATGCTAATTAGCTATCTATCTCCAAATTTGTTCATATAAGAGGTATGCTATTTTACGCACTTAAGTTCCAAATTTCATGCGAATTTTAAACCCTTAAGTTCCAGAAAATATTAAGTATTCTAAGTTATAATATGAAGTTATTTTAATCTATGTTCCAATTTTCATCCTTGGTAGCACATTAATCGTGAAGGAAATGTGTACAAACGTTTTTCCATTGGAAGTATAGGAAGCAAAATTACTTGACGTCCACCTTAATAATATGGGATAAAGGCGATGGAATGGATCCCAATCCTATGTCCTGACCTTTAACCGCATTTCGTTCATTTTCAATAGGGTTCGTCCCCAGTGATCCCCTACCACATACAAAATTTCATCGAAATCGAACCATTTTTACGAACGCTATGACGCATAAGCGCAATAGAATGCATCCCACTCTTATGTCCTGACCTTTGATCCCACTGCACATATTTTGAAAAGGGTTTGTCCCCAGGCGGTTCCCTACCACGTAGTAAAATTTCATTGAAATCGAAAAATATTTACGCAAGTTATGACGCATAAGGGCAATGGAATGGGTCCCGCTCTTACGTCGTGACCTTTGCCTCATTTGTCCAATTTTCAATAGGGTTCGTCCCCAGGTGGTCCCCTACCACATTTTAAAATTTCATCGTAATCGGACTATTTTTACGCCAGTTATCGTGCGGACAGGCGGACGGACGGACGGAAAAAGCTTGAGCATATACGCTTCTTCAACTTACGGTTGGAAAGCGTAAACAAGAAAGATGACACCGAATTTTCAGGTGTAATAAGCACGTCTTTTGAATCCGTTCCTACGCAAATTAAATTTACCAAAGCTATTCAAAGTCAATGGAACCGGTATGGAAAACAATAGCATCTGGCGGAAGAAAGAAGTTTTTCATTCGGGTCTTTTATCCATCAGATATTGCTGTAAACGGAATTGTGAGCTTACGAACTCTTAGAAACAGAGTTACCGACAAAAATAAGGTGTGACTTTACGTCCCTTGGTGGGAAAACCATGTATTATTTTAGGAAGAAAGTATTCGCAAAAGGTTTATCCATATCAGCGGTATCGGTCCAAGAAAAAATATTTTAGTCGAGTTTTCAGGAGGCCAGATTTTGCTACAAATACATCAGAAGTGGAAATTAACACTTATACCTCTGGTGGCCAAACCATTATTTACCTAACGCTAGAAATTACGTGAAAAATATTTTCCGCCAGGTCTTGTATGCGATACAGGAAGATTTTTTCATATCGGAGTTTTAGGAGCAGAAAACGCAATTTTCCATTGTGCGTCCTAGCGGAAAGTCTATGATTTACTTGAAACCTTTGAATTTATAAGAAAAACATTTCGCATCGGAAACACTATCCGACAAAGAAGGAATTTTTCAAATCGGACTTTTAGAAGTAGATATATTGACAAAAATAAGTTATACATCTACGCCCCTGGCGTAGAAACAATGCATTATTTTAAGAAGAAAATGTTCCTAAAATGTTTGTCGACATGAGTAGTATCGGTCCACAAAAGACTTTTTCAATCGAGATTTTAGAAGCTCATATTTTGCTGCAAATACAACAGAATCGGAAATTAAGACTTATGCCCCATGGTGGCCAAATACTTTTTTACAAAAATTTGAAATTACGTGCAAACGATTACCCATCAGGAGCTGTATCCGGTGCAGAAAGAATTTTTCAGATCGGAGATTTAGAAGCAGAGATATAGGGGAAAACACAATTTACCTTTACGCCCCTAGCGTAAAGTCAGTGAATTACTTGAAATTTTTGAATTTATAGGAAAAACATGTCACACTAGAAACAGTATCCAACAAAGAAGGAATTTTTTTAAATCGGAATCTTAGAAGTCGAGATATTGACAAAAATAAGATATACATCTACGCCCCCTGGCGGAGAATCTGTGGAATATTTTAGGAAGAAAATATTCCGAAAATGTTTATTGATGTGAGTGGCATCAGTCGACGAATTAATTTTTTCAATCGATATTTGAGAAGCTCAGATTTTATGGCAAATACATCAGAAGCAAAAATTAACACTTACGCCCCTGGTAGCCAAAGTATTATTTACCAAAAATTCGAAATTATATAAAAGATTGTGCATCAGGTGATGTGTCCGCTGAAAAAAAAATTTTCAAATCGGAGTTTTAGAAGAAGAGTTATCGTAAAAAAATTCAATTTAGTATTACGTCCCTAGCGGCAATTAAAAAAGAAAAAAATGCGTAATTAAAAAAAGAGAAACTATATCCAAAATAGTCTTCGACATAAATGGAATCGAAAGATAAAAGATTTTTTTCAATCGGATGTTTGGAAGCAAATATGTTGAATAAAACGTATTTTTGAATTCGACATCATCTGCATTTACGCCCTCTAGCGGCGAAATTGTACAAGGTAAGAAAAACGAAATAAAGGATCATCATTTGCATATTTCAAGCTTTCGAATGCAAAAAGAATTTTTGAAATCGGACTAATAGTTGCAGAGATACCGTGGGTACCGACGGACGGACGGACAAACCGATAACATAAGCACGATCTTTTTTTACAAAAGACGTGCTAAAAAGCTATTGCATAGGAAAATAGCTATGTGGCACGCTCATATTTTAACAGCTTTCTTTTTTTCTTTTTTTTTTTTTTTTGTCAAAATAAAAATTTTAAAGAAAATTATTTTCTGATATAACACCCCAGTTTAAGCGTGGTTAGATGCTACATTTAGTCCTGAGTGAATTTTATAAATTCTTTTACAAATTAAGTTGTTAAGACCTGTGCTCGTTTTAGAATGTAGATTTCAACAGTTCTCTTTCATCCAGGAGCTAACAGATTTATGTGTATGTGTGTGTGTGTGTGACAGAATTCAAAAGGTCTTACAGGTATGTGTGTATTTATTTTGAACCGTAAGACTAAAATTCACGGCCTAGTTTAGTCGATCCAATCTGTCCTGCCCCTGAGCAGATCAGTAAATTTAATCGTACACTAGTACGATTAAATTTATGCGAAGTAGTTCGTTTACAAGTCACCCTCCGTTATAAATCTACAACAGCGCCACCAAGTATGCTGGATTATCTGTACCAGTTCAAAAGTTACCGGGGTTATAGTCAAGGACGTCGGCAAGGATGAGTTGACTGGAGCCTCAGGCGCCACCTAGTGTTGGGTTGCGGGGGAAACCTAAATTATCTTTCGGTAACTATTAGTATATTGTAATTATTATATATAAACGCCTATAACAATAATATATAAACGCCCAGATACGTCTGTCGCTATGGAATGCTTGATGTCACAGCAACGTCTACATTGTTGCGCTCTCACTTATCGAACAATTCGTGTATGCTCTCGCGATGTCACAAGGACTACCTGCTATATACTGTAATAGCACGCGATCAATTTAGATGTCAAGGTAATCGCGTGCTAATTTAAAAAACATTGGATAATGACTCGAGTTCAATTTTTCCGATTTACTAAATTCGAATTGAATTTTTTATATCATAGCAAGTTGAGTTTGCACCCGATCACATGCAGATGTCCACGTTATCGCGTGCTAATTTAAAACATTGGATTATTAATGACTCGAGTTTTATTTATCCGATCTACAAAATTCAAATTGAATTCTTCATATCACAGCAATTTCAGTTTGCACGCGATCACTTTTAGATGTCAAGGTGATCGCGTGCTAATTTAAAAACATTGGCTTATCAATTACTCTAGATGTATTTATCCGATCCACAAAATTCATACTAAGATCTTAATATCACGGCAAGTTGTGTTTTGTGTATGAATTTAATTTAGCACAATTCGAATATTAATTTGTACGCTTTAATTTTTTTTAACTTTTTTCAAGTTAACTAACTTTCCGAATTTAGTGCTGATTTTATTATACATTTTGCAAAATGTCGATCTATCTAAATGCTGTAACCTACAATAAAAGCTGAAATCTTGAGATGTCCAAGTGAGCAAGATTGCATCTAAAAGCAGATGTCGCCCCAATAGCACATTGGCGAAAATTTAAATAGTTCCGATTTGTAATACCAGGTGTCGCATTATTTGTAGAAAAAGCTTTGGTATGAAGTTCCAAACTGACCGTCGAATAAGACAGTCTAAAACAAGCCGTGAAGGGAATAACAAGTGTGCCGGAGAAAAAGTCATTTAACGAGGATGATCAAGGAAAAAGTTATTAAGGTAAGTGTACGCGAAAACAACTTTTCGAGTTTAGTGTTGAATATATTACACATTTTACAAAATATCGATCTATCTAAATACTCTAATCTACAGTTGAAAAATAACAACAAATATTTTACGCAGAATGTTATTTGAAAAACGGAAATAAATAGCATATTCATTGTGATGACATTTTTATGCTTACTGATGGGGTGCCGATATCACTGATTTTCCCACTTTCCGATGTAATTCTCTCCAGCTCCTAACTTTTGCCATTACAGTAATTACATTATTATTCTTCATTTTACATCTGTTGTGGATATTTACCGTTCTTTCACCTTTTATCTGCCTGTCCTTATTCTTGTTTTCAAAACCTTTATTCGTTTTCTCTTGTCGCTCCCAAAATTATGCAGCCCATTGTCTAATACGCTGTGTGTAATATGTTACATTAATTACAATATTGTGGTAAATTCAATTTTTTTTCAGATCTATTGAGAAATGAAAATGTTATTAAGAAAAATGTGAAGGAAAACAAAAACACTTTTCGCTGGTAATACCATGAATTTACTCATGTGCATCGAATGAAAACTCGCGCTATTTCAAAAGAGTTCAAAAGTTTGCTACTGGAGAGCGATTAATAACATATTCATATTTCATTTTTCATTTATTTAAAAGAAAATTGGGCTTAACTTCAGCATTCGGCCCCAAGCTAGTTTTCCAAAGCGATGATAGATGACACTACGTTACAGCCATTCTGCTCTAATTTTAAGACCTGTCTTCCTCACTTCTCACACTTTAACGTACAATCCGTTATAGCTCCGGTTTTTTGAGTAATGATTTGATCTACTGTGATCTCGTAAGTTATTTCCGCCTGTGTTTGAGCTTTTTGTGGGTATTTCTTGCAACCTCTCTTAACATGTAGAATTGGAAGACATTTTTGGATGAAGTTGCTAAGGATGAGGAAACGTGCATTTTCTGGTATGAACGACAGGGTTTGTTTTCCTCCTCAAGATGTTCCGAGGTCTATCACATGACTCTCCGTGTCGAAGCGTCTCTTCGTTTCGGACAACTCAGGTGTCGGAGCAGCACGCTTCAGTGAATGTTGTCAACATAAATGTTTCCCAGATATGGCACAATCCGTATTCAAAAAGGTCCTTTTCAGTGTCACCAAAATCCATATTATTCACTTCTTCTAGCGCTTTCGCAACGTAACGGACCGCAAAACGATGCCGAGTTAACGTGTCGCCATCTACTGTCGCTTTGGAAAACTAGATTAGGCGGAATACAGACCAAAACCTGAATGAAACATAGGCGATTTTTCTTTTTCATTTGCGGGGGGGGGGGCAAAACTATGCATGCACCGATGGCTGGAGCCCACCCTGAAGTTTATCTTGTTGCCCTCCCAGTTCGAGATGCGCCAGCAGCTCAGAACTGGGTGGGCTATTACGAGGGGCTAAGCCAGGGGCGTTGGCTAAGCGTGATGAAGGGAAGCATAAATTTTGGCAAAAAATTCCGTTCATGTGGATTTCATCCGACGCTGATAATGTTATCCCTAGTTAAAAAACGTTTTTAGATGCATACTGTACGTAGTATTTATTCACCGTATGTAGTATGGGAACATTGGATACGAATCTCTGTGGCAAGTTACTATTTCTTCGCACTTTTAGCTTACTTACGTAGTTTTTTTATTTATTTCATTTTTTTCTGTCATAAGTAGTTTTTGAATTTAAGTTTGTAACCGAGTTTCTGAATTTTAGTTTGTTGACAGGGAACCCTTCCCCCTCTCTATCTCTTTCTCTCTTTCTCATCTTTTAAACTATAATTATAAATATGGTATGTTTCTTCTATACTCTCTTAGAAATTCTCTCAGAGGACACCCTCCATTCCCAGAAGCAAAAATAAATTTAACAAAAAATTCATCGTAATAAAAACAAAATTTAGTGCATTAGAGAATTTCCCATACATTTATCTAAGTTCCCTAAAATCTTAATCATCCACGTTTCCCTAGAATCTAAGATAGTTGCACCTACCATATGTTCCAACTACTTAAGTATTTTTTTTTGGGGGGGAGACTAAGGGTTGGCACAAAAAAACGTTCGGTGGGCTGTAGCTTCGCGCCTGCATTACGATCACAAAATATAAGTACACATCTCTTTATTTTCGTGTTATAAATTTTGCAGACATAATAAAATAACACGTGAACATTTACTGTTTCAGAAACCCATGCTAATTCTCCTTTGCTTTATCCTGATTTAGGGAATAATAAAAACGAATGGTTACACAAATTTTTTATGATGGGTTTTATTAGATATTTTTTTTTCTTTTCATTTAATTTAACAAATTTTTGAATTGGGTACATTTATATCTTTAAAAAAACTATCTCTAAACTAAAAGAAGGACCAGAAATAATAATGCAATAATGAAAGAATCTATCATTAATGATCACTCAGGTTTGACCCTCCCACATTAATGGAATCAAATCCTCTCTTGACCATGACAAAACAGAAGCAGACAGTAAAGACTTTCGAAGACTTTTAAAAGACTTTTAAAAGTAAACAGGCAGATATGATAAAATAAAACACCTCAAAAATTGTTGTAAACTCAATTTTAAAAGAACTTATAAAAATATAATAGATATGATAAAAAACAGATATGATAAAAAAAAACACCTCAAAAATTGTTGTAAACTCAATTTTAAAAGAACTTATAAAAATATAATAGATATAATAAAAAACAGATATGATTAAAAAAAACACCTCAAAAATTGTTGTAAACTCAATTTTAAAGGAACTTATAAAAATCCAGATTAAAGTTTTTGTTTATCCAAATCATCTACTGTAATATCCCTGGCTAGATTTTCACAAATATAGTCCACTGTTATTACTATTCGTCTCCATAGATTTATCCAGGAATTTCTGTGAATTAAATTTTTTTTTCTGTGAATTCGAAAAATTCGGGTACGCTTAAATAAGTTCCCTAAAATCTTAGACAGTTGCACCAGCCATATGGCCTCCCCGGTGGCTCAGTGGTGTAAGGGATGGCCTCTGATCATTCGTCGGAAAGGGATCTGGGTTTGGATCCCTGTGAGGCACGGATGTTGTGTTTCTTTTACGGTACTGGCTCTCTCCCTTCCCTGGAACCAGTGACCCTACATTACTGACCGGCGACTGCTTGTAGCCCATTGAGTTGCTCTTGGCAGTCGTTAAACCTCCAATAAATAAAAACAAAAAACAAAAAAAAGCAAAACCAGACATACGTTCTAACAACTTAAATATTTTGGGGGGCTCAAGCCCACCTGTAGCGTCACGCCGGTAAGTCAGCTTTGAATTTTTTAAACTTTAAAATTTGGGTTTTGCCAATAAATGATGTCTCGTGTTTTACGTCTTGTAGCGCAACGTATTTCCGCTTGGGAATTGCGTTGTTTACTTCTCCACCCTTCCGAATCCTTAGTTTAAGTCTTTTTCATGTAAGTGTGCCCAGGGGCAAATGAGGAGGGTGGATAGAAATTTATTCAGGGAGGTTGCTACTAATTGCTCTGCTGTTTGTTTGTTCTACTATGTAAGTAGGGAATTCCGACAGGGAAAGTGAAGTCTAAAGCTGCACGAACGCTCTAAATCCTGCCATTGGATAGTGAGGGAACAGAAAGTAGCTGACGACTGGTTTGGAGGAGAGGAATGCAAGGCAAGGTCGCTGGCTTGAAGGAAGGGTGTTGGGAGAAGACTGTGTCTACGAGTCACGATAATAAAATTTGATGTACTGTTTTCTTAAGCAAAAAGGCAAAAAGTTTGAAAAGCAATTAAGACAATGCATTCATTACAAGAAAAAAGCTGAAGGCCACATTCTACCAACATTTGTATCTTACACCACCAGTGGTGAAGCGTGACTTTGTAAGTAAGGGAAGCAATGCAGTTATTATGCGATATATAAATGGCAACAGTGATATGAATGAAAATTTGTAATAATTAAATTCCACAAGTGGTCCGTAGTTTATATGCTACGTTGACAATACGGCAGGGCAGAAATCATCGTCAATAGAAGCAATGCTTCCCTTGCTTCCATTAACGCTTCGCCACTGTGCACCACTAACCTACTGGTCATGGTCATGTTAATTTGTTGGTTTACCAGTTGCATAACTACTCTGCTTCAGGTGTGTGTTGGGAAATTGCGCAAATTCTTTTGTAGCCGGTAGTAAAAATTCTTTCTTTCAGTGTTTTGTAATTAAAGTTGCTGCTAAACTTGCTCCAGTAAAATGCTACTTGCACACCCGTCGTCCACCTTGATTTCGAAGTCTAGCGACGACTAGACTTGAAATCAGGTTGTAGTCGCCGATCATGCTGACAGCTATCGTCTTGCGCCCTGGGAGGAAAATGCAGAGATGTCTGAAGTCCCAGGCTACACGTTTCTTAATGAGATCTCTAAAATTTGTATCCCTCCCTCCGGAGGAGTCCACGTTAATTACTTAACTCACATAAAACATCAATACATCTTCGTCCATTCAACCAAAAGTCACATTTCAAAATGTACCAAATAAAACAAAAGTGATAACTAAAAGATCTATCACAAAACCCACCATTGTTTATAGGTATCTGAAAAAATATCGCCGAAATAGGAATCCTGTCGACGTCCCGACCAGTGTGACTCATGGGCAGGGACGTCGCCAAGGGGATGCAAGGGTGGGCTGGAGCATACACTGAAATTTGTCTTGTCCACCCAGTTCAAGATGTACCAGTTTTCAATTTTTTCTTTACTTTGAAATATAATCTGAACTTTGCTAAATAATAATAGATCTCGTATTTTTCTTCATCTAGCCCTATGATGTATTTCCCTTCGAAGTGCGTTGTTTACGTCTCCGTAGAAAGGTTATCAAAATAGAATTCCCAGGGCCATGAAATGTAATTGTCTCTACTCTTCCAAATCCTTAGTTCAAGCTCTTTTTTCACGTTAGTGTGGCCAGGGGTGATTGAATAGTGAGGATAGGACTTCACTGAGGGATGTTATTAGTAATTGTTCTGTTTTTTTTGCGCTACAAAGTAAGGAACCAAAACACGAAAAGTCGAATTTAAAGCTATACTATGCCGCCCTCGTGGCGCAGTGGTCTACGCGCTGGCTTCTGACCCCAATTCCCGTAACGCATGGATGTTGTGTTTATCATACTACCGTGGCTGTTTTTCTTCAATGCACCCAGTGGCCCTAAATTAGGGTCGGATCACTTTATAGGTATCGCTTATACCCCATCGAGGAGTTTCTCACTGTGGTCGGTAAACTCGCAAATGGTCAGAAGCCAGTGTTTAGACCATTGCCCTACTGGGAAGGCGAAAGGGTGTTAAGGAGGGGTTAGGTATTGTTTCTAAGTGTTTCGACGTTGAAATTTGATTCGGATAGACAAAGAGGATATTTTCCTTTTAAAAAATTGTTCAAGTACAGTACTATTTTTATGAGCAAAATTTTGGAAAGCAATTAAGACAATGCAGTTACAGCAAGATACAAGTTGAAGCCGGCATGCTACCAACACTTGTATCTTACACCAATGATCAGTTACGGTCAGGGAGGGATTGCAGGAATTCCTCTGTAGCCGGTAGTGAAAAGCATTAAAAATTATTTATTTCAGTATTTCGTAAATAAAGCACATCGCCAACCCTCATTTCGAAGTCCAGCAACGTCCCCGCTCACGGGTCACAAAAATTGGGGACTTTTTTTCTTCTTCTTTTGTTGCGTGCCTCTTACATAGTGGCGCAGAAACATTCTGAAACAAAAGGAAAAAGGTTTCCATAAAAGAAAAATTCAAGATAGAAAAATCTTGTCTCCTAAAATATAAAGTTTCCCAGTGAGACACACTACTAAAAAATGTGTTTCGGGCAGGATCTCAGAAGTCCGGTATTCCTCTTCATCGAAGGTGAGGGGAACACAGAGGTAACACTTTCTGCGCCATTCAATTATACACAACAATAACAACGCATTTATTATTTCGCACATGCAAAATCACGCTGTCTGAAAGCCACAAATGCTGCGTGTTCAACCGCTACACAGAGAATTACTTACACGGATCCCGTGAACCTCACCAGACAGCATTAACACTCTGAGTCAAAGTACACGCGAATACATACAGCACAACTTTCATTTATTCATACAATCCCCTGTTCAAACGCGTATAGCTCTGAATGGGCGTTTAATACAATGAAAAGGAATTACCAATTTGTACTAAATTGGAATGCTAACCTTTTCTTAAAATATAACATTTTTTCAAATATATTGACGGTTATAACATACAGCTAAAACATTGTTCACGTGTCAATGAATTTTATAGAACAGCTAAACTCCTAAAACCGATCAGACTTACAAATATCACATACGGCTTATAAAATATCACGAGAAAGATTCAGTTTTCAAAGGTAGTGGCTGTTTTCTTTTCAACTAATCTTCAACATTCATGTTTTAAATTCCATAGTTTGAAATTACTTACAGACACACACATTCATTTGCAGTGTTGGAAAAATTTCAATTTAACCTAGCACCTATACCAATTTACGAACAATCTTCAGTTCATCATCATCATCATCATTGTCAACCATTATCAATCCACTGCTGGACGAAGGTCTCCCCAAGTTTCCTCCACAACGGTCTGTCTTGTGCCAGTCTCCTCCATGTCACTCCCGCATACTTTCGAATTTCATCCACCCATCTTCCATGTGGTCTTCTTCTGGGTCTTTTCCTGTCCCTTGGAATCCAATCTAAAATTTCGGCTGTCCATCGATGGTCTGTTCTTCTGGCAGTATGTCCAGCCCATTGCCATTTCAGGGATTTAACTCTGATCATGATGTCTTCCACTCTTGTCATTTTTCGGATCCACGTGTTCCTCTTCTTATCTCTCCTGGTTACACCAAGCATGCACCTCTCCATGCTTCTTTGAGTTGTCTGCAGCCTTTGTATGTCTCTTTTAGCTAAGGTCCACGTCTCTGCACCATACGTAAGCACTGGAAGGATGCATTGATCAAACACTTTTCTTTTAAGACATAATGGCATATTGCTCTTGAATATTATGCTGTTTCTTCCAAAAGCTCTCCAGGCAAGTTTTGTAC
Organism: Macrothele yani; assembly: GCA_039090855.1. Classification (NCBI taxonomy): domain Eukaryota; kingdom Metazoa; phylum Arthropoda; class Arachnida; order Araneae; family Macrothelidae; genus Macrothele; species Macrothele yani. The sequence goes on from CM077033.1 coordinate 7,371,106, forward strand.
GCCGATTAATTTCTTCACCAATGTGACCCTCACTTGATATCTGCTGTCCAAGATAAACGTACGTGTCTGTTATCTCCAGCTTTTCTCCATCAATCGATAAATCTTCATTTCTTGTAAAAGCATTGTACATCACTTTTGTCTTCTGAAAGTTCATTTTTAATCCCACTTCTTTACTCTTGTCAGCAAGTTCCTGGATCATACTCTGTAGCTCTGATGGGGTAGTTGCAAAAATGACTATGTCATCAGCAAAACGAAGGTGGGTTAGATAATCTCCATTAATCTTTATCCCTTTGTTTTCCCAGTTCAGTGATTGAAAGACATTTTCCAATGTGGCATTAAAGAGCTTCGGAGATATGGTGTCACCTTGTCTCACTCCTTTTCCAATTTTTATGTGTGTTGTATTTTCAAACAGCCGAATCTTTGCACTTGCATTTTCATAGATGTTATTAATAATATTAATGTATGCATCTTCAATACCGCAGGATTTCAGAGCCATTGCAACTGCTGATGGTTTCACCGAATCAAAGGCTTTTTCATAATCGATAAAAGCCATGCACAATGGAAGTTCATATTCCCTCGCTCTTTCAATTAGTTCTCTCAGTACGTGGATAGGATCTATTGTGCTGTAGCCACTCCTGAATCCAGCTTGTTCTCTCGGTTGAGCCATGTCCAGTGTCACCTTAAAGCGGTGTGAAAGAACTTTAGTGAAGATTTTATAAACCACTGATAGGAGGCTGATAGGTCTGTAGTTCCTGAGATCCTCAATGTCACCTTTTTTATGTAGCAAGATCATTGTAGCGTTGTTCCAATCCTCAGGAATTTTCCCTTCATTAAGGCATCGAGTGAAAATTTGGGCGAGTACTGTTTCGATTTCTCCACTTGCTTCTTGTATGATGTCTACAGTAATTCCATCTTCTCCTGGAGCTTTTCCCCGCTTCATGTTCTTGATTGCATGTGCAACTTCTGCTGGAAGGACTGGAAGAACTCTGGTACTGGTACCTTTCATGATGTCTGGAGTACATGTATCATCCCTTTCATATAGTTTGGAGTAGAAATCTTTCACTCTTGTCAAAATTTCGCCTCTATTTCTTGTTATAGAACCATCTGCTTTTCTCAGTGCCATAATCTGTTTTCTTCCCTTACTGAGATGTCCCTTTGCTATCTTTAGGCTTTGGTTGTTTTCAATTGCTTTCCTTACTAGTTCACAGTTGAATTTCCTTACGTCTTCGGTGATACTTTTTCGTACTGTCTTGCATAGCTCTATATATTCCACTTTGGAAGTCACATCTTCTTTAGTTGTCCTCATCTCTCTTCTTTTTTGCATCAACATTTTGGTTTTTCCTGATAATTTGTTCACATGCAATTTGTTCTTAGACCCAGCTAATTTTGTTGCTGTTTCCATAAGAGCTATGGTTACTTTTCTGTTAACTTCAGAAATATCCACTTCTTCCGATGTTAGGCCTTCTAAAGCAGAGAATCTGTTCTTCAGTTCCAATTTGAAGGTATTATGGTGTTTTTTAAGGTTGGTTATGTCAATACATTTTGTTTGTCTTATGAGCTTGCTACGTTCGAGTTTAGTGTTGAGGTGCATCTTACATCTCACCAATCTATGGTCACTGCCTGTGTTGAACTTGTTTAGCACACTGCAGTCTTCTATGACGAATTTTTTGTTACACATAATAAAATCAATTTCACTTGTCATCCCATTTGGATGTCTCCATGTCCATTTCCTGTGTGGCTTTTTCTTGAAAAAGGAGTTCAAGATGAAAAACCCTTCTGCCTCTGCAAACTCTACGAGAGTATTTCCACGCTGGTTTCTGTTGCCGTGACCGAATTTACCTACTGAAGTTTCATTCTGTTGCCGTTGCCCTATTTTTGCATTGAAATCTCCCATAATTATCTTCAAGTGCTGCTTACCTTTATTATTTAGATCACGAATTTCCTCATAAAATTCTTCAATTTCTTCTTCAGGATGACTTGTGGTGGGTGCATAAGTTTGAATAATCTGAGCCTGGTATCTTCTCGAGAGTTGGATAACGAGTCTTGCAGCTCTGTCAGAGGAACTTTCAACTTCTACAACTTTATCCTTCAGTTTCTTGTTTATTATAAATCCAACACCACTAGTTCTGCCAGTATCTGTCCCACGATCTTCAGTTACCAAGATTAAATTTACTAAGATTAGTATTTTGCTACGAATGGTCTGCAACATTATTTGTCCTTTGATGTATTTATTCAAGTTTACATTTTGTTCTTTGCCCCTAACTGCTTTCATTTATATCTGCCTCTTGGTTGGTCTGATCAGATCATACGTAGAGCATTTTAGAAACGCAGTGTCTGACGCCATGTCTTAAACAACCTTTAGAGATAGGAGGCTAGGAGATTTGGGCTACAATGATGCCCGATAGGAAAATGACAAAAAGTTCGTCAGTGTGAAACTCAGCTTTTCCGTTCTTATTAGACTGGCCCTGCAGAGGCGTGGTTAAGTAAAGTTACCACCTCTCTGAAAGTCTGGCGTGAAGAAAAGTAAAGATCTGCATGTACGATATAATTTTGGGCCATTTCTTTTACGAGCTTCTATTGGCTGATGCTATGACGTTTCATGGAATCAAGCAACAATCATTATTCGTACAAATTGTATTTTAGAAAAGAAATGTAAACCAATGATGCCACGAAAAATGTTTTCACATTCTTGAAATTCTAACCTATAAAATTTCGCCTAGTTTACAGTGCTGATTTATGCTTCATTTCATGAATTAGAAATCAATATTAAAAGCAACAAAATTACTAAACAGAGTGTGAGTTAACCGTAAAATCTCGGTTAGTAGTTATAAACAAACCTAATGCTGCTGGACCTGATAGTTCTCATAAAATTATATTTCGAAAACTGCAGCCACTAAGTTATCCATATGCCAATAACCTTTACATATCATGCCACCCTAAATTATATTTGCATATACGTTTTTTTGTTTCTCCTGGAACAACTGCCCGCTAACGTAAGCTACAACACCCGTGATGACACATTAGCTTAAACCGGTTAATGTGCACTTTTCATTTAAACTGCAACGCTTTGAAATTGACCTCGACTCAGTTTATCAGGCAAACTTCCGTTAAAGAGCAATATTTACAGTTCACGATAATCAGGTGCTCTCATCTTTCTCCCGATTGAGACTGATATAACGAAGAATTTGAAAAAAATCGCTCTGGCCCCAATACTTCTAACTTTTTTAAACCCTCCCAAAATTAATATTTTTCCGGACAGACCCTAACTTCAATTTTTTGTGCGAAGGCATATGCTTCATGTATAAAAATGTACATTGAACTCCCTATTATTCGTGTAAATTAATGCCCGAAAATCTTACACACACAAATTTGGAATTCCTTTTCTGCACCCCTAAGCACATACGCACACAGTGGCGTCACAGGAATTTCTGTTGAGTGGATATATAAACTCATTGTCATAAAAACCCGCGCACCAAGAAAAAACCGTGCGATTAAAGCGAAACTCGGCGAATAGCTACAGGGAGGGCAGACATAAAAATGCTTAAAGTCTCGTGCGACTCCGCATAAGCCCAAAGCATTGCGAATGCAGTTCTGGTCTTGCACGTGCAAGACCGGAACTGCAATCGCAATCCTTGGGGCTTAAAAAGGGGGCGCGCAGGGAGACTCCACATTCGTGCCAAAGCGCACGGTAAGAGTCAGATGATAGCCCTGAGCGATAGAGCCGCCGCAGATGTGCGTACGAGTAACCGACGGAGTTTGAACGAGGCCGTATCGTCGGGATGAGAGGCAGGGAAGCCGGGGCGCCGAATCGGCCGCCATTTGGGAGAGTCAGACAGTACGGTGCGATAGTATAAGGAACAATGGACACTGGAAGGCACCCAGATACGGCGGACTGGTTCTGGACGATCCAGACACACCACCAGTAGAAAGGACCGTGTGATCGTGAGAGCGTCACGCACAGATTCAACAACGACCTTGTCTAATATCCAGAGACATATGGCGGCTGTTAAAGTGACTCATGTGTACGCCAGAACCATTTCCAGACGCCTGGCTGAGGCGAATCTGCACTTTCGACGGCCCTTACGTTTTCTGCCATTTTAACCTGACCGTCGTCAGGGTAGATTGCAGTGGTGTCAGCAGCGAGCGATGTGGAATGCTACGTACTGGGGACGTATAGTGTTCAGGGACGAATCCCGCTTCTGTATGGGAATGGACAACCACCGTGTCATAGTGTGGAGGACCGCAGGTGAGGGCTACAATCCCAACCTTACTGTAGAGCGGCACACGTTCCGAACTGCAGGCGTGAGGATCTGGGATGCAATCGCGCATGGCAACCGGACTTCCGTTGCAGTGATCCGAGGGACGTTGACAACCCAGCACTACGTAAAGGAGATCCTACATTCCCATGTGCTGCATTTCCTAGCGGATCTGCCCGGTGCCATTCCCCAACAAGATAACTCAGGTTCGCACACGGCTCGTGTTTACCAGGACTGTCTACGTCATGCTTCGACGCTTCCGCGGCCTGCCAGATCGCCTGATCTCTCGTTCATAGAGCGCGTGTGGGAGCAGATGCGTGGCCAGCTTCTCTATGTCCTGGTGTTTGTAATTTAGAGCGTCAGTTGTAAGAACTGTAGGTCAATATGTCCCAGGATAACATACAGTGCCTCTTTGACTCCATACGGGACCATATCACAGCATGTACCCATGACGAGGCGATCCGACTCGGTACTCAACCTGACAGGAATGTGTACCGTATGTCTGTGGGAAATCGTCGTTCTGCTGTGATATTGTAATCACTTCTGTCCTTGGTATGTACCATCTCACTACTAAAATCTTATTTCAATCCGACGAATATTTTTTGGGGCGCCGATCTTTGTGTGTGTGTGTGTTTGTGTGTGTGACGGTTTCCTCCAGCAGTGGATAGATCTCTTCCTTGCGAAAGATTTGACTCACTTGATAGCAGGAAATATTCTCCTAATGATAGCTGATATATATCATTATCAATACACTGCTGGATGAAGGCCTTCCCAAGTTCCCTCCACAACTGTCAGTCTTAAACCACTCTCCTCCATATATTACACTCGCATGCTTTAGAATTTCATCCATCTATCTCCCATGTTGTCTTCTTGTGGGTTTTTCTTGTCCCTTGGAATCCAGTCTAAAATTTCGGTTGTCCATGTGTGGTCCGTTCTTCTTGAAACATGTTCAGCCCATTGTCATTTGAGGGATTTTACTCTGGTCCAATTGTTCTGATCAGGATTTCGTCCATTCTTGTCGTTTTCCTTATCCACGTGTCTCTCTTCTTACTCTTCCTGGTTGAACCAAGTATACATCTGTCCACGTTACTTTCAGTTGACTGAAGCGCACTCAGCGTTCGCGTCTGCCACGGAGGAACCTCAGGTTCGATCCCAGCCATGTACGAACGCTCTAACTCGAACCACTAATTTCCGCAGTGCGTCGGATAGGTTTGAAAAGAAATAGGAAAAAATATCTATTATTAATTGCAGTGCTGTATTGATACTCAATAAACTAATTTTAAAAGCTATTCCTACGCATAATTTGAAAGAACGACACTGCTCTTTATCTCATCTAATTTTCTAACCAACTATGTCGATGAACTGTATTTGCATTTTTAGTACTCCCATGCACAATTTATAAATTCCAATGTCTCGAAACTCAGTTTTTCATTTTTTCAGTATCCCATATTCAAAAACTCAATTGCAAACAATCCTTAGGCCCCAAATGTGACTATTTGGATGTCGAACATCTGTTTCGAGGTTTGATTTCTTGAACACGGAATAAAAAAAATTAAATGAACAAGAGAGTGTGTTCAAAAATTGTTAACAGTCAAAGCAAAAAACATTGTTCTGTAGATAATTATTATATTTTGAACATGACGTAATGTCCATATATTCCTTCATATTTAAACCATATATGCCCACATACTGGTAAAAAACAATCATCTATACAATGACAGCCAAAGACTTTGTGAACAACAATGAGCAAAACATTTAATTTACTAGTGAAAAGATTCGTCTTTTATGTGGGGCCGTCATGTTATATCAATGTCTAACACAGTATTTGACCCAAACCTGACAATATTTATTTTATATGAAAACTATTTAAAGCACGATTTGCAACACGCACGCAACCAGCATATGCTCAGGAATAGCTTTTAATCCTCGCTAATGACGGAACATCTGGTTTTCAAAAACTGTTGAAATTAGCTAGGCATTTGCCAAACTAATTTCTCCAAGGTTTTTGGTTCGTCCTAACCGAGAGCTACGTATCTGAGTTTAAGTCTCAACTTAAGCAGCCTAACTAAAGGTGAAACAGTAACTAACAGAGGAGTTTAAAAAAGACCAAGATCTGATATTAAAGTATTTTATTACAATTATTTTATAGATACTAAACTGAATACATTGAAAAATTGTGGTTCTATAATGCTAAAATGTAAGACGACAGCGAAACACTTCCAAATACACGGAGACAATGTAAATAAACAATATTTGGAAGATATATTGCTATTTGAAATATTTAATTTAAATTAAGATGTATTTTGAAGATGATATATTCTTTAGAAGACTCAATTTATTTCTGACACTTACTTGGAAACTTTTCACTATCACTCTTGCACTTTGGATTTATTAACTACAATTTAATAGCTTGTGCCATTAAGCCCCACCAGATGTAGACGTCTCGGTTGCTGAGCCTATCTCAACTGTTTGGTGAAATCAGATGCTGAGAGATAAACACATATAGCGCAGTGGATTGTTGGCCACCATAGCGTAAGGCGAACGTACTCGGTTAGTTATCGAGAAATCTGAGGTACGATCCCAGCGGTGTGCGGATAACAATTTTTCGGTTGATGTGTGCTAGTTAAAGTAAACGTGGAAAGAGCGAAGACTTTGTCTATAGGACGTTATAATTTAACAAGGAAAATAGTGTAAATATATTAACTTTGAAGCATATCTGAATATAAGATTCGAAATATAATAAAGAACAACTAATTCCGGCCCTCACTTCTTTTTTACTTATTGCATAAATAAAACTCAGTATTTCTTTGAATAATATTTGAAGCAATAACATTTCACTCCGTCTGAAGGAAAGCCGAAATTTATAAAATATTAATAGTACTAGCATAAGCATTTGGTTTTACTTAAAGGTTCTGTATTACAACCAGCTAAAATTTTTCATAAGATTCGTCATTGCTTTTGAACACACCTTTTTTTCCGTAGGATTGAACCTTCTTCTAATACTATAATTACTCAAAGGCACTCTATCTTTCAACCCAATTTGTAAAGCTTGCAACTTCCCACTCCAGTTATGTTCAATATACATTCTCCGATATAAAGTAACAATACGATTCTCCGATATAAAGTAACAATACAATTCTCCGATATAAAGTAACCGTGTAAAATAAATTAGGCACGATAACAAGCCAAAGCAAATATCTCTGCGAATGAGCAAAGAATTCCATGTTCTTCCAGGAGAGCACACTTCAAACGTAATTATTGTTTCCTGACCAACAGTTATGGAACTCTAGTAGAAATAGAGATAATCGAAAACGGATTAGATAAACAAGATAAATTTATCTTAAATTTATGCGTTCCTTTTATCGTGCAAGATGTGCTGTAATTAAACATTTCCGGACTTGTAGGAGAAACTGCATAAGGACATTCCAATCAAATTTCCAGAGATTTAATTAACGGGGAAAAAATCCCATACGATCAAAACTTATCAGAAAAAATATACGTTCAGAGGGAATAACACTAGTAAATAGGGAAATAATCAAGTTCCTGAAAGGAAAATAGCAACATAAATAACTTAATCTAACTCTCATAATAATGAGGAGAAACTTTTGCTTAACAAATTGGACGACAACCTGCTTCTTATTGAAAAATCACACAATATTGAGAAAAAACCTTCAAAAACTGAAGAAAACAAGAACACATATCTGCTTATGGACGGAATGAATAATATTATGCATGATAGCCTACTAGGTAAGACCAACGTTCAAGATACATACACATGTGTATATTTGGTATTCTACAGTGCGGCAACTAATGTCATCCAATTTTACCGAGAAACTCTGCACCCACGTGAACAATAGAAACGAGACAAATGCGGTTTTAAAGTACAACAAGAAACATGACACCCAATTTTCTGGTGTAATAAGCACGTCTTTTGAATCCCTTATGACCCAAATTAAATTTATGAAAGCTATTCAAAGTCAATGGAATCGGTATGGGAAGTAATAGTATCTAACGGAAGAAAGAAGTTTTTCAATCGCGTTTTGTCTGCAACCAGAGGGTGTAAGCTCATGATTCTGTTTACAGCAATATCTGAGGGATTGAAAACCCGATTGAAAAACTTCTTTCTTCCGTCAGATACTATTATTTTCCATACCGGTTCCATTGACTTTGAATGGTTTGATAAATTTAATTTGCTCCAGGAAGGATTCAAAAGACGTGCTTATTACACCCGAAAATTCGGTATCATATTTCTTGTTTCTTATTCGAAATGAAGAATATCACAAATCCTTAAACCGTTAGTTAACCTTCAATTGGAAAATCTGTTGCAACTTGGAAATAAACTTTTTTCCTAAAAAGATAAAAAACGTTCAAAATTCATATTGATTTTTATTTACTTCTCATTTTTCGGTTCCGAAATGGTTTCCAAATTAAAGAGCTAATAGCACCTTTTCATTAAAAAAAAAAAGGAGAAAAAGAAAAAATAGCTTTGCTATTTTTTGTACCTGAAATTTAATTTCTGAGTCTAGTAGTCGCCTCAGAATATTTTTTTCCCAAAAATTCTGCACAAAGGAAAATTTAGTTATCCATTCACCCATGAATTGTAGTACACGTTTTTTTTTCGAGGAAGAATTATATGGATATTTATTCCAAAATATGTTTATAGTCTTATAACAGCAAAAGAGCAACACCTAATAGTGTTCGATTGAATGGTGCTTCAATTTAGGTACAAAGTGTACATCATCATCATCATCATTGTCAACCATTATCAATCCACTGCTGGACGAAGGTCTCCCCAAGTTTCCTCCACAACGGTCTGTCTTGTGCCAGTCTCCTCCATGTCACTCCCGCATATTTACGAATTTCATCCACCCATCTCCCATGTGGTCTTTTTCTGGGCCTTTTCCTGTCCCTTGGAATCCAATCTAAAATTTCGGCTGTCCATCTATGGTCTGTCCTTCTGGCAGTATGTCCAGCCCATTGCCATTTCAGGGATTTAACTCTGATCATGATGTCTTCCACTCTCGTCATTTTTCGGATCCACGAGTTCCTCTTCTTATCTCTCCTGGTTATACCAAGCATGCACCTCTCCATGCTTCTTTGAGTTGTCTGCAGCCTTTGTATGTCTCTTTTAGTTAAGGTCCACGTCTCTGCACCATACGTAAGCACTGGAAGGATGCATTGATCAAACACTTTTCTTTTAAGACATAATGGCATATTGCTCTTGAAAATTATGCTGTTTCTTCCAAAAGCTCTCCAGGCAAGTTTTGTACGCCGATTAATTTCTTCATCAATGTGACCCTCACTTGATATCTGCTGTCCAAGATAAACATACGTATCTGTTATCTCCAGTTTTTCTCCATCAATCGATAAATCTTCATTTCTTGTAAAAGCATTGAACATCACTTTTGTCTTCTGAAAGTTCATTTTTAACCCCACTTCTTTACTCTTGTCAGCAAGTTCCTGGATCATACTCTGCAGCTCTGATGGGGTAGTTGCAAAAATAACTACGTCATCAGCAAAACGAAGGTGGGTTAGATAATCTCCATTAATCTTTATCCCCTTGTTTTCCCAGTTCAGTGATTGAAAGACATTTTCCAATGTGGCATTAAAGAGCTTCGGAGATATGGTGTCACCTTGTCTCACTCCCTTTCCAATTTTTATGTGTGTTGTATTTTCAAACAGCCGAATCTTTGCACTTGCATTTTCATAGATGTTATTAATAATATTAATGTATGCATCTTCAATACCGCAGGATTTCAGAGCCGTGGTAACTGCTGATGGTTTCACCGAATCAAAGGCTTTTTCATAATCGATAAAAGCCATGCACAATGGAAGTTCATATTCCCTCGCTCTTTCAATTAGTTCTCTCAGTACGTGGATATGATCTATTGTGCTGTAGCCACTCCTGAATCCAGCTTGCTCTCTCGGTTGAGCCATGTCCAGTGTTACCATTTAAGCGGTGTGAAAGAACTTTAGTGAAGATTTTATAAACTACTGATAGGAGGCTGATAGGTCTGTAGTTTCCGAGATCCTCAATGTCACCTTTTTTATGTAGCAGAATCATTGTAGCATTGTTCCAATCCTCAGGAATCTTCCCTTCATTAAGGCATCGAGTGAAAATTTGGGCGAGTACTGTTTCAATTTCTCCACTTGCTTCTTGTATGATGTCTATAGTAATTCCATCTTCTCCTGGAGCTTTCCCCCGCTTCATGTTCTTGATTGCATGAGCAACATCTGCTGGGAGGACTGGAAGAACTCTGGTACCTTTCATGATGTCTGGAGTACATGTATCATCCCTTTCATATAATTTGGAGTAGAAATCTTTCACTCTTGTCAAAATTTCGCCTCTATTTCTTGTTATAGAACCATCTTCTTTTCTCAGAGCCATAATCTGTTTTCTTCCCTTACTGAGATGTCCCTTTGCTATCTTAAGGCTTTGGTTGTTTTCAATTGCTTTCCTCACTAGCTCACAGTTGAATTTCCTTACATCTTCAGTGATACTTTTTCGTGTTGTCTTGCATAGCTCTATATATTCCACTTTGGAAGTCACATCTTCTTTAGTTGTCCTCATCTCTCTTCTTTTTTGCATCAACATTTTGGTTTTTCCTGATAATTTGTTCACATGCAACTTGTTCTTAGACCCAGCTAATTTTGTTGCTGTTTCCATTAGAGCTTTGGTTACTTTTCTGTTAACTTCCGAAATATCCACTTCTTCCGATGTTAGGCCTTCTAAAGCAGAGAATCTGTTCTTTAGTTCCAACTTGAAAGTATTACGGTGTTTTTTAAGGTTGGTTATGTCAATACATTTTGTTTGTCTTATGAGCTTGCCACGTTCAAGTTTAGTGTTGAGGTGCATCTTACATCTCACCAATCTATGGTCACTACCTGTGTTGAATTTGTTCAGCACACTGCAGTCTTCGATGACGAATTTTTTGTTACACATAATAAAATCAATTTCACTTGTCGTCCCAATTGGATGTCTCCATGTCCATTTCCTGTGTGGCTTTTTCTTGAAAAAGGAGTTTGAGATGAAAAATCCTTCTGCCTCTGCAAACTCAACGAGAGTATTTCCACGCTGGTTTCTGTTGCCGTGACCGAATTTACCTACTAAAGTTTCATTCTGTTGCCGTTGCCCTATTTTTGCATTGAAATCTCCCATAATTATCTTCAAGTGCTGCTTACCTACATAAGATATTAAAAATTTATGTGTACATAAGATATTAAAAATTTCATATTACAGATCTTACCAAGCCCAACAAATTATTAGCCCTCAGAATCACGTTGGGCAGCATTACTCCTACTTATATTTCGTTTCAAACGAAACCGCTTTGTTAAGTAATTCACATTAGGTTAACTGGGCCTGTTATAATTTCGTACTGTCATGTTACTTTTCCTTGAGCGGAGATGGGCGCGGATTCCTTTCTGATCATCAAATGTCCGCCCGAGATTGAGGCATGAGTGTAGTACCCAAATTTCGGTAGGTGCACCTTTCGCGTACTTAAGAGCTGAAATGTTTCTTCGGTCCCCTAAATGTGATTGAACAGTACCTTTTCACACATGAACAGTCCGTGCAATTTTGCATAATCCACGTAAAGTTTGCTATCTCTGAGGTTTTCTTTGTGATAATAAAATTTTGAATAAAAGTTTATTTTCCTTTGCGATAAATTCTGGTGTCCAAATTAAAAGTCAGGAAGACTATAGATGGAAAGTAACCCAAATCACTTAATTTATTGTTCACAGGACCTATGGAAATGTACATGAGAAAAATAACCGCAGTTAAATTTTAATATCTCTGGGTAAAATAAAGACAAATATACAATGGTTCATATGACGTGGGAAAATGCAAATGTGGGAACCATAACGCGATGCTGTAAAACAAAAGATAATTTGCATGAAATACGAAGCAGTGCTTTTGTGGAAATGAGCGTGAACGGAAGAAATTCAAAAAGTGACATTTTTTCCCGTCATCGCACCTTGATAGTAGAAAAATGTACATTTTATTAAAACATTATGTCTGAAAGTCAGCAAGTGGATGTGCTCACAGTTTGTCGAATTTTTGGACTGTTGCAATCGTGGTAGACGCACATAAAGTTACCTGAACCAGTGCAGTGAATAACTCTGTTTATACCCTGCTCACTTCGTTAGCACCAAATGCCAGAGTTCTCTGGTTCAGGCAACATCGAGACTGGGACTAAAATCAATGGACCAATATCACGCTTGTCCAATGAATCTAGCTTCAATTTCGAAGATAACAGCCGTCTTGTTTTCATCCGGACAGGAGATAAAACTCGTTTTCCTTCCATAAAACATCCGATAAATTCATCATTACACAGGTGGTGTTGTACTGGTTTAGGGTGACATTATGTCTATAGGGCGCGAAGAATTTCATGTCTCTTTTGGTGAAAGTTTTGAAGGATGGAGATGCAAAGACGAAATTCTTGATCCCGATGGTGATCAAGAATTTCGCGTCTGTAAATCCTTAATCCCTTTTCAGTGCGTGTTCAACTACACAAGCAATTTACCTCACGACAATAGCAATCGACGGATCAGGTGTACATTCGCCACTACTGCTTACCCTGGTCGTTCCAAAAACCTCTTCAAGATATAAATAAAAAGAATAACTGAATTTTAGGCTATCATCATAGAACAATCATTCACAAGCAGAAAGTAGCTTGTCAAATAATTGCGGGAAATGCACCGTAATGGGAACAGGAAAAATTATTTATCACCACACAAACCTAATAACCACATCGTGGAATGTGGCAAGCAATATCTAAAAATCTGTAGGTTGACGACATGAGAGCGTTACTCCTTCCCCGCTTAAGGCAATACAATTTGCCGTGTTTCATAATCACTTTCAGAAGTGAAACATACGGTCATCATTTAACTGATAAATTGCTGACAGAGGAATTTGTTGAAACAATATATCGGGGCAATTTAGCTTTATCTGGCAGTAATTTTTTGAAAAAATGCAATGAATAAAAAATATCTTTCTATTTCAGAGGTTTTTATAAACGTATTGTGTTGTTGTTGTTTCTTTTTATATTAAATTTGCATTTGTCATAACCATATTATTTCATTATTATCTTTCATTACTTACCTCATACCCATACGCCAAAATCACATTTTGAATGAAACCGTAGAAGAAGCAAAACTTTATTTTTAATTTCGCAATTGTCGAAATATCGATAGCCATCCATGGATTATTGGAATGCTTCAGACTTTGCGGACACACTCTCACGAAATTTCTCATACATATGCAGTATCACAACCGACTTACGTGTTCTGGAATAATGTGGAACACAGAAAGTTTGGTCAAATCATATGTCTCAGTTAAGGAATTATTTTCTTGCAATTGTATAATGGAACAATTCTTCAATGAACAGGTTTAATAAATGTCGCTTTGGTTCAAATATTACAGAGGAATTTCACAGGGGGGTCTGTCATGTAATGTGCGCATCGAGAATTAGTTTTTCTGTTACCTTTAAGACCTTTTTTGCCAAAGGTATCACTCGGGAATTTCGGGATTATTAATAAAACTAGTTCAACTAAGGTGACCATTGAAAGCAGAATGATAAATTGGACGCATTAGAACAAGCAAGTGATCCTTCCACGGCGCTACTAAAGAGCGATGAGTGTTCAAAGGTTCAGGTAAAGAAAACTATATTGTTTTCGATTTTCGATCAAAGGTAATCGCAGCACTTTTTGCAAGAACTAGCTTGTTGTATGACCGCAGAATTTTATCGTTGTAAATCAACGTTTTTAAATAGTTGCTATATTCAAACGCAAATACTCTGTATGTTCTCTTTTACTTAAAAATGGATATTTTTTGTAAAAGATTTAAACAAGAAAATTTATAAATGTGAATGTTTTCCACGTTGCATCTTTATTAGCTTCATGTCTGAAGAATGCCTTTGATTAGACACGCTTGTACGTCGATTAGTCAAAGATCACGTGAGATCGATTTTTATCCGGCTACAAAATATTTGTTTTGGGCTCAGGTCTCAATCCTATCTGTTTTTTGCCAAACTGTAACTACAAACCTAAGCGACCATATCCTTGTTCCAATTCCCAGAATATAACCAAGTGCACAAGGGACCAGTTTGGGTCAGCTGGCAATTTACGCTTACCAGCTTCCAGTTTGTTGACGTGAATCCATGCAACTAGCTCATTCTACACAAAATCGCACTCATTTTAGTCCCCGACCTCATTTTTCGCTATACGTCGTGCATTTGCCTTTCAGTAGGTATCGAAATGAATACGAAATGCTAACTTAAACTTAAGCCTGCCTTTAGGCTCATATTATAAATACCAGTTCAAAAAATATAACGCACTACGTTTTGGGGTACGTGATTGTCTAAAAGCGTAGAACCTTCTTGCGATGGCTTTGCCTGAAGTAGAAGGGATGAGTTAATTCAACTGCTTAGTAAATGGTGCAATTTCAACAGTATAAAGTGCAGCTTAATTCTAAAACGATCGGCTCAACGCGTAAAGTAAGTAACAGCAGTGTTGCCGCTCCCCTTTGCTGAGCACAGCAACCAGCTTACCTATTATCTTCCTCACCATGAAGTTTTTCTATACTCTAGTGAATTTCCAAATGTTTCTCCTCAGTGGGCACAATACGTACGATTCTATCGTGGGGCTATTGCAATAGGACTTACTAGATGAACCCTTCAGCCTATATAGCAACAAGCGCGTTTTTAGAGTTGTCATTCTTTTTAAATGTCATGTCAGACGGTGTTGGAAATACGCCGGCAGGCGGCACAGCAGCGGAGGAGAACGGGGAGACGTGTGAAAAGAGAGAACAAGTGAGAACTGGTGACGAAGGAAGGACAGGATGTTTAAGTGTCTCTGGGTGTGTTGTTATATAATTCCATTTATAATATAGTCGTAATTAATTTTAATTATTAAGAACATTAGAAGTGTGCGAACCCTCATTGGATTAAACTGGATTGTTTTTACCCGTCCCTGTGAACAGGAGTGAATCACGATGCGGGAGAGCCCTGTGCACGAACTCACGCAAAAGGTACGAAGTCAAGTTTTATTACATATGATTATCTGAATTGAACTGAAACCCGAAAAGTAAAAACAGACGCTCACTGGGTCTCGTTCATTTAACAGATTCTTCCTAATAGCTGTTCATTTCTTTCCATAATTTGTAATACCAAGTTCATTTACAACATTGAAACCTTTCTTCCAAATATCCTTTTATTACATGGTTTTCTTCGAAGTGATTAAAATATTAATCGTGGTCGTTGATAAATATTGCAAATATATGCTCCCGACAAACGACAATTCGTGATTTCGTTAAGATAGACAATTTGAGCTGCCTCTGTGGCTCAGTGGGCAAAGGTGTGGCTTGTGACGCATTCGTTCGAGATGGATTTGTGTTCGAAATCCGGGAGTATCATGCATGGCTTGTTTTCACGGCCCTGTTTTTTCCGGTTCCATTTAGTCAGTGACCATAAAATTGGATACAGGCGACTGCTTACAACCCCCTGGACATCATATTAATACACCTCAGAAAACTGTACTAAACTTTCCATGTTAGTGTTCTGTAGCACAGAGGACCGATCAAGTAATTCTGCATTAAAATAAACAAACCATCAGGCAAATGTATTCCCTCCACAGCAACGTCTTGCACGAGCCACAACAAATGCTCTTACAACTGCGCATTGAAATGGATACCTCTGACTATGTTCCGTATAAAAAGGACTTTACTGGAGAAAATTTAATCGCGAAAGAAATTACCAGATTTCAGTGGATATTATATTCAATTTAGTTGAGTAGTAAGATGGAATTTTTCAAAATAACTGCACAGATTTTTAAACTCAGACATGATCACAGAGAAACCTAAAACACGGTAATGTGTCCTGTGATTTTACCGGAGGAGCGGAATGGATGACAAATGATATAACATGAGCAAACAGGAGTGAAACAAATCGGGAACGTCAGACAAAACTAACTACAAAAGGAAAGAGAAGTGCATTTTTGGGGTTTCCAAGATACCAGGATATCTTACATGTCAAGTTTAATTTACGACCAAAATGAGCAACTAAATTAGGTGAACGCAGTTTCCCGTTCCTAATTTAGGGCCAGTTGTTTAAGAGAAGGGAAAAAGCTAATTCTGTAAAGCAAACACACTCTTCATATCTTATAGGAGATTCAAACTTGCACCGATCCGAACTAATGCTCAGGGACACTCGCTTAAAAAACTGCACCAATGGGGCGGCATTCGATTTTTGCGCCTTTAGGTAACAACAATATTTTTTTATCCTATGATTTATTGCAGCAAGTATCATTTCGGGGACTCAATATTTTTTACATTGCTTCTTTTCCGATTGAACCTAATGCTTACAAAGAGTGCAATAGTCTTGTCTTTTATTCGTCTTCAAGAATGCGAGCAGCATAACGAGCAAAACTGCAACAATTAATGGGATAAGTATGTCATTGAATATCCATGAATGTTATTAAATTCAAAGAAAAATAAACTTAAGAATTTCACCTTAAATTCCTGTAGTCCGAGGAATTTATAGAATATAGATTTAATTATAAGACTCCACTAACAATAGATGCTTTGATACAGAAAAGACTTGTTAAATATGCATTTGCTTTACTAGACATAACTCCTACCAATTACCTGGCTTACAATAATTGTACCATATTTTCTGCATAATATAGTAAATGCATTTTTATTTCTTTACGCCACTAACAAACCTCTGAGGTAATTTTGATTAGGTTTATCTTTCTGGTAAAGTGGTTCAAACATCAGTTAATTCATGGAATTCAAAATGGCAGGTTAAAAGAATACGGAAAAAGGCAGGAATTACTCTCCAATCTGTTAATTGCCGAGTTCAAAGAAGCCACAGAATGTGATTTTTTTCAAATTATAAACACGAAATAAATATTATGCTATATTGCAGAACAGATGATACTAAATTATTTCAGCAATATTGCTTGCAAATTTTAAAGGATCAATAGAGGAATACTTTGGACTTAACGTCATTTTGTATATTTGGAATATTTAATCATTCTTATTGGAGAAACACTTTTATTATTCCTATTATTCCTTAATAATCCATTGAGTTTATTGGCGAACGCAGATATTTTCTATCATGCTATGAGATTTTAAACCTCGTAATATCTAAAGATGTGAAATCAAACAAAACTGTGTACACAGAAAATAATGAAAATTAAAAAACGAAAAAAATAAAAGCAGCAAATCCTAAAATGGAAACATGTTGTTCGGCGTTCTATTGTTAGTGGCCAGTACAATACCTAGAGATAACTGGAATTTAAAGGACAAATTGAATTTCTTAATTAACTTAACGAAATTTCAACATCAATTACAGGTGTAGTACAAACCGTCATCATAGAGAAAGTAATACATGGATAGATTAGGATTTTTTTGTTGATATACCTAAGATTCAAATTAAAGAGCATCAAGTGCTCCTGATTATAGACTTTCAGCTTCCTTACATTTCTTAAAATTCGATTTCTCAGTATTGTATGTGACAATTCATAAAGGGTTTTTATCACTCAAGTTCCGATGATTGACGATAATAGTCTCACATGCAGTCATGAAAGAATTTGTCTAATGTCACAAGTATGGAAAAAAAACTGAAACACCATATATCTTTCTGAAGTTGTGTCCGCAGTATTTTACTGTGTTTTAACAATCTAGAATTGGAATTTTATTTACAGGGAGTGGAAACCCACTTGCTTCCCCGGATGGAAAAGGTGAAAGAATAAATGCATCATGAAATCTTTACTTTGTTTTAAGAAGTTTATACTCTTTTCCAGATAAACAACTGGTGGAATGAATTCACATAATGGACGGAACATTAGAGATGTTGTTTATTGATAAATCTGATGTGGGTATAAGGTTTAATACAGTACATTAGAAGCTTCCCATATGTATTGAAAATTTCACGGCTTGACAAGGGCACGACGGCTACTCCATTTTTTTCAAGCGCGTGGAAAAAACTCACCAGAACGCCAGAACTGTGAAGATGTCACAATGGTTTGAATGTCTACGCCCTATTAAAAATAAATTAAAAAATAAATTGCACGTTCGAGAGCATAAATTGCACTTTAGAATGCGAGTGCAGTAATTTGTCTTCTAGGACTGTGATTTCTTACAACATGCTGTTTTAGAAATTTTAATTTATATTGTTCTTTGAAATCCCGTGATTAATATCTGTCACGCTGTATCAAAATTTGAAACTTTATTTCGTTATTTCGTATATACCTGATTAATTATCTCTAATTCCTTTGAAACGAACGTAGAATTCAGAAACGGTGTATTCATTTCAGCGAAACATTTTGGCCAGCGCAGAAGCGTTCATCTCCATGTTACATGAGTAAAAAACAAAATGATATTGTAATATTGTTATAAATACTTTAACTAATTCTTAACAAATATTGAAAGTTGTTTAAGTATGTAATTAGCGTATGTTACGAAAATATAGGAGAAGGCTCAATATAATATGAAATTAAAAGAACATTTCATAAAATTTCGGGATAATTGAGTTCATCATTTTACGTTCTCCACAGCATTTCGAGGAAGAACGACTTAGAGCTCGTTCAAAATTTAGATGTTAACCTCCTAGTAACGGGAGACGTGACATCAGCTTAAAACAGAGCCATTCCGACCAACAGCGGAACTATGAAAGGGAAAACCATAACTGCATGCTGGTCGTTTTACATCCTGTACATGACTTGCAGTGAGAACGACAGAGAGATCGTCCAAATTTAGATGTTAACCTCCTAGTATCGGGAAACGCAACATCAGCTCAACACAGCGGCAGCACGGGAAACGCCAGAACTATGAAACGGAAAACAAAAACTGCATGCTGGTTGTTTTGCATCTCGCACAGCACTTCCAGATAGAACGACCGACGGGCTTGTTGAAAAGTACACGCTAAACCACTAGTACTAAGAAAAGCTACATCTGTTTTTTCCTCAGGTCAGCCTTGTGAACAGCAGAACGTTGAAATCCAAAACAAAAACTGCATGCTACTATCACATGATGCTTAAAACTAAGACGATATGTTGTAGAAGTTTATATCACTAGTTCCAAGAACCATTACTTAATGTACGGCAGATGATGACAACACCCCGTATTCTAATAAAAAGGACGGCAGTCAGTCGCCTCACTGAATGTAGTTTGGTAACGGTTCTTTGCGGACCATTCGGAAAAGACAGAAAATTCCAAAGCCTTTTTTTAGCAGTGCAGTTATTTGTATCGGTCTCATAAATCACTCTGAAACAACCAGAAAAGTAAAGTTATTTTCCTATAGTTTAGGTATATAACAATTTCCGCTTTTTTCGTTTTCGCCACACAATGCTTTTTGTTGAACAGAGGTCCTCTCCTCCATCCTGTGGAGAAGTTATTGGTTCTATAGCGTGCCTGCAGGTCATCTAAAGAATTCAGAAATTAAAACAAGGCGCATCAACTGTACATTTACAATTGTTTATATCTTACTGTGGCACATGTGCTTAAAGCTCTAAAAAGGTATTTTAATACATAGACAGGAAAAATTACTGTGTCAGAACGTTTTTAATAATTCAGTTCATTCCTTTCTATTACGAGGTACATAAACTTACAGATACTTAGTTATAACAAAACGTACAGGTAATTTATTTCTTTGGCTGTTAAGAGGTAGATTGAATGGGAGTTTATTTCTTCCCTGGTAAACAAATCGACCACTCAAACATTATACATGGCCTTTAATATTTAACATTTTGACTACCGTTAGAATCATTAGCAGCATTTAGTTGTTACCGCAGTAAATTTAAAAAAAGTGCATTTCGACGGAATAATTCAAGCAACGAAAATTTTCTGGAATATCGGTGATCTTTCTTTTTCGGGATACATTTTATTGTTGTCTAAGAATCTGATGGGTCACCATTTTTCTCGCGCCTTTTCCAAAACTTATTCAGCTTGTATTTTCAAAAATCTGGAAAATAATGTTGTTTCATCTTTCTTCTGACAACTTTAATTAACGCGAAAGATAACATAGATATCATATTTTCTAAAGCATCATTCGCAGTACTTCAATTTCTCTTATTTAGATTCCAAAAACTTAAATTCTCTGATCCATACAACATAAACCGATACCTGTGAATCTTATGCAATGAATCTAACATTCCCGTTATGCCGTCTACAACATTATCTCTTTTCTGAGCATCACAGTTGCGTAGCTTCTTAAGTCAAGTTCGAATTATCCGTACTAGCACGTAACGTCATACGTTACGATCTAATCTATACGGGCAACAGGTCATAGGCACACGTTCTTTGAGAAATGATATGGAACCGATCTTTTTTCGCTGGCAAAATAGAGCGTTTTTCCTGAAAGGTAGTCATATAAACCGTTTATTCACGCCAATCTCAGACATAAGATCCTTCTTCGTGTAAGTTGACACAGAAATGTTTTTTGCTCTGGCAATAGTTCCCAGGTATGGAAGAAGAAGCAATTTTTTGAGCAACAGCAAAGTTCAAAAACTATTCACATAGTGTAAGAACGGCGATATGTCCTATATCAAGTAAATCCCGTTTTCAGTTATTTAGGCGACACTGCACTATCTCAGCCAATGTATGCTATCCAATGAAGAAATAAGTACGTGTGTCTTGTGTAATGCGTTTTTCCAGTTTATACTGCGAAAGTTTGTTATGTGTACAGTCCGGAAATCTTCCGGTCAGTCATTTAATAATATAATTTAAGTTCAAACTACGTCATCCAGAGATTTTGTTTTCCCTGACGAAGCTCTGTCTGCGTTCCTCTTTTATTTTTCACAATATGTGTAATCCTATGCTTATGAATGCAGTAAAATTAACAGTCTCATACTTCCACATACATAAGTGAACTTCTTATATCACAGAGCTAATGAATGGTGTAAAACACATAATTGCAGTGTAACACAAGACATACGGTAAATGCCTAATTGAATATTTTTTTGCATACATTAAAGTGAAAAAAAGAGCTTTTTTTAGTCTTTTAATCCTTATTTAAATATAATTATAAACCCTTATCAAAATCAGAAAGATCTTTGACATCTTTTGATACTAAACATGCAAGTGTGGTATGTATTATAAGAAAATAATACGATTTTGTTTTTAGGTGTTATTCGGGTAGAAGAAAAACAAGTCCAAAAACGTATCGACGGTTCAGGTGTTTCATCCCAGCGGTGTCTGATGAACAAATTTTTCAGTTGCTACGCGTTGTTTATATTATGACGTGGACAGAGCGATTCCATCGTCTATTTACGTTATCTCAACGCACTTGAACTATATTCACCTTATCACTTAGTTAACGAAACATTTTTTACAATTTTCACAAATATCTGCGGCGAAAAGACCACAGACTATATGAAAGAACATAAGTACGCCGAAGAATGTCTGCAAAACAGACAGTAGTGACGTTATAGCAGAATATCTAGAGCCTAACGTATGGATGAAAACTTAAAAAAACAACATATCACTCTATTATCAGCCAAGTACGATAAAGAGAAAGAAGAGGGATGATATTCTGATCGAGAAAACAGAAATAAATTATAGATTTTCGAATTGTGGACTAATATAGTTTGAGTTACTAGCCCTTCACGATCGCTTTCCTATGAACTACACAATACTTGTTTATAATGTACTTAGTAACGCAAGGTAAAATAAGCTAAAACGAGAAACCAGAATTCCGCGTAATTGTAAACTACATGGCTCCAAAGGTAGACTGTACTGAATTGAGATAAGAGTAAATGTTATCCATAACGCCCTTCAAAACTGGGACCTCGAAAAATTTCCAAAAATTGCGTTCATCAGGATAGGATTCAGACTAACTGCATCTATTGCTCGACGGGTGCAAATTTGAACCACAAACACCGTTTCATTTCAAAAGCAGTAACAAAAGTTATTTGTGTTAACAAGTGGTACAAAGAAATCGACATCTAGAAAAAATGGGATGTGTTTTAGAAATATGTGATACTCTAGATGGCAATTATGCAACCTATTCATACTTATACAACTTCAATTATTTAATCAGTGTAATTTTTTTTATATTGAGGTAACGATTTGCAAAAACACACAATGACTCAATGCCGAGCTTTCAGACTTTGCAAACATTGACTTGCAAGTGAGAGAAGCTCATAAGAATTTTTGTGTACAGTGGCCACGCCGCAACTCATTCCAACAAATGTATATTCAAGATTTAAATATATAAATGAAAGTTAAAATATTTAACTCAAAGTTATAAATTGAATACTGAATTTTTTTATCAATCGTGGCACAAAATTCAATGAGCATATATGAACCCGCTAGTACGTGAATTGTGTATGATAAAATTGTGTTCTCATTCTCATTGTTACACCGCGTAGTTATTTGACGCAATGAAGTTGCTTTGTTACAACGTACAATGCCATCTAGAAGCGTTGCACTCAAATGTCGAGCAGTCGTTTCCGCCCCAAGCAGGCGGGCTGAGTGCGTGTTTCGTTATTTGTGCCCCACACATTGCACGCCTGTAAAAACACTCTTCTGACAGTGACGCGGATTAAAGCAGCGTCTTCTCGCTCCGAGTGAATTGCTTTAACCAGCTACCATACACCGACGCGATGTATCTTCGCGGAGTTGCCTTCTTCACCTCTGTAGTACGTACGACACACGCCCTCTACACAGTCATTCGTGTGTTCCCGTTTCTGAGACGGTTGCATCTAAATTTCCAAGATACGGTAAAACATATCTTTCAAACACGCTTAAATATCGTGTGTTTCCCATTTTGCTTCTACCTAAGATTCCCGAAAAAAAGTTCCATTTCAGTGTAAATAAACAACGTGCGTCAAGTTATTAATATTTACGACTAGCCATATCATACACAGTCGAGTCACATTATTGTGATCACCTCCTACTTTTGAGTTCAACAGCTCGTAGCCAATGAAGGAAGGCACGTGTTGTGAGCTGTCTTAGAGGGCAAATAAGGTGTGCTGTAGGCAATCTGGAAATATATCACTCGTTGCTATCATGAACAAAAGGAGTGATTTATAAGATTCGCAAAAAGGGATGATTATAGGCTTTCGGGACAAGGGTGGCAGTATGTCTGAAACAGGCAGTTTGGGGACTGTTCGCGTGCTCCTGCGGTCAAAGTGGATCGTGATTGGAGAAGCAGCACCATTGCGACTAAGCGATGTGGAAGCTGCCGAGCAGCACGTGCTATTGATGTAAGAGTTGAAAGTCGGCTCGGAAGGTGCGTGAGGACCGATCGACACGCTAAAGTGGAGCGACTCACTGGCCGAATGAACCAGCTTCTTAAACGACAGTTCAGCGAAACCTGTTGCGTATGGCGCTCCGATTCACGCGGATGGTAACTTCACCTATGCTAACGAAGGTGCATCGGCAGAAAAGACTTACATTTGCACGGCAGTACCGAAATTGAACCTCCGCTGTTTGGCAAAGGATTGCCTTCTCCAATGAATCCCGTTTTCTGCTTGTCGAACGTATTGACGTTAGCGTGCAAACACTCTTCAACCATTTTTGGAAGAGACGAAGTTGGCGGGTGCAGTGTCATGGTCTGGGGAATGTTTTCGTGGCATTCCCTGTGTCCATTCCTACCTATGGAAGGCTATACGGACCGAATTCGTTATTAATTATTCCTTGCAGACCACGATCATCCATACATGCTGATTGTCTTCCCTGGGGCGGATGGGATCTTTTAGAACGATAACGCGACGTGTCACACAGCTAGAAATGTCCCAGAGTTGTTGGAAGAGCACGAAGGAGACTTCAAGGTACGTACACGGCCCCCAAATTTCCCAAAATTAAACCAAATTGAGCATCTGTTGGATCATCTCGATCCTGTTGTACGCTCTATGGGTCACACGCACCCTCCAGGAGCTATCAGATGCACTGCAGTAAGCATGCATCCACATATCTGTGAACACCTTCCAGCACTTTATTCAGTAACTCACAGCCCGTATAGCTGATTTCTGCCCTGCAAACGGCGATTTCTTTGGATATTAGTTGGTGGTCACAATAATGTGACTCGAGGTTTATTATAAACTAACTTGAAACACACGTTTAGTGTTATTTCTGTGACAGTCTTAATATATATCTATATCCAACATCTAAGTTACAAATTATTTTCATGGAAACTTAACATAGATAGAATTAGAATCATTTTAAAAGAGTCCTTCAAGTCCAAGCGACATAAGAACTGGCTGGAACGACTTGAGCAATGCGATTCCGTAAATGTTATATATCCAAAGTCATGAAATGTTGAATGAAGTATATATCTAAATACATTAAAACGATGGTATGTACATAATGTATATCTACTCTAGCTTTTCGCGTCTCAGTTTTTCATTTCCATCTTGGTAATGCTGTTGTATGAAAAGCTGTTGAGGGTGGTGGACCAAGATGACTCCTCGTTAGAATCCCTGACGAGACACTGTGATCTGCTTTTTCTATGACGCTCGATCAAACAAGCAGTGGATCTAAATTGGAAATTACAGAGCGCCAGTATGAGTAATTTTGGACTAAAATTTTAATACGCTTTAAAAAAAGACAGGTTTCCATGTCATTTGGAAATAAAAACTCCCGTTTAGAATCCTTCATGACTGCTCACCTTAGAGCGCATCATTACTTGAAAAATAACTTTCCTTTAGCGCGCTGGTAAAACATTTGTGAACATTATATCTCGTGTCATCCTGAGTAGACAACTGTTGAAACATACACTGCTGGTCACCCAAAATGCAACACCAAGAAGGAAGTATCCGATTGGCCTGAAATTCGCAGCATGCGTCGCCCGCGAGAAGCACTATGAGACGAATGGTGCACAGAAGGCGGGGTGTAAGTAGGGTGTGACGCCAGACCTGTGCGAGGGAAACTTCCTGATGCCTCGTAGCAGAATACGGCAGTCATTCCAGCACGTTTCAGAGTTCGACAGACGACGAATAGTGGCTTATCGCGAAACGCTTCATCGTACCGAGACATCGGTGCCCGTGTGGGACGACATCCAGCCACAGTGAGACAAGTATGGATTCCGTGGGTGCAGGGGGAAGGACGGACCAACGTGAGCGATTGCCGCAGCCGCGGCACACCATTGATCGAGAGGACCGGCATGTTGTGCGGCGGGCATTGACGGTTCACACCGTCGCATCACGAACGTTAGCGCAAGAATTAGGAAGTGTTGCAAAACAACCTGTAGCAGCACGTACCGTTCGACTTCGTCTGCAGGAGCGGGGACGTGTCGCACGGCGCTCATTCCTCTGATTACCATTGATGTTACACCACCGAAGGTATCGGTGGCAGTGGACCGTTGAACGCTGCACCTGTATTACGGAATATCACGACATTGTGTTCTCCGACGAATCCCTCTTCTTCCTGGAACACCACGATGGTCGGATCCGCGTGTGGCGGCACCGCGGTGAGACACTGCATGACGCTTGCATTATGCATCGCCATACTGGCTCGTCGCCTAGCGTTATGGTCTGGGGCGCAATTGGATATGACACACGCACCCCTCTGGTACGCATTGCCGGTATACTCAACAGCCACCGCTACATCTCCGACGTTTTGGAGCTTGTAGTCCTCCCTCACCTGCAGGATCTGCAAACTGATACGTTTCAACAGAACAATGCGCGTTCGCTCGTGGCATGCATGTTGAACAATTCTTCACGGTCCACCAGGTGTCACTGCTGCCGCTGCCCGCATGTTCTCCCGATATGTTGCCCATCGAACACGTCTGGTCGTCTGGTAGTGGCCCGATATGCACCATCCGCGGCTACGCCTGATGAACTGTGGCATCGTGTGGAAGAGCCTGGACCAACATACCCCAAGCCTACATCTAAAGCCTCTTTCGTTCGATGCCGCGGCGTGTAGCGGCCGTTATTGCCAGCCATGAGGGCCACACGAACTGTTGATGTCTGCGTTTACCGCAAGCCGCACGGGCCTGTAAGCTCAATCGTTTCATCTTTGTATCTGTTGTTATGTGTCCAGTAAATCTGACTTTGCTATCTCGTGTCCTTCTTCGTGTTGCATTTTTGTGGCCTGCAGTGTAGGACGGCCTGATTACAACGTCTCTGAGAAATACAAGACTGGTATCAATCCGCGACTCAATGCTGGCTCTAACTCCATCCACTCATTTATGGCTTTATGAGCTAAGGAGACTCTACTTTCTTATCTGAGCTCAGCTGGTGCTAGGTGCAGCCCCGTTGTGTTTTTGAGATTGTAAATCACTCTCTCTCTTCTTCTCGGGCGAACATTGGGACGTCTTCCTTTGTACCCCCACAGTCCTTCGTGGACAAGTAGCGTCCATTGTCCTCTTGTAACAATTAGCAGCAAAAAGGTCGACTGCTGTTTATTGAGTAACTTTTAATAACAGATATATTTGTAAAACTTTTTCTGGCATTTTGAAATTTGTTTCAAATAGAAATTTTGCCCGACAAACTGCTGAGCAATGAAACTGCATTCTCAGCTGTAAATCGTCTGCTTTTCACTTTAAACGCACAGAACTGCGCTTGGTGATGGAGGTAGATCTTCCCTACATTTCATAGTGGTACAATATTGGGTTGATTACGAGTAGACATACACGTAAAATTACAATCAGCATTAGGTGATGTTCGTGCAACAATTCATCCATTATTCACTTAATTCGCAACATTCCAAATTGCAACCAAAACTTTCGTTTTGATTCCTAGCAAAACAAAAACTGAATTCCAAATGCTTCATAAAAACAAACAGCTTAATTATTAACGTATATCATTTTCAAAAAAACAGTGGTAGTTTCTAAACGTTTAAGTACTTATTTATATCCCCGGAAATATTCCTTAAAATAGTTAAATTTCCGAACATACCTATGGCATGAAAGGGGAAGTTTTGTTCCTTTCAATGCTTTTATTGGTACAAATCACAGCGTTTTTCGTTTGTGTGGAAACCATTAACATTAATACGTCCACGTTAAGTAGTGACCTATGAAGTACTTTGGCTCTATGCAAAACGTGAGAAATCTGAATTCCCAATCAAATAATTTGCGCAGCTTTTCACGAACACTGTAACGTGCCTTCGAATTAAAAAGAAAGTTTCGCCAAGAATTAGCACACGATAGTTTGTTCCGCAAACCAAAGCAACGTTTCTTCGTTTTTTCTAACCAGAATGGATGAAACATATCTTGCTGTAAATAAAATAAACCTCATCTATAAAGCCACTCCCTTGTGAGGGTTAGCCAAAAAGTCATAAAAATGGAAGTTATTAAATTGAAGAACTGGTAACCTAAGAAAACTTTCAGCGAGCGTTTCCAAAAACAACGGAGTTCGTTACAGGACTACCCAAAGGTGAGAAACTCTGTATAATGATCAGGTTAGACAAAAGCACTTCTGTAATCGAAGTAGTGACACATGATTTTTAGCACGTCTTTTGTAAAAAAATATCGTGCTTATGTTACCGGTTTGTCCGTCCGTCCGTCCGTCTGTACCCACGCTATCTCTGCAACTATTAGTCCGATTTGAAAAATTCTTTTTTGCATTGGGAAGCTTGAATAATGCGAATGATGATCCTTTATTCCGTTTTATTTTTACGATGTACAATTTCGCCGCTAGAGGGCGAAAAGGCAGATGATGTCGAATTCAAAAATAACTTTTATTCCAAATATTTGCTTCTAAACATCCAATTGAAAAAAATATTTTATCATTCGATCCCATTTATGTCGAAGAGTATTTTAGATATAGTTGCTTTTTTAAATTACGCATAGATTTTCCGCTAGGGGGTCTAAAAATAAATTACATTCTCCCCGATAACTCTTCTTCTAAAACTCCGATTTGAAAAAAATTAGTTCAGGGGATGCACCTCGTGATGGAAAATCTTTTGCATATAATTTCAAAGTTTTGGTAAAGAATACTTTAGCCATCAGGTGGCGTAAGTGTTAATTTACGCTCCTGACGTATTTGACATGAAATCTGAGCTTCTAAAATATCGATTGAAGAAATTCTTTCGTGGACTGATGTCACTCACATCGATAAACCTTTTTGGAATATTTTTCTTCTTAAAATATTCCACAGTTTCTCCGCCAGAGGGCGTAGATGTACATTTTTTTAATATATCTACTCCTATGAGTCCGATTTGAAAAATAACTTCTTTGTTGGAGAAGGATTTCAGTGTGACACGTTTTACATATAATTTCATAATTTTCAAGTAATTCCTAGACTTTTCGCTAGGGGGCGTAGAAGTAAATTCAGTTTCTCCCTGTATCTCTGCTTCTAAATCTCCGATTTGAAAAATTTGTCTGCACCGGATACAGCTCCTGATGGGAAATCGTTTGCACATAATTTCAAATTTTTGTAAAAAAAATAGTTTGGCCGCCAGGTTGCGTAAACCTTAATTTCGACTTCTGATGTATTTGCAGCAACATATGAGCTTTTAAATTGTCAATTGAAAAAAAACGTCGTTTGTTGACCGATACTACTCATGTCGACAAACGTTTTCGGAACATTTTCTTCTCGAAATAATGCATGGTTTCTACGCCAGGTTGCGTAAATGAATATTTTATTTCTGTCAATATCTCTACTTCTAGGAGACCGATTTGAAAAATTCCTTCTTTGTGGGACGGTGTTTCCAATGCGAAATGTTTTGCCTATAAATTCAAAATTTTCAAGTAAATCATAGACTTTCCGGTAGGCGGCACAATGGTAAATTGCGTTTTCTGCGTTATCTCTGCTTGTTATACTCCGATTTTAAAAATTATTCCTGTATCGCATACGAGACCTGATGGAAAATATTTTCACATAATTTCTAATGTTTGGTAAAGAATGGTTTTGCCCCCAAGGGACAATGGCTAATTTCTGCTTCTGATGTATCTGTAGCAAAATCTGGGCTCCTAAAATCTCGACAAATTTTTTTTCTTGGATCGATACCGCTCATATGGAAAAACCTTTTGGAATACTTTCTTCCTAAAATATTGCATGATTTTCCATACCAGGGGTCGTAAAGTCACATCTTAGTTTTGTCGATAACTCTGTTTCTAAGAGTAAGATTTGAAAAAATTATTTCTATTTTGGAGAGCGTTTCCGGTGTGAAATGTTTCTCATATAAACTCATACTTTTTCTCAACGCACAAGTCTGCAACCATAGAGCGTAAGCTCACGATTTCGTTTACAGCAATATCTGAGGAAAAAAATCCCTATTGAAAAACTTCTTTCTTCCGTCAGATACTATTGTTTTCCATACCGGTTCCATTGATTTTGAAAAATTTTCATAAATTTAATATGAGTCAGAACGGATTCAAAAGACGTGCTTATGACAATCTAAAATTCGGTGTCATCTTTCTTGTTTTAATTGCGCATGGTTACTAATTTAAACACCAACAGTATCATATTCCAATTACTGCAAATTCTTTCGTTAAATGAGTAATACTTCTACCAAGATCATTGTCTCCGTATTTGCGGTTCAGCAATATTTCAGCGAAGTAAATACACAAAAACCGGATTGTATTAACAACAACAACAAAAAAAACAGAATTGGACGAACATTCTTAAATTACCAGATCGAACTGACGTGGTGATTTAATATCTTAATTCATATTTTGAAAGTTATTTATTCGTCCACAGTTCGAATTAATAATTGGCTGTTAAATTTATTATTAATAATTTACCTTCACCTTAATGACTGAGTGTACAGGACCATCATTTCGAAATTTGTTGCTCTGTCCTCGAAGGGGTCTATAGCTATTCTCTGAATTGGAAAGTGATCATCTTGTATTTCCATTCTGACCAAATCTGAATTTCATGCTTTGAATACTGACGAATGTGCGTTACGTAAGCGAAATCTCTCTGCATTACATAAGAAAATTCCTGAAGAGTATGCAAAGGTAATTACCCTATGTAAAATATTTCGTGGGATAGCGTAAGCTTTCTGGTATATTAGAAATGAGAGCAGTATATCACTGCTAAAGAAAGCGTCATATATGCTTAGGAAAACAGTCTATCACTGTTTTCTTTAGCATGTCAAAGTCATACTGGCAATCGAAAATTCAGTTACACCTAATAAAAAGAAAAAATAAATTAATGACCAATTTCTGTTTCCACCAAAGGGTAGGTATGTTGGCATTTACAGTATTTGAGTTTGCACAGTTCAAAAAACTAACACTGAGGCAGATGTGTAGTGATTTGGTTCAGTTTCCCTTGAAAACGCCCTGGAATTGCACCTGCCAAACGCGTTCGGTGTGACTTTACAGTTATAAGTTCCTCTGTTTACTCAATCCCATTATTTCTTAATACTTTACAATTTTTTTAACTTATTTTTATAGTTGTATTTCATTGTGGTTGGTCGCGGAGGCAGGTTTCTTCGAATGGCATCGAAAGTTTTTCGATTCGCGTTTTTATCGGTGCAGTTCGTTGAATTGACATTTTATTAGTCAGAAACCCTGTGGCAACAGGTGAATATTATGGCACCTTGTGTAGAAGAGTGTAGAGCTTCAGAAGGTGAAGTGGACGAAATATGGCTTCACTGAACAATACAGAATTATCATGATCAACAAACCGAAGTAAAGTAAGCAATTGTCTATTGAATAATTTAAATTATTAACAACATGGAATTCTCAACTACCAGTTGCAATCTGATATTGGCCAGTCTGAGAGATTCTATATGACTTGGAGAAAGTAAAGGGTTGAACAGAATGTTTATATAGTAACAGAATTGTTAAATATAATGATCCGATTCATTGGTGTCAAAGTAAGAAATCACACGAAATTCACTCCGCAAGCTTTCTCCGTCAACGGACGGCTTTATCCGGCGGTTACATTAGCGTTCCACAATCTATATAACAGGATTGTTGCTATGATAAGAATACAGGTGCTAAACCATTAAAAAAAGTGAGTAACCGTGATGTGCTGTGCAAAAACAAGCGGAACATTCATATTGAAACCTCTTGTCACCGAAAACGCTAAAAATCCCTAAATATTTGGAAATAATTTTGACAATAAAATCCTTGTTCACATTTTGAATCCCAGTCATACATTTAGGTGGCTTGTCAATACACCATGCCATCCCACTGATCTTTGTTCTAGTAATGGAGATATTGTGTTAATGTTCATTCCTTCTAATATGACGTCAGTTATCCAGCCTGTGGATGAAGGGAAAATATAAGCAATGAAACGCATTTTACTGAACAAAAAATCTTCTGAAACTGGTACTTGAAAGAAATGAAAAATTTGTGAGTTCTTTGGAAAAAACTCACCATTTTCGATTGGGTGAATCTCATTGCTTAAGCTTGGAATGAAGTTAATAGGTTAAAACCAATACATGGCTGAAAAATATGATTCCTGGTGTTAAGAAAGAAGTACCAGCAGGTGAAGAGGTAACGGCATCTGGCGTTGTTGAAATAATTTCTGGTATTCAAGGATTCGAAACGTAAGGAAAGAAACCGCGGAAGGGTGGCTGGAGAAAGACAAGAGCGATGAAGGTTGTTCAATTTTTCCGGACGAACAGAACCTGGATGAACTTACTCAAGGGTAGCTAGTAGAACTGCAAGAAAAACAAAGATAATACAATGGTAGAATAGCAAGGGTTAGCTATAGGGGGCACTGGAATGTGTAGACAAGCTATTGGACTATATGTATCAACATACTGAGTTCCACTTAATGGAGCATAGCTTTGAGCGACATTCGATAAACTCTCGGAAAGCTAACAGGAATCGCCAACAAAGGAGTACAACTGACTTCTTCCAGAAGAAAAACTGAAAATCTGCAAAAAGTTTTACAATCTTTTTAATTACATACCCCTACTCAATACAGTATGTATTCGTACTCTGTAATTTACAGTTCACTTAAATATTTTGAATATATATATACAGCAACACGTAGCTTGGTTTTACGGTACACAGTGTCATTTTCGGATTATCCATATTTTCCTTTTTTCCGTATTCATCTGTTTCTTAATTATCACTCATACTCGTTAGTTCCTTGTATTGTCTAAAACGCGTTCAGTTACTATAAGAAAATCGTAACAGCCACCTTTTTATTTTCAAAATTAAATATTTATATTTAGCGATTTTCACACTTTCATTTCCGATTAATTGGACATTGTCAATATTGTCGCCTTTAACGGCATGAGTGTCACCGAAGGCAAGGAGACGGATTTGTGCTTCGCAGTCGTAGCATTGTATTACCAATGGTCTAATTATGTAAAAGAGGAGGAAGGAAATTTTCACAGCTTCCTGTCTTGCAAGAAGTATGGTCAAAGAAGCTAGTTTGTAAATCTGCGTTTTGAAATTCAAAGATCGTATTTCTCTTCTTTGATAAGAGCTTCCGGGATTGATATTCATGCAACCGTTCAGTCTCTGTGATTACAAATCCGCCGAAAGATGGCAGCACGCTAGCACTCATTATTACTTGTTAGCAACCGTGTTTTATTAGCGGGAACTCAAATGTTATTACGCTGTAGTGTTTTTCCGCAATTTGCAAGTGTTACTTTGCTCAAAGATCTGGAAGTAGAAGAACACGTGATGAAATTCCTAGTGACTGGTTCATGTGCATTTCGTGGTGTGAAGAATTGATCCAATGACAATATGTTTCCAGCGTCACCAAATGGCACTCACAGTTTTTTATTTGTTTTATGTTTTGGATAAATTATGTGTTGGGAGAATTAAGTTGAAATAATTTTTCAGATATGTGTTCCCGTATACTTTGGACACGGTTCCATGTACCTTATATTCCTTTTTAATATTATCATAATGCGTACAGCCATTAGTGTCGACTAACACGTGAGCTAACAGAGGAAAATCGGAAAATGAATATTTAATCAGGGAACATTCTGAAACATTTACTCAGGCAAAATTGTCGTTTACCCTCAGCGCACTGCTTTGAGGCGTAGATTTCGGATCATAAGATAATTTTTACCTGGAAGGAAGTCAAAGTATTATATTTTTTGTGCTACGTTGACTGGTTCCAATTCATGAGGAAGCAAAACTTTTCCCTTGGAATGAATATTTTGGAGTTGGGACTCAAAATGTGCTCCTGAATATTTTTTAAAACCATAGGCAAAACATTACCGTAATGATATCGATGCACAGCACATCTTTTGTCAACCTCCACACTGTCCGATAGATGGTAGCACGTCAACGTTCCCTCCAATATCGCACGAAATGGAACAGAGTTGGAATATGGCCGATACTTAAGCCCTTTCGATCCCTCTTTCTAATTTCCAAACCAACGGGCCCTCTTGGATTATACCCGTCTTTTTTTAGTGTAAGTTACTAGGCAAACTTTGTCAACACAGTAGGCAGCAAGCTTCAAATAATAAGAACAGTTTGATCAAAGTTTTTTATAGATTTCCTATTAATTAATACACATTCATAATTTTGAAAAATCTGAATGAGTTTGCTTGTTTGATAAGCTACCAGTCCACCCACGTTTCTTGATGAACTGTAATGGAATAGTTGTTCCGACTGTAAAACTGCGAAAGAAGGCAGAGAATGATTTTTTTTTGTTGTTGGAGGTTTAACGACCACCGTGAGCAACTCAATGGGCTATAAGCAGTCGCCCGTCCCTAATTTAGGGTCACTGGTTCCAGGGAAGGGAGAGAGCCAGTGCCGTAAGACAAACACAACATCCATGCCTGACCGGGATTCGAACCCGGACCCCTTACGGACGAATGATCAGAGGCCAACGCCTTAGACCACTGCGCCACCGGGGCGGCGGCAGAGAATGAAACGGTGGTTGAATATGCTTCCGATGTCGATTTGGAGGAAGAATTGACCGCTCTATAGAAATGGGTAAGATATTCTTTTCAACCATTTTACTTTCAAAACATCGTCTCTGATTTATGTGAGTTATGCATTAATCAGTCTACGACACACATCGTTACTCTCACGATAAAGAACGCTTATGGTTTTATCGATGAATGAGAGTTTGATATAACGGGATTTCATAGGCCATTTGATTCTTTTGGGCTCAGTGCTACGATGCCCGCCAAATACCACCTGGTACTATATCACAATCTCAGGTACCCGGTTCTGGAGGGTGTTTGCTCTTGAGTCATGCAGCGATTTTTGAATTATTTTATTTTTGTTACATTTATAACGACATATGATCGCACTGCGCATGTCAAAATGCAATCATTTTACTACAAAAGACAAGGTACTCTCTTACTTCTCTATGGTGATACAAATCCGAAAATTATTTAGACATATTTACAATTGTAATTGTAATTTTCATCTGAAAAACGTGAATATAAACCAAAATTAAAACAAAGCGACTTCAGTTTTCTTACATTCAGAAAACGTGTGAATAATAACACTTTGCAAAATTGAATTTAAATCAGAAACATAACATATCTAAGTACGTGCATTTACGAACATTGAAATTTACGCCCCAAGAAGGAAAAATCAGATTGAACTGAAATTTTATGCACATAATGGTACAGATGAATGATGCACATGATTACAAAAACAGAGATGCAGGACAATTACAGAGGGATCTGTGGCACGCAGTCCTGTCATCTTCAATAGCGCGTCGCTCCGCCTGGTGCGGCGATACATGCTGCAATACGGTCCGGCGTAGAGACGAACAGACGCCTGATGTTGTCCTGCAACAGACTGGCCCACACGTGCTGGACGGTGTTCTCCAAATCCAGGATAGTGCGGCACGACGGCAGCTGGATTTTTAACTGGTCCCCACATGCTCGATAGGGGACATATCCGGGAAGCGGGCAGCTCATGGAAGTGTCATGACATGACGTAGGCATTCCTGGGCAGCAAGAGCCGTGTGTGAGCGCGCATGATCCTGCTGCTATAGCGCACCTGGAATCCCGGTCAGTAATGCGAGCACATGGGGACGTAGAATCTCATCCACAAACCGCTGGCCGGTCAATGATCCGTATACCACTATTATAGCTGATCGGCTATCGTAGGCAATGTATCCCCAGACCATAATACCTAAAAGTGGGAGAGGTGAGGTGCTCGATAGCGAGGTAGGGATTGTGCGGTTGACCCGGGGAGCTCCTCGACAAAACTTTCCCTGTTCTTTGATTCAGCTTCTCTGCAGCGAATGGAACATTAATATTCAAATATCATATGACATTTTCAACAGTGTTGTTGGTCAAGGGATTTTTTAGTAGCTTCCACATGCTTGATGGAAATAACGTTGATGTTATGCCGTTCAAAATTTGATGAAACACAAAATAAAATAATACTGAATAAAATCTATTTTTCATAATTTTATAATTAGAACAACGATGGTAGTAAATAATGTATGCAAACCCATCCCTGTGTTAACCCTCCGATCGGTTTTTGCCACTTAGATGAGTTTAAAGTCATCATTTTCTAATAATCTTTGAATCTTGTGATTCATTGTGACCCTGACACTCTGAGCCATTTTTTCATATCGTTTTACTGTGGAAGTACGAATAATAATTGATGAAGAATAAAGTTGCCTTTCCTGAGAAATCTTCGGATATCTCATTGTTTGGTAATTTACCGTTACATTTGTACTGCGGATGTTCACTTTTTACGAAGGACTCTCAGTAAGGAATATTAGCAAGTTACTTGTGGAAAGTCTGAATTCAAGTTTTCCCACCCATTCCAACAGATAGTCAAATCTAATAGCATACAATTCAGGATAATGATAGTCAAATCTAATAGCAAACAATTCAGGATTATGAAGAATGTTCTTAGAAATATCAATATTTATATTTTATTCTTTTCACAGTAAATAGTCAGTGTTATGTAACATTTCATTCTCACATATTCGTTTTTAGCAGGTTATTCGTTATCAGTTTTAAAATATTTATTTTCTCTTTTATGAAAAAGTTATGCAAAAAAGGTATGAGCTTGTAATATCTTAGAAACACAGAAATGAGCATATGATACTGGTTTCAAACTACTACTGAAGTAAGAGAAATGTATTATAGGAGAAAACAGCAAAATTATACAAAAGGAATAACTTAATGAAAACTATATGTAAATTTCCAGCTTTGTAGAACAAATCATGCTATTCTGCTTGAAAAGTGAAGAACAAGAAGCATAAGTTATTCTGAAAAATAGCCCCACAAACTGAGGGCCGTATTTTTCACAAAAGAATGCGGTGTTACGACTTAAAGAGGCTCCAATGTGGGATTCTGTTCAGAGACAATTCAAAGAAAGAAAAAGAAAAGAGATTCGGAGCTTGTCATTTCGGAAATAAATAAAAGTACACAAACATCTTGAAATGCCTAACAAGATTATCTGATTTACTTTAACAGAGATTCTGTTTAAATTGTTTTATGATATTTGCAATTAAGATTTGTTTCTCACTATTTCAAAAACAAGTTAACATGTTGTTAAAGTACGCTCATTATATATGTTTGTTACGGGAAGTTACTATAACACTTTTGAATCCCAAATCTGAAGTAAAGACAAACATATTGCATTTCATTGAAATTGGACACTTCGGTACAAAAGCACTATGTCACAATTAAGCATGTGTCCTAGTTTAGCGAAGTTTTATCCTAAAGGCCTAAAACATACGTACACACCTCGACTAAGCATTACAAATAGTTTAAAACTACCATTTGCTGAATAAAGAGTACACATGAAAATATGCATTTAAATGAAATTCACAACAACTATTAGAAAATATAATTTGTGTTAAACATAATCTGAAGATAAATGTTCATACATATCTGTCACATAAGCATCTAGACCTTAACAATTCATATTTTGGAGAAATTTATCGAAGGTACTTTGATATAACTAACTGCGAATGAACAAATCATCTATATATATAACTGTTAATGAACAAAATCAGGTCAGATATCAAATGCAGGTAAATGAACAAAATCAGCTCAGAAATCTAGTGCAGGCAGAGGACTGCCTTCATTTCCTCCTTGCATCTTCTCAATTTAGCAAATAATTTCCTCGATTCATTGTTATTCATAATCACCACTTTTCTGGTCTTCTGCCCTCTCTAGGTGTTATACTGCATTTTGTTCAAGAACTGTGTCAACAGTATTACCATTTTCATTATCACAGTGAAAACTATTGTCTATGAATGAAAACCCTTCGTAATTCCTGACGAGTTGCAGGTCCAAAAATAATTTCATTTCCCATATTGGCCGTATCGGGAAACGTCTTGCTAAAAATTTAAAACTTGAAGTGAGAAAAATAGTTGTGAATCGGTTTTCTTCTTACAAATCGCAAGATGTTGCAGACAAATTGCGCTGCTTGCAAATGGTAACCTGGGCATTAGTCCCGTGTCTGTTAAAGACGAGGTAAGGATTTTTTTTAAATACCTGAGAAATGTAATGAATCAACGTTCTGCGATACAATGTCGTCCATTTTTTATGATGCCCAGATCCAGCAACTGTATTAAGGATGTGGTGTTAGCTGGACGAAATTCCAGTTGAATATTTTTCAAATAATCCTAATGAGGGTGTGCTGCACAGTTGTCGAGAAGCAACTGAATTTTCTTGACATCCGTTGCAATTCCACCATATTCCAACTTTTTAGACTTTTTTCAAGAAAATATCCTAAGTCATCCGTGCATTGTCGTTGGCATAATACAGAACTCTCATACTGTGCATTTAAAGAATCGTGGCTTAGCGTTTTACCAAACAACCAAAAACTTCTGTTTATCACTTTCTGACCTGTGTGACCAACACAACACAGTTAAAATCCTCGAAGTAGTCAGTAAATAAAAACATATATCGCTCTTTCCACGTTCCAGAAACACATAGCAACCGAAAAATTGTTTTTCAGCCGCCGCCGTGGAATTGAATCACGGAACTCTCGATATGTAGACGAGCGCGTTACCTTTAAGTTAACTTTACACTAAATTTAACGCGCTGGGCTAGACATCGAGAGTTCCGTGACTCGATTCCACGGCGGCGGCTAACAAACAAATTTTCTGTTGCTATGCGTTTCTGGAACGTGGAAAGAGCGATGTATTTATTTATTTACAACACAGTTACGTAATAAAGTGGGTTTTTCGAACGTGACGGTGTTTCATGTTTGTAACTAAGGTAACCGTTTGGGGTGACACGGTAAAGTAGACCTCTTTCATCAATATTGCAGACGTCATCTGCACGAAATATCTCTTGTAAATCGAACAGTTTAGGGAATTTCCATTGTTCAGCGATCGCAGTATCTTAACGCGATTGTCGAGGAGTGCTTACTTAAAATTAATTTCAAGGCTGGGTTTTTATCAAGATAGCCAGCCTGTTGCTTTCAAACTCATGTGGTCCAACTTTTTATTTATATCATCTGTTTGAGTATTTATCATTGAACCATTGACAAGCACCCCCAGTTGAGTCGCAAGAGCCAACCATTGATTGAAATAATCCTCAAGAATCTGAATCCTTGCCTTGTCGCCCTAGTTTTCCGGATTACCGTCTTTGCGCAACGAACATGCCTCTCGTAATTTGTCTTGCTCTTTCATAACACGCGCGATTGCAAACTTTAACACTCCAGTCAAACTTGCCATCTGGCGATGCCTGGTGTTCGAAGGTTGGCTTTACACTGGGTCGAGAAAGTCAATATTATCACCTAACGTTATATCATTCCGTGGAATCTTGGAAAGAGTGATTAAAAAGGAAAGGAAACACAAAGCACTTTTGGTTATCCTTCTAACCAAGATATCATGTTGACACATGCGCCACACCCTAGTAGAGAACTGAATCCCAGTATCTAGGTAGCAGCAGAAGCAGAATTGTTATGCTGTTGAAAAGCAAGTGCTTCGTTACTGTGAGTTTCGGCAGTGACTGACTCAAACAATTGTCTCAATACACTCTGTGCTCGTGCGACATATATATTCTGTGTCGGGATAAAGCTGTGTGATTACTCGCCGAAGCGAATCAGATTTATTTTATATTCACGATTTGTTTCTGTTATCCAAAGATTATCGCAAATAAAGGGCTACCAATTGACTCATGTCCCTATTAAACGGTATCTTCTGCTTTACTTAAAGGACAAATTTTACCACACGAACTGGCACATATCGTAGAAATATTAATCGGGCGTACAGTCAGTAAAATGTTTGAAATAATCGTATTTTCTTTCTGTGACAAAACTGAAATCTTCCTGTCTCTGCAAAAAAGCAAAAGTGATCGTAGGATCGTAAATACTGTGCATAAGGAACTTTAAAATACGATATTTTATGTCTTACTATGTGAAGACCAAGCCAAAGGTAGTTTCATAATGATGAATCAACACCTTGACGGAAAAGCATTTCGAATTACATACTTGTATAAAACCTACCAACCCTACATTGGTTTAACCGCAAAAAAATGGTGAAAATTCGAAAACATCGCAAAATTCTATTAAAATTTGAGAAGCTTTGGGGCATGAAATTTCTAAAAATTGCTGCTTTGCGCAAATGCTGGTAGATATGTCTCATGTACTTTCCCAAGAAAGTCTTGTCGAAAAGACCAGATTTCATGTGCTTCTGGGTAACCATATTCATTTTGAAGATGTAACCTAACTGAACACTTAGCCTAACTGAACGCGGCTTTTTGACCAATCAGGAAAACACTTTTATCTTTGTTCCGAGTCCAGTATTTATTATGGAACAGAATTCGCTTGGATTAAATTACACCGAAATTTGATTTAATTTTTGGTGAAGAAGGGTGATATATTCTGTTAAAATACCGTAGGAGATCATTCTTTGCTCGGAAATAGTTGAGCACAAAGGACATTCCATCAAATTTGATAAACCGCAGTTACAACTGATACGAAAATAATTTTGGTACGTTTTTGCAAAATAATTATTTATTTCTTAACAAATATTTCAAAGGTTTGATAAAATATCATGTTATATACTTTCGACTTCATGAAACCTGTTAAAAAAGAAACAGCTGTGTCTTAAGATGCCTAAGCTACATTTCTGTCCGATTATAATTGTAATGCAAAGACAATTGGACAAATTCTTTAGCTTCGAACTAATGTCTCGCCGTTAGGTTCTGCAAAATCAGGTAGTACCATTTTATCAAAAACCTCAAAAATACAAAAGTTCCTGATTTTTGTGGCTATTAACAAAAGCAAATGAATTAGAGATGTAATCTAGTAAAGGTCTCCCTTTTAGGATCTCGAAAATCAGGTAGAACTGTTTTATCGAGAAATTCAAAATTTTTATCATTTTGATGATTATTAACAAAATAATTGCGCTGGAAATTTTTTTTGATTATGAGTTTAACCACCACCGTGAGCAACTCAATAAGCTATAAGCAGTCACCCGTCCCTAATTTAGGGGATCTGCTTTCAGGCAGAGGAGCCCACCAGATCCGTAAAAAAACACAACATCATGCCTCACCGGGATTGGAACCCGGAATCATCTCTGACTGATGGTCGGAAGCCATCTCTTAGACCACTGCGCCACCGGTGCGTCACTGGAAAATTTGTGATATAAAACAGAAATAGAAAGGATTCTCTGTTTTGTGATGTCAAGAATATGTCGAAAACGGTCCAAAATCTTGTCGCTCGGCATTTGATATAGAGAAAAAGATATTTAAAGACAAGCAAAACAACAATGAATAATGATCGTGCCCAACTTAAGTCCAATAACGCCGTACACCGTCTTAGCACGAGACATATAAAAATTTAATGAGGTTTAAAACAATATACATTTTCAAAGTAACTTTTATATTAACTGTTTTTTAAAGCTCATTAAAAATTGTATTCGTCTCGTGCTAAGGCGATGGACGATGTATGGTGTTATTGAAACGAAACAACGTTGTAATATTAACTGTAACAGGAACTTTGGGAAAAACAGAACAGAAAAATTTACTTAGTAATTTTTGACTCATGCTTACGATCTAGTCATGGAAACGATAGCAGGAGTTGTAGGAGTGCAGGTACAACAAGCTGTTTATTTTGGGATCCGACGGGCAGTTTTACAATGTTGAACTTAGAAATCATTTATTTTCTGTAACCAAAAGTAGATCACAAAAAAGTTACGTGATAATTTTGAAAAACATTTTGTCCCAGAAGAAACAAAATGCTATCTAATTCGAGTGCATTCTTCGTCTCCAAATTAAAAGCATCGATTTGAAGAGACATACTAAAACTCCGAAGCAGTTATTTCGGGTTGTGAAGGTAGCTTTACCTCTAAATAGATACCATGGCGTCGAACCAAACAAATCTCGCTTCGTATTCATTTTTCTAATTTTTCACGGACGCGGTTTCGTAGACATATATGGGAGCAGGGAAAAAGCGGTTTCGGAGTACATTAAACTGCTTTCAATGGTTCCTTCCGCTTGATATATCTAGAGCGATATCGAGAGGGATATCATATATCTCTTAATATCGTGCTGTGATTCTGGTTTATTGTTTCACAAAAGAATATCCCTACCACGAAGCAACCATGGAATCGTCACAGCGTCATGTTACAACGTCCACTAACGCAGTTTGCGACTGGTAAGTGTTTAGCAGAGAACTAGTTTAACAGTTCATGGTAGACTCCCAGTGTGCCGAAAGATACCTAGGCAGTGGAGGAGTCTCCGTTGAGGCAGATGAAGAAAAGGTTGCCAAGCGCAAATACAACTGAAGTTTCCTGTTGAAGGGCACCTGTACCCTTGGTGCCTTTGAACAAAATAGCAAGCTATTCAATGTGGAGGTATGCCTTGAG
This sequence comes from Macrothele yani, assembly GCA_039090855.1. NCBI lineage: Eukaryota > Metazoa > Arthropoda > Arachnida > Araneae > Macrothelidae > Macrothele > Macrothele yani. Next base: position 7,412,931 of record CM077033.1, read on the forward strand.
AAAGACTAATCTGGAAAAACATTGCTGCCCGTCGTCGAGAAAAACCTGGAAGTTCAGCCATGACAGATTAGTGGGAGGTCTACTGTAACATCCGAGTTATAGGAATGGACGTTTATCTGTAAATCGCTACCCAAATTTTATTTATTCATGTACAATGTCTCACATTTAAGGTGAGGAGCATATTTTTTATCCCTTCAAACGCAAACAAATACAAGGAAATAAAAACATGCAATATTATTTTGACGAACAATATTTTGGAATATTTTTTCCTACAGATTTGTCGCCCTTCGTCAGAACCCTACTTTGAGGCTTTAATTGGCATCATCACACAGTTCTTCTCCGGCGTTAAATCAATTGGTCTTAAATTCTCGTAACCAATTCATTATTCTGCCCGAAAGACAGACACTTTTCCGTTTTTGAAGAAAGAAAAACCTTCCTGCCATAATGAATGTTCCAGAGTAGTGACAGATTAACATTCATAAAGCTACTTTTAAATGTCAAACCAAAATTAATCACATAACCGGATTATTACTCAAGTCAACAGCTACATGTTTGAAAGCGCCCAATAGATGGCAAGCAGACATGGCTAATTCTTTAATCGCAGAGAGCTTGCTACCGTTAGCAAAACAGAGAAATACTACTTTTGCTTTACAATGCCAAAAGAAATAATAAAAGTTTGAGATATGAGCCATACGGCTCTTTCCAGAACAGGACGTATTATTTATCAAGAATCGTCTTCAGGATACGCTTGTTCGCTTCTTATAGATTTTGTTTTTTACTATATTATGCAAGTGTAATTTTGGACAAAGTTATATAAAATAAAAAAAATGATCATGTTTCTTCTGTATTTTGTGTACTTTCTAATAATCATTATACTCAGAAAAAAGATAAAATCCGACAATTGCTTGTACTATTTAGAAAAATATGTGATTGGGAATGCACTGAAACAAATACGCTTCATTGAGCCCAAAAGCATTCAGTGCTTTGCTTAAATCTCAGTTTATGATGGTTTTCATCTATTCGAATCTCAAAACGTCGTTAGAAAACATTAGTTAAAGATCCGTGTGTTTTCCCACTAATCGAAATTATCATTCTGCTATTAGCGTTGTCGCTGACAATGCCATTAGAATAGTGCAGACTTCTGTTAGAATAATTATTTTGAACACTAGCAGAAGACGAACTTCGATTACCACCTCTCCCCTAGAGACGTCTCCTTGCGCTGCATTACATTCTCGCAGCAAACAAAGTATGTAGGCTGGGAAAACTTAAGGATTATTTCAATGATTTCAAGTGTTCTTCTGAATCTTACCTTTTTTTATTTAACTATGTATGCCACACATTTACACATTCAAAATAGATCAGGTATCCCATTTGGCCCATTTCTGAAAAATCTGGCTTCTAAACATTGCTGCGAGATCATAGCGGTTTCGAATTCAGGTGAAACCTGTATTTTGTGTTTTTGTTACGGCACTTTTTCTACCCATTTGCTGGAACCAAGTGGTTCTAAATTTTAGACGAACTACTGCTTACATCATTATGAGTTGCTAATGGAGAGCTTTAAACTACCTAACAAAAAAAATCACTCAGATCAGCTTTTTTCCAGAATTCTGGTTTGGAGTACCTAAATGAGGTATCTGATGCTCTCGTGCAGGTTGTCTCATTGGCACGCATTTGTTGTTGGCAAGGAATTCTTCCACTTGCATCACAATGCATCACGAATGGAGGTCGTTTTATGTTCTTCGCAAAGTTTATCGCCAATGCCTGTTCTGAGCCTTGACCAATCCTTTCAAAAATTTCATTTTCACGCCTGCTTTTTGAGATAATACATTCGCTGAAAACGCTGTCTGATTTTCATGAGAAAAACACCTTCAATCAGAGATAGCACCGAGATGTTCGCGGATTGGTTTTACTTACCTTCCTGACAGTCTCTGCTTGATATAGTGAGCGGTGACGTGCTGCCCACTGTCAGCCAAGGTTAAATTCTGATGACACAGGCTTTCTAAGAACCGCGTTTCGTTACGGTTTTAGCTGCATCTCAAAATGAACTTAACGAACTTAGTTGCCTCCCTACTCCGAGGTACAGTCTGGCAAAAAAAAAAAAAAAAAAAAACGATTGTTTTTTAATGCAACAGAGATGTTACTTCCTTTAATGAAAAAATGATAAACACTTCCATTGCATCCTGACACATTGTCATCTCAGAAATATGCACAGTCACGCTCATGTTTTGAATATTATGTCCAGGAGGGGACGACCATCTCTGAAATATGAACAGTCACGTTCATGTTTCGAATATTATGTCCAGGAGGTGACGGCAATTTCGACGTCTACACTCGGACATTCAGGGATTGAAATCTTCCACGGCACGCACAAACATCTGCATTATATAGATCTTCCACGGCACGCACAAACATCTGCATTATATGGATCTTCCATGGCACGCACAAACATCTGCATATATATCTGCACAAAGATAGGCATTATATTTTGCGGGAATCCTATGAAACACTGGAACCAGCTCGGTTTGAAAACACAAATCAAGTACCTGTAACAGGTGCAATTTGTGGTACAGAATCTGTTAGTATAGAACGGATCACCTGATATGCTGGAAGACTTTGCGTCCTCCAGAGTTTATCTAAACATTGTACTGCAGATGCTCCAGTCCATCCTGAAATCTTGAGTCTCTCAATTCTAAATTTTAGTGATGTCATGCGGAAACCAAACCTTCCTGTTGGTTTCCACCACCGTCGTGTGTGACGCCAAACACCACTCCGACATATCAGTCAGTGAAACATCAGAGTGACTTCGCAGATGAATTGGAATAATATCTCTAATGTCACGCCTAGGACTTTCTAGATGGCCTTACTCAAATACTTCAGGAAGGGGAAATTGATAAAAAAAAAAAAAGACTGCTCCATTCTTAGTAGATTTGGTATAACATAACCCTTTGGCATTTGCCGCCCCGGTGGTACAGTGGTCTAAGCGATGGCCTCTGATCATTCGTCCGGAAGGGGTACGGGTTTGAATCCCGGCGAGGCATGGATGTTGTGTTTGTCTTACGGCATTGGCTCTTTCCCTTTCCTGGAACCAGTGACCCTAAATTAGGGACAGGAGAATTCTTGTAGCCCATTGAGTTGCTCACGGTGGTCGTTAAAGCTCCAATAAAAAAAAAAAAAAAAAAAAAAAAAAAAACCTTTGGCATTTTAAGTACAGAATGTCGAAATTGACACACAGTCAAGGCAGCAAACGAATATGATTCTTGAAATCAAACTGGTACGATTGTTTTCACCTAAATATTTTATAGACGAGTTTTGTAAAATGCTTTTAATTTTTTCTTGGTTTCAATGGTCTGGTAGGTATTACTATTATAACAGAAGAAAAAATAGTCACTTAGCTTTATTAAAAGGGGCACTTAGCATTACAAGCAAGACCGGAGGTTTCTTCACTGGCATGAACATTCTTAAAATGTGAAAAAATTCTTTACTTTCCATAGCGCGCAGTACATATAAAATATTCAAGTGATCATAAAAGAGACGGAACTGAAGGTATTGTAGGTTCTGATTAAACTCAAAATCAAATTTCACTAACAGCGTGCAGTAATATACTGGCGGAAAGCGGAAAGTGAAAAAAGAACACCAAGAAGGAATTGGCTGAAAATCATGAAATTTACATATGTTAATGGGGTCGAGTGTACGTAGGTGGGATGTTAATTTCGGAACCAACAGAGAGCGCTTACGCCACAACACGGCATAATATGCAAATTATCGTCGGTGGTATTTAAGGAGTACGGCAAAGTGAATGTAATCTGTCATCGTCGTACGGACACGTGCGAAGACCCTGAAGAAGCTGCAATGCCTGGACATGGAAGACGTGTAGGATTTCAGCAGTTATCGGACTTTGAGCGTGGCCGTCTAGTCGGACTCCGCGAGGCCGGGTGGTCGTATCGTCGTATTGCGGAGCGAATTGGACGGGAATTATCGGTGGTGGTACGATGGTGGCGTAGATGGTCCGAGGAACATTTCCACAGGAGAAGACGTGGAACCGGGAGTCACAGACGGACTGATGAGCGGACCGATCAACGCATAAAAAGAACGGCTTTGTCAAGCAGAACATCCACTGCAATGCAAATCTGGGCTGCCGTTACACCAGAGGTGACTGTGCAAGCAATCCGCAACTGTCTGCTTAATGCAAGAACTACGTGCAGGTGTGCCTCTGGCATGTGTACCTCTGACTCCAGCCCACCGTCAGGAACGGCTGAAGTGGTGTCGCCAACGTCTGCACTGGAGAACGCAATGGCGATCTGTTATGTTCAGCGATAAAAGCAGATTCTGCTTGGGAGCCTCCGATGGCCGTATGCGTGTTTGCAGACGCACAGGGGAGCGTCTCCACCTTCTTTCATCCGCCAGCGACACACAGGGTCTACACCTGGTCTCCTGGTGTGGGGAGTGATCAGCTATCCCTCCCGTACACAACTAGCGTTTGTACCGGGTACGTTAAGCAGCACTTCCTACACCAACAACATCATTCAGCCCGTTGTTTTGCCATTTGTAAGGTTGGTCCATCGTGTTTTTTTCCAGCAAGATAATGCACGCCCACACACGGTACGTGCAACAAAACATGCACTTCAGGGTATGAGGCAAATTCCATGGCCTGCACGTTCACCGGATTTGTCCCTCATTGAGCACGTGTGGGATTTTATGGGCCAACGACTTATCCGGTCTCCCCGGCCAGCCACGACCATCCCCGATTTACGCGTCCATATTGAGGATGCTTGGAACTCAATACCCCAAACTTACATCCTTGTATCATGTCGAGAGTTGGATAACGTGTCGTGCAGCTCTGTCAGAGGAACTTTCAACTTTATCTTTTATTTTCTTGTTTATTATAAATTCAACACCACTAGTTCTGCCAGTATCTGTCCCACGATAGTAGAAAAGATGTTCACTTTTCAGTTCAATGAGATCTTCTCCTTTTCTCCTTACCTCACTTAGCCCGACGATGACCCACTAGATTCTTTGTTGTTCATCTTCCAATTCAAGAAACCTTGAATCAGAAGGTAGGGAGCATCCATTATACGTAGCCAAGGTCAGCATCAGATGGCAGCCTAGTCCGGTCCTCCGGGGATTCTTAGCACCCTCTGCCTTCATGTCGCACTAGCCGCTGTCTTGGCCAGGTACATTCCAGCTGCCGAAGATTGAGGGCCAAAATTTAAGTTGTAGAGTCATTTTGGAGAGGTTTGGCCATAACACACTACGCGAAATATATATACATATAAATATTCCTTGGGATTTAAGCTCCGTAGAAAATTACAAGACTATAGTCGGAAATAACGAGTTAATCTAACCCATTTGTTTGAATAATCGTTTCCAGATAGAATATTGTGGATTTCAGATGAATTGTAAGTGTTAAAGTGTACTTTTCTTCGTAGGCCCTATGTATCAGACCACGATGTACACGAGCTACAACTGAAGACAACAAATGAATCAAGCATGCAATTTAAGCATATTTACAAAAAAAAGTGCGAAACATCAGTTTGAATTGAAACAATTAGATTTGCCAGACATCTTTTTTCGGATTTCAGCTTTCATGACGGAATGTCCCACACTTAGCAGTGCATTTCACGCTGTTAAGATAGAGAAGGCAATGATAAGAACAGTTTTGTTCAAATTGGTTGAAATACATATCTATATATAACCTTTTATCTAAAGAAATTACTGGAAGCAATCTATATAATTTGTTTTCATTTATTTAATAATACATATAAAGACTTTTTCTCAAGGTGATGCGAAACTTTGTAACAAATGTTAAGGTAATTATTTACGTATTATAAATACGGAAAGACTAACCTGATTAGAAAGACCTGTAGAAATAAGTGCGGCATTCTTTTATTCACCGCCGACCTGCTGCCGAATAGTAAAAGTATTTATATAATATTGATAAATTTAGTTCACGACTTTTCACCGGATGATTCTCTCGTAAAGAATACAAAGTAGAATATATTGTTATTGTGTATATTCTCTAAAGTAAGGTCAGAACATGAGGAAATTAAGAAATATATACACTGACGGAAAACAAATCCCAACACTACGAAAAAATTGTTGTAGAGGAATGAAATGGTGGCAATACATTTGTATAGATAACACATTTAATCGATTAAGGTTTCAAGATCACAGCTTATTGTAAGCGCGAGAAGAGCCATTTTAAATGTGAAATGCTAGTACATTAAAAACCGATGTAACCGCCAAAATGTTACATGCAAGCACGCAAACGTTCATGCATTGTATCGTACAGGTGCTGGATGCCAGTTTGTGGGATGGAATTCCATGCCTGTTGCACTTGGTCGGTCAATACTGGGACGGTTAATGCTGGTTGGGGGCGACGCTGGAGTTGTGGTCCAATAATGTCCCATACGTGCTCGATTGGTGAAAGATCTGGTGATCTAGCAGGCCACGACAACATGTTGACACTCTGTAGAGCATGTTAGGTTACAACAGCGGTATGCGAACGAGCGTTATCCTGTTGGAAAACACCATTGGAATGCTGTTCATGAATGGCAGCACAACAGGTTGAATCATCAGACCGACGTACAACTGTGCCGTCGGGGTGCGTAGGATAACCACGAGAGTGCCCCTGCTGTCATAGAAATTTGCTCCCGAGACCATAACTCCAGGTGAAGGTCCAGTGTGTCGCAGCCGCAGATAGGTTGGTTGTAGGCGCTCACCTGGCCTCCTTCTAACCAACACACGGCCATTACTGGCACCCAGGCAGAACCGGCTTTCATCGGAAAACACAACAGATCTCCACTCCGTCCTCTTATGAGCTCTATCTTGACACCACTGACGTCGCAAACGGCAGTGGTTTGGAGTAAGTGGAATGCACGCTACAGGGCGTCTGGCTTGGAGCTGTCCTTCAAGTAACCGATTTGTAACAGTTCGTTGTGTCACTCTGGTGGCAACTGCAGCTCGAATTGCTGCCGCAGATGCGGCACGATGCGCCACTGCCATACGCCGTGCACGGCGGTCTTTCCTCTCAGTAGTGCCCAGTGGCCGGCCGGAACCCGGTCCTCTTGAGGCACTACCTTCCCTTGACCACCGCTGCCAACAATTATGCACAGTGGCTACATTCCTGCCAAGTCGTTCTGCAGTATTGCGTAAAGAAAATCCACCTTCTCGTAGCCCTATCGCTCGACCTCATTAAAACACCGTGAGCTATTGATAATGGCTTCTTCGTCTTCTTAAAGGCAATCTTGACTAACATGAACACCCTACGTCGAATCTCAACGATAATTAACGCTGACGAACGTTACAGCGCGTATTTACAACAAACCTGCTTTGCCTGTTCCGAAGGGCGCTGTTAGGGACACACGTATGTGCCGAGCGCGAAATTTGCATAGACGTCATCTTACAGATGTACTCTCACCGCCTACCAACTGTCGTTTATCTAGCCCAACCCCTTCTTGGTGTTGGGATTTTTTTTCCGTCAGTGTATAACAACATATGTAGTAGTTTAAGGTTTCATCAAATACTTAAATGCATATAATACATTAATGGACAATAGATTAGTATAAATATTAATGCATAATATAAATTACTTCTGCTAGTTCATCGGTTAACACTCTTTGCCTTCATCATCATGTATGGTTCACTTTAACACATGTACGACGACACGGTGAGAATTGTATGCGGTATTCTTCAGACTGAACATCCCATCGAGCATCGGAGGCAGCATTCGATTGATTATTGGAATAAAGGTAAAAACAAAAATCTCTGAAGTTATTTTTCAAAATCGAAAGATAGTTGGTGGCACAGACCTCGCATTGCGAGAATCCTACAAACGGCGGCTGTACTGAGGTAACCTCCCGCTCAACCGTATTATGGCTTTGCTGTTAATAGCGCAGTAAGCGAAGTACTTACGGCAATCACAGAAAATTGTTCTAAAACAACCAATATTTTAGAGACGTCAACGGAAAATATCTGGAAGGCGTGCGAGCTAAACGATGGGATGCAACACCCCAAACCAGTGGGGCATTAAACATCGGTGTACTGAGGATCATCTTCCGAAACAGGCCACGTATGGGTGCATCCATCCATCGAACGGGGCTATAGAGAACCATGCAAACTAAAAGACAGGGCGTAGCTCGCTAGATCAATGGAGAATTGCACATAGGTGTGCCAAGGGATTCTTCCGAAGCACCTCAGGGTAATGGGACTATGCAGATAACGGGCTATCAGAAACTATGCAAGCTAACATGCATCTAAATCCAAAGTAGAACTTGAAGCGAGCTATGCCCACGAAAGTTTTCTTCAGAAAGCACCACTTTATGGGACCCATTCTGCGAACGGACTACACGACAGGAGACCAAAATGGCGCCCAGTCTGCTTTCATTGATACACCAGCGATAAGCACGAGCAATTTCAATACACCAGCAATACAACAGGAATATCCGTCCATAAAAGCTATCATCTACTGCTAGAAACGATTTTGCGTGCCACCACCACGAACGGTTCAAATTTCAAAATCTGTTCTGCCAGGAAATCCCCGGATGTCGTATGTTTAAGAGAATTGCATAAACCAGCACTTCTGGAATCAACTATAATATCACCGTGAAAGGAGCTCTGAATGTTCCAGCAGATTTACAACGCACACCGCGTGATTACTCACCATCTTACGTATTCCAGTGAACGATTTTATGCTGTGAAGGCAAAGATAACTCATAAAGGTGTCTTCTTAGTGTATTTAAAAATACCTGTTCTTTCACGAATCTCTACTAGCGTAAGTGTTATTTTCTCTGCTCCCATTCCACTTAATCATATAAAAAAGAAATACTCACACATCGATCTGATATGTGTAAAAATATAAACAAACTCTGGCTGTATACGTTTTAATTTCTAAATGCCCGCGTTTCATCATATTGCCACGTGCAGTATTCTTAATCGTAAAGCATCTACCAAAATTTTCACAATGAATTTTAAAGTTATCCACCATCTAATAAATAACAAAATAATGCTCTTGCCGTATTCTTTAATGCCAGTTGGACTGTTTAATCAGTTGATACTTAAATGGTTTATGTGCATGCGCATGTATTCGTGACTAACGCATGCTTCAGCATTTAGCTTATCGGAGACAGACTAACGAAAGCCTTACGCGTGTGACTCTGCATGAAAGATTTTACCAAAGTATGTTCGTAGGTAAGCATAAGGAAGCATTGCGACATCTGATCTTGTATTTTGTTTAAATCAGATGACGAAAAAAATTATTTGAAAACGAAAGTAATGTATAATGTATTCTACACCAAACGACAAACTGTGATAAAAGGGTCAGAATTTTCGTCGCCACAGGAAAAGAAGAAAATGATTATGGAAAAGAATAATATGGAAAATTATTTGGAAAAGAAGAATATGGAAAATTATTTGGGAAAGAAGGATTTAGAAAATGATGATGTACAGGATTTTAGTCGTTTTTGATTTCGTCCTGTGAAGTACATCTGTTGCTTAAGGAAATACAGAAATCTTCAGGTATACATTAGAAATGATGTTAATTTGTATTGACCTAAATATTCCCTAAAATGTAATCAGACCACAGGAAAACAAAAGGAACCTATATCGAAACAGTCGATGAGAGACTAATCCTGCTAAATAAATATATTTGCAGAGTCTGACCATTTTTAAGGGACTGAATTCTGGCTGTAAAACATGTTGATCCTTCCTTGAGGAGTGAAAAAACGTTTTCGAAACTTGGGGATACATTATTAAATTCAGAAATCCATCTACAAAAATTTCAATAGTAGTGTTCCTTTACTAAGTTTTTCCAAGACATGTCTCATTAGATCTGCACTGTAAAATTAGTACAGAGCAATTAGTACTAAGAAAAAAGGGAGAAATGATACGTAATTTTCATTTCCCTTATATAATCACTGAACAACGCACTGTCTCCATTATGTCCCTAAGCAACCAACTTGATCGTGTTTGAGTGCATCATAATATAATTTTTAATTCAGAATTTGGTATATTGCATCACCAAAATTCGGCTCCACAAAGAGACGTCACTTCGTCTTGCAAGCGTCAGATAAATACACAGTCGATTTAAAATTATTGTGATACCTCCTACTTTTGATGTCAACATCGCGTAGTTAGTAAAAGAAGGCACATGTCGTGAGCTACCTTGAACTGTATATAAGGTGTGCTGAAGGCATTCTAGAAAAACTAATCACTCGTTTCTGTCATAAATGAAATGAACGATTTATCAGATTTGGAAAAAGTGGGATGATTATCGACTTTCTGGCCAAGGGTGGCAGTATTTCTGAAACAGCGCAGCTTGTGATGTGTCCGCGGGCTGAAGTGTTTAAAGTGTATCATGATTTAAAAAATGGCACCACTGCAAATAAACGACGTATAAACTGCGTAGCACCACGTTCCATTGAATTTAAGAAGTCAACCTCGGCTTCGAAGGTGCGTAAAGGATCAACACGCTACAGTGGGGCAACTCACTGGCCGAATGAAACACAGGGCTACCGGAAGTGTATCTAAAAGGACAGTTCAGCAAACCCTGGTGTGTATGGGGCTTTGATGCAGACTGATGGTCACTGCAACTATGCTAACGAAGGTGCATCGTCAGGAAAAGGATTAAATTTGCACAGCAGAACCGAAATTGGACCTCCGCTGATTGGCAAAGAATTGCCTTGTACGAAGAGTGACGTTTTCTGCTTCATCGAACGGACGAACGTTGGCGTATAAAGCCAAACACATCAACCAACAAACACTTCTTTCAGCAATTTCTGGAAGACCACAAGCTGGTGGGGACAGTGTTATGGTCTCGGGAATGTTTTCGTAGCCTTTTCTGGGTGCACTCCATACCTGTGGGAACGCTCGTTTGATTGAATTCGTTATGAATTCATCCTTGCAGACCACGTTCCCCCATACATGCTGATTGTCTTCCCTAGGGTGGATGGGATCCTCCAGCGCGACAATGCGGCGTGTCACACAGCTAGAAATGTACGATAATGGTTGGAAGAGCACGACGAACACTTTAATTTACTTCCCTCGCCCCCTAATTCCACAGACTTAAACCCAATAGAGCATCTGTGGGATCATCTTTATCGTGTTGTGCGCTTCCTGTGGAACCTCCACCACGCATTCTCCAGCAGCTGTCGGATAAACTGCAGGCAGCATGACACCACATACCAGTGAACAACTTCCAACACCTTATTGAGTCACTTCTAGTCCGTCTAGCTGCTGGTCGCGCTGCACACGGCAGTTGCTGTGGATATTGTAGCTGGTTGTCACAATAATGTTACCACGACCGTATATATTGTTTGAATTATTTCCTCCCATATGCATATTTTGCAAAATGTTTGACATCCTTATTGAACAACCTTGTGAGACAACCTACATAAAATTGGCTAGCAAGCGAACTGCTTTGCATTTATCACTCTGACCAGTGTGAACGCTTTCATTGCATTCAGCGTCCAGCCCGTCTGTAAATTCGGGTGGAACACACTTGCGTCTTTTTCTCCCAACTGCTCCAAAGAGGTTTAATGGCATGAGTGGGCTAAACTCGCCCGCTGTCAACGTCGTGAAACGGTTTATACGCATGGTACTCGTTAATAATTTCACTGATGATTAACGTCTTAAATGCGCACAGTGCGTTACAAAACACAGGAGCTGTGTGATTCTCAACGGCAGGACCCTCCGCAATCTGACAACTTTGTTTTGTGCTCAAAAAAAGTTTGCCTCCCCCAATTGCCCTTATTTATATTCTTTCAAATGTGAGTCGCTTTTGCGTAATACATACTTCTTTTTTGTTTGGAGAGTTTCTGTCTCACAGGTGAACCCTACTCCCCCCCCCACCAGGAAAATCGCCAGAGCAGTTTTATTTGCGCAAATTAACATTTCTCCCCAGCTTCGGGAGGAGTTGAGGTTGATACATTTTCAAAAAATACAAAGTGCTTCTGTTTTTGAGAGATTTACTCAGGTATCTAACATGCGGTAACATGCATTCGATTATGAAAGTGGGTAACTGATTACATCACCTGCTACTATAATCTATAAATGTAATACAAATGTAATCTTTCGATATGAAAATAGTTATTCGTAAAGCAAGTGTGATAAACCCTTA